>JAZFAU010000142.1:600000-1030000 GCA_037178615.1 Dione vanillae
CTTCGGAAAGACAGGTCATTACGCGACAGTTGTCTTAGAGGATCAGAAAACGGTTAATGCAGAGTGGTACACTAACAACTGTTTGCCACTTGTCTTGGAAAAAGTTCGAGAGAAACGACCTCGCAGCAGGATCCTCCTTCATCACGACAATGCCTCGTCGCACACCGCCAGGCAAATGATCGACTATTTGGCGACCTTAGACGTGGAATTACTGGGTCACCCGCCGTATAGCCCCGACCTCGCACCCTGCGATTTTTATTTATTCTCGAAAATAAAAGAAAAACTTCGAGGAAAACATTTTATGGACGCCGAAGAAGCAGTGGCTGCGTTTCAAAACGCCGTTGAAGAGACCCCTAAGGCCGAGTGGGCAAGGTACTTTTCTCAATGGTTCCATCGAATGCAGCGATGTATTGATGTAAATGGACGCTATTTTGAAAAGTTATAATAAAACTAATAACTTGCTAGAATGCTTAGTTTTTGATTTTCTAAGAACTTTCAGTTTGACCCTCGTACAATCCAATCTGGGTTCTAGAACGCGTTGTTGTCGACCAAAAAGCTGCAAATTTAGTAAAGATAAATCTTCGTTAAACATAACAAGCCAAATTATTTTTTAAATATATTTTATTTACAAATTATTATACTGTGAAATAATAATTTGTTCTGATTACCTAGAAAAGTTTATTACATGACATATTAATATTTAAAGTAAATATAATAATAGTTAGAAATTTTAAAGAACTCAACAAATAATTTTCATAATAACAAATACTTTTTATAGGTGCAATTATTCGAACACAGTAAAATAATTATTTTCCTAGAAATAATTTTCAAAATGTAGCCATATTAGGAATATCAGTGATAAAAGATCTAATACCAAAAGGCCATTAATATAATAAGTGCATAATCAACTAGTTACCAGCAACCATTTCTATATCAATATCCTAATGGATGACATTATGAAGTAAGTAATCAGACTAAGTTATAATTACAGTCAAACTAGGAACCACATGGATTAGTGACAGCATCTGACTGAAAACGCGATAGATGCGGGTTTGGACCCCACTCACTGCACTATTAGTGATTTCTAACAAATTTTACAGCTTACTAAATTTAAATTTACGGGTGTATCCACTCATTTTATTTACAATAAAGCATAAAGCTAACTTTTTTGTTTTTTTGTAATATTTAAACTTTTTAAAATAAAAATTTTATTATTAAATTAAAATTAAGGTAAAAGTTTAATTACCTTTGTTAACGACTGTACTACCAGAATAACTTCTAACTCATTGTCATAAAACGAATCACAAACAATCGCTTTTGTCTTTTGATTGCGTTGATGTAACATAGTCTCATTAATTTCAGCTAGAAATGGTCTTGACATATACATAGACGGCCGGACACCAAAGGAGGTAGTTCTATAAGGGTTCTGTATCTTTCCTATTGTGATGCAGATCCCTAAAAATATATTAAGTAAAGATTGAAATGATAAATATGTTATATATAACTGGAAGCTTATATATAAATATTTATCATTTCAATGTTTTATACAAATATGTAAAGGTACTGAAATTAGTTTTAGTTTCAAATATATCTATTATATTATTTGTTAGTGTAGACCAACTTGGTTGAAGAAGAAAATAATTACTAGGCGACCACTTCCTGATACATATGAGACTGAAGTTATTAAATAGGTTAGTAAGTTATTTTTCATATAAATTTATAAGTCAGTTTTTAAGTATTATACTTAAATACTAAGCTTAAGTTGTATTATTGAAACGTATATTCAACTTGTACATCATTGTTACGTTCACAAATATAAAACATTATAGATACATTAAGAAATTATTCATAATTTAAGAAAAATTAATCGCTAAAAAAAACAGAAAAATTGTCGTTATACGGTTAACTTTCGCACAACTCTTCAGGTAGGATTATATAAAACTTGGTGATATTTCATTTCCTTTACCTCGCCGCGATTTGAAAAGATTCTACGAATATATTTGGGTAATGACAGTCGTTTATCACTCGTAATGTGAAGCACAATCATAAGAATATATCATACATTTTGCATGTCGACTTATTATAATTTGATTTTTGCCCATCATTTTTAAATACATGGGAACTAAAACAAACATATGTGTAATTTACTTAAACAGTCAAAATTTAATAGTGTTAAGTGAAAGAACATTGTGGCGCAGAGTACTGATTATGGGCGCGTCGGTTTTGAATTCGACAATATTAAGTAGAATTATATTATATATAATTAGGTTTGTATGATGCGAGATTATTGAGATGTAAACGAAAAAGGTCAAAAAGCTATCGTTAATGTAATAATATATTTTCTTATCGAGACAAAACTATTTTTAATTTTATGTTTTTTCTTCCCTTACTAGTAATTAAAGCCAGTTTCATCTGTTTTTCATATCTCTTTCGATATAATATGCACACATTGTAGATATGTTTTATTTTTCTATTCGTATCAATTTATCAATGAAAATTATCTTTTCACTTGCAACATTTTATCTCGGCAGTAGGTTTACATTTACGTTACAGTACGTGTATTCCGATACTACGAGGATTAATATATAGAGTTTGTGTTTCTCCATAACTATCTTATGGTATTTTTTTTATAAAAATCGGATTCGTTGTTCTGTAGATTAACCCGAACACACGGCAGACTGACAAAGAGTTTAAAATTTCTTGTTTGTGTTTTAATAAAGTAGAGATAGCGTATATGTATACATACGTTTGAAAAATTCAGCTATTTAAAAATTGCAAACAGATACTTTAGTACTATTTATATGTATATTTAGATAAGTTTGTTTAAAGAGGAGCTAGTAGATTAGGGAATTTAGCTAAAATGGATTTGTAATTAAAGTAATTTTACAGTTATACAAGAATATTATGGAAATTAGTATTTACTTTTTGAGTTGTTTCTCTACCATACCATAATTAAATACTTAGTAAGGTTTCCTCCTTCAAAATAAAAACAACGAAATCCTTGTAGGATCATGTTGTTGATTCATTTCAAGGATATATATTAAGTATTTAAATAAATGGTGAACATTTTAAAAGTATTTTCAGTCGATGCGCTTTATTGTTAAGCCACTTTTTCATACACAACGGTTGAGCTTAAGCGTTTATGGTCCTATAACTCGGAAAAATATTTTTTATGTATTTTTACTATTCTTTTATTTCGAGATTTTCAATTGTGACAAAATTGATGTACTACATTTGTATGGAAACTATGTAAATCATCACAGCCTTATATTATGCTTAAGCATAGTTTAAATTTGTAAAGGTAATATAATTTTTATCAAAGTCATAATAATTATACTATTACTATCGTAAAGTATTATTTGTAGAATATATTTTTCTGATACTTTTTTTTTAACTTCACGCTTTAACCCGCACATGGCAGAGGGAGCTGCAGGGACCATGGGAACCTAGTGTTAAGACACTCCGTTCCTTAGTCTCTGCTTCCCCGCTGTAGTTATATATATATATATATATATATATATATATATATATATATATATATATATATATATATATATATATATATATATATATATATATATATATATATATATATATATATATATATATATATATATATATATATATATATATATATATATATATATATATATATATATATATATATATATATATATATATATATAAATATATTATAAAAAGGTATTATAATAAGGTAGTACTTTTTAAGCTTACGCTTAAATATACCAGCTGTCTGAGATTTTCTGATCTCCTCTGGCAGCGCATTCCAGAGTTTCACTGATTTGATAGTGAAAGAGTCTCCATAGCATTTGGTGTGGGAAAGAGGGATTTCTAGGAAATTGTTGTTATGGAAACGGAGGTTCTAGGAGTGAAGGGAGCTTGAGCCCAAGAACTTAAATCTTTCTTTGAGGTACAATGGAGTGACAGGATGGTATAGGATAGTGTTAAGGAGAGAAAGAGAATGTAGATTCCGCCGATCTTTAACAGTTAGCCAATTTAGTTGGATACGGTATTGTGTTACGTGATCGTACTTCTTCAGACCAAAGATGAACCTAATTATGAGATTTTGCATCCGTTCAAGCTTATTTAGCAGTTCTTGAGATAAGTCTAAGTAGCACGAGTCAGCGTAATCGAGTATAGGAAGAAGAAGTGTTTGAGCAAGAGAAATTTTAGTTTTTAACGGTAAAAAGTATTGCCATCTTCTTAGACTTCCTATAGCGCAAAAGATCTTACGACTAAGTTTAGAAATTTGAGGCGACCAGGAAAATGTACCGTCCAAAGTGATTCCCAAATTCACCACACTAGCACTTTGCTCTAAACAAATATTGTCAAATAAGATTGGAGGAAGAGGAGAAGGAATTTTGAATAATTGTTTAGAGGTTTCAAATACACAAACTTTAGATTTACTTGGATTTATAGACAGCCCAAACAACCTACACCAGTTGCTAATGATTTGTAAACTTAAATTGATAATGTCAATCGCTCTGGGTATGTCGCTTATCGAGGCAGCCTGATAAATCTGCAAATCATCAGCATAAAGATGATATGGTGATGTTAAGTGCTGAGTAAGAGTGTTAATGAAAATGGAAAACAGCAAAGGAGACAGCACACCTCCCTGTGGAACGTATATATATATATATATATATATATATATATATATATATATATATATATATATATATATATATATATATATATATATATATATATATATATATATATATATATATATATATATATATATATATACATATATATATATATATATATATATATATATATATATATATATATATATATATATATATATATATATATATATATATATATATATATATATATATATAGCTATGACTTGCTTTTACATGAGACATTAGCTAAGTAAATGGACTTGCACTTTTAATAATGTTTTAAAAGAGCAAGATCATACATCTTGGTACGAAGACATAACTTCAAAGCGCGTTAACCACCAGTTATCGTGGCAACATGTTAGCACGCGATTCATAATTTTACGTCACGAATGTTTCTTGGATATTTCTTTTTCATCATAACATTATATAAAAAATCAAATTAAGAAATGTATTAAAATATTTTTTGAATAAATTCTTTTTTCATTATTTAAAATAGTCGTTTATACTTAAACTTATTTAAATTTACGCTATACTCTCGTATATAATAGGTTAAGTTAAAAAACTCATAGCCGCTTCTCAACACCGCACTCTATCTTTTCACCAGAGCAAGAAGACAAAAATATTTTTTTCTCTTGAGCTGGCATCGAACCCTTTGTATTGATAGTCAAAGGCTGTCCCAATGCCACAGTGGCTTTAATGTAAGTAATAATTATAATTATATAAAAATAAAAAACAAAAAACAGATGAACTGAAAACTGAAAAATTATAGATGTATCACAGAAAACCTATTAAGTAATAACTTAGATTTGTAGTTCTGCCGGCAAAAGCCGGCAAAAGTTCAAGTACATAGAAATACTTATCAACTTTGCCGAATTCATCCACTTACTATCATGAATTAATCCTTACCAATTCACGATTGAAGGTCAACAGGAACCCACGCGTTATAACTAGTACACGTGGTATACTCACGCTTGATTTTATAGTATATTTAAAAATATTTTTTTTACAATAATAATCACAATACTTAGGCAGCATGTCAATATATAAATTTCACATACTCTCTACGTAAGAGAGAAGAGATACAGAAGAAGAACGTGCTCTGATTGTTTAAGGACTTGGAAATAATGAATTGTGGAAGAATTATAAAAAACATATGAAGCAAAGAAAGTGGCAACACAACAAAGTATCGAAGATATTAGAGGAAGGTCACGTAAAAAAGCCAGAGGGCATATATGAAGAGGTTAATAGACAAGGATGAGGCGAAAGAAGTACGCAGGATTAAGGCGTGAAGTCAATAATGATCGTAAAACAAACTGTTCATTATTATTGTATACATATAATTATGATATACCGTGACAGAAAACAGTATTGCAAGTTTTCCGCAAAGCTACCGAAATTATAATAGAAAAACATACTACATATTACGACCATTATCTTCCTCCTTGGGAGTTAAGCGGATTAGATACATAAGACGCTACAAGCTTTTATCTGAAATCGTCTCTTTTATTAAACTAGCAACAGACATGCGATGTATAAAAACGTTATCTCTACTTATTTAAAAGAACTTCGTCGGCTGTAGAAACTAAAATGCGTTTAATATAAGTACAAATTAAGTTTTTTAACACTGTTTGCTTCCATTTTATATAATATAGTAAAATAACATCTGTTCCGTTTTTTTATAGTACAAGGTAAGCCAACGTTTGGGTCACACGATTATTAACCTACCACCTGGTGTCATCGCCGCCCACGATATAACCGGTCTTTAAGGCGGCGTAAATTGGGGGCGGAAGATGAATTATACTAAGGTTATCTGTGCCTGTAATTCAAAATTGCAATTCTGAAGTTGTATGAAATGTACTAATATAATTAATACATATAATAATAGCTTGTTTTTATAAATAAACTTTTGAATAACTTAAGAGTATTAATAATGAAAAAAAATTAAGCGAAAGTTTTTAAGACACCGCGGCGTTGAGTTGCGTTACTCACTCAGCAAGCAAAGTCGCGAATATAAACAGAATATGGAGAACGGAGTCTCTTAACACTAGGTTCTTTCTTTCTACCCTACTAAAAACGTGAAACTAATTTATTTTTATATTATATTATATATATTTTTTAGTACAAACAATATAAGCGGCTAGCATCTGCGAGTCTCTTTTCTGACATCGTATCATGCAATGTACAGTAATATCGCGGCAGACAGATCGTTTATCTGAAAACTGACCCTGCCACAGTCTTTTGTTGTTGTAATGATTTTTGTTTTCATAATACATTCTCATGTTTATAAAGAAAAGTTAGCTGTTTTTTTTAATATAATTGAATGGTACTACGATGTAATTAATAGTGCTGTATTTACTTTATGAGACTATTGATATAAAGTTATATAAAACATTTATTACATTGAGTTTATGTTAACTTTAATTAAAACGTCAAAAATATTTTAATACAAAAAATAAAATTCATTTTATTCAATTAATGATATTTCCGTTTCGAGAAGCTTTGTCATGGCTTTCTTACTCGCTAATCAAGTATTTATTCAGTACTGAGTAGGAAAAGGACAAAAAACAAAACAAAATGGCACTAAATGAAAAAATATTGACAACTATATATCATAAGCTAAAGGAACATGCTCAAATGCATCCTGGTCATCTGGTAATGACATCAGGTTCGTACAATGAAAATATTGTATTATCATCAATTCAAAAAAGGGGGTAGATTTTGAAAAATAACTAATCCAAATCCAGAGAATCCAATAGAATTTTCCTTTTTATTTTACTACATACCATGATAACAATACAACTGTAAAAGGACACAGGGCCGAAAATGCTTTAATGTGAATTAAAAATAAATATACTGGTGTAAATCTAAGAAAAAACAATATCATTTCCTAGTGGATGAATATTATAACTAATAAACTAACATGAAGTTAACAAATCAACAAGTAACAGAAACAACTCCTGCATTTCGTTTTGATAGCTATTTCAGTAAAGTTGGAAATTTCTATAGAACACAGCGAACGTCTTTGTTCCTAAGAATGAATGACGTAGCAGTTCGTAGTTTTAATAATCAAGCCTCCCTTCTAATTAATTGAACGTCTATTCCCGAACATAATTAGGAGCTTACGTTAAGGAAGATTGTCTTAGATAAATAAGATAACATTTTAGTGGTATTGCTGACTTTACAATGTTCTAACTATAACAAAGTCTATTTTTAAAAATTATTAATGTTTGTTTTAGAACTTAAAGTAGAGTATTACCTATATTTAGACTGTATTTATGATTTTTAAGCGATTTGTAGCCATAGAAGTATTTTTACCATCTTTCTACCTTTTTATTTATTCCCATTTGGCGTTTAGCTTCTATCCTGTCGTTAGAAGGAAATAAATAGTTGATTGCTGCAACATATAGTCTCAAGGTCCACAGTCTCAAGGATCGCAGTTAAGTATAGTGGGCCATCAAAGTGATAAATGTGATGAATTGCAGCGTTCCCCAACAATATATGGACTATACGACACAAAAATAGTTTGTTGTTTTAAAATAGTAGTCCAAAAGTGAGAGTCGAACAAAACCAGGCAGAGGATGCTGCAGGAACCATATGAACCTAGTGTTAAGACACTCCGTTGCTTAGTCCCTGCTTTCTCCGTCTCCGCTTTCCGCCTTTTTCAAGGCATTGCATGTTGAGTGGCGAAACTGAACGCCGCGCTTTGCCTAGTTTCTAGAGCGAAGAAAATGGAAATAGAAAAATCCATCTTCCCCAGTGGGAATCGAACTCTCCACACATACAGACAGACACTTACGCCTCTGCGACACCACACGACGGTCCTCTATATAATAATGTATAATATTAAACGTAGATATTGTTCATATTTCAATTATCTTAGTATTAATCTTGTTTAGTTTGGTCTCTTTGGGGTGTAAATAACAATCGTATGGCAGTCCTGATTTTTAAAAATAGCTTAAGAGCAAATCTAGCTCGAACTCTAGGGCAAGATACATAAATATATGTACTTAGGCTTTGACGTACAAATAACAGCGCGCTGAGATTAGGAAAATGACTGTGATGTACATATTTGCCAAAGAGGTAATTAAACCGCTTGAATGGTAGATATCCATGTATTGCCTAAAAAAAAGATATATTTTTTCTAACATCTTTTTTTATGGTTTTCAAGTCGAAAAGCTTGTAGCTTATATAAAGCCATAGTAACATATTTTAAACTTAGAAGGCTTGACAAATTCAGATAATGGGACGAAGTCGAGTTATGAGGAAAAATAATTACGCAACTAGATAGCTTGAGTTGCAAGCGTATACAAAACTAGAAGTGCTCAACTTTGATCATTTGAAACTTGAATAAAACGAGAGCTTAAATTAGTTGAGAAATTTACCTGTAGAGGTTGTATATTTAAGGAGGATTGCTTGGGTAAATTGAGGAAATGTAAGCTATTTAAATAAATATGTACGTAGAACTTACACAAAAATAAAGCAAAACACAGAAACTGATAAAATTTAAGATAAATCACTATATTGTCTATAAATATGTACAATTTTTATAATTATAAAGATTTATATGTACGTGGCATTTAATGCAGTTTTATTAATAGAGAGAAAGAGAAAGGTTTCAAGTTTCAAGGGAAAGGAATGTACAACTGTAAATATAACATACATTGTAGTACATTTAGACCAAGTTAACCAAGTACTGAACACAACTTGTGTTTAATATATATAAAAAAATGAGTACAAATATTTAAAGAGTTTTTAATAAAGCTAAAAGACATTCATTTCTTTTAATTTTTTTAAAATAATTAATTTTCTTTACTCTCGAAGCCTAAAACGCGTAGTACTGGTAGAACTTACAGTTCCGTGGGAGACAAATATCCCGAAAAGTCACTACCTTAAACTCAATAAGTATTTCGATCTTATAAATGAACTGACCAGGAATAGGTTTAGAGCGAGCTTATATGCAGTTGAAGTAGGAGCGAGAGGTATAACAGCGAAATCTAATCTAGAACTATCACAAATTCATTTCTAGAACGCACTTCGAAGGCGGCTTTGGTAGAATCGATTAAAATTTGTTAAAATTAAAGTTAGGTAGTGGGAGGAGCTCGGACAGTGAAGTTGAGCGTTAATGCATTTTAAAAGGGCCCTTTAAACCTACACTTGGGTCGCAAGTCCCAAGCGCTGCTCGGAGCTCCTCTTCCTACAACACTATGGGCCCGGCACCCGCACGGTGAATCCATGGAAAGCTAAATAGTTTCTTCTCATCAAACATTAAAAACCAATCACACAGTAAAATATAAATATGTATATAAAAGCAATTATATAAAAAAATATTTGATAAACAATAAAAAATGCAATATAAAAATGTAAAACAAAATTAGATCAGCAATGATGAGATCTGTAAATAGTCCTCGTTACATCTAAACGAGCGTTTACTCGGACGGCCATAAAATCAAGGGGAAAATCCCCTCAGTCTTATTAAAGGGAATCTGATGGTCATTATTCTGTTTTGTCGGGAATTAACTGACTCGTTCGTATTACAAAGGACTTTGATAAACAATATTTTTTCAAATATTGATATTATTATTTCCAATTTTATATTTGATACGTTTTATTTTTTTTATTTAATTTTTTTTTTAGTCAAAACAATTTAACTGATATTAACAATATGATTTCTAAGAAGGATAATTTACGCATATTATCTTTGTTACAAAACAAAGATTTCGAACACATTCTTTTGCAGTAGTTCGTGATCGTGGATAAAAATGTTCTAAATATCGGTTTTCCAAAAATGGTAACACGATTAATGCGGTTAAATTGTTTTATAAGAAATGTGCAAAAATCGCGAAAATCATAGATCTTGATAAATTTTAATTATAATTTGAATTAAGTCTTAGCATAAGCTTATCTTTATATGATGAAGATCTCATGAAGAGTCTTGTGAAGAAAGCCTAAAATAACTTAATTAAACTAAAGCTAATAACATTTAAACTGGCTTTTAATAAGTAATGTATTGTTTTGTTATAATAAAAGCTTCCTTTCTAAAATATCTTTAAATCATTTCCATGCTTAATCCGTTACCATGTGTTAACAATATGTTTATAGTTTTCTTAAGCAACACAGGTGGGAATATAAGTCTAGCCTGGGCGCAAACATTAAAATAATATAATACGCTAATCGTGAATCGAATCCATAACCACGTTTATAGTCCAATACCGCGCTACTACACCACGATAGCTTCGACAGCAGTAATATCAAATTTTACCATTTCACTCAGTAAATTTTCCATTGGTCAATTTTCTAGATGAATCCCATTTGGTCAATTTTCTAGATGAATGGAGGCAGTAATCTTAAAAGAATATCATCTGAAACGAGATTATCCAATACTTTGAATTTAGTTGCACATTAAATTATATTAAAATTAATTTTAATGAAACATACTTGTAAACTTAATATGTTTATATGTACTATGTTTATATGTTGTATACACATATAATATGTTATCTTATACTTACTATATATGACATTTTAAAATGTTAGTACTAATAACAACCATAAATGCGAAGTAATACGCATTCGAACGAAATAAAACCCATTTGAAACGTTAGATCGGATAAGTACGGTTCGGAAGGAAAAAACGAAAAAGTTCAACACAGACCCTTCGTATTCTTTGGACCATTTGACACGCAATTTTATGAGGACGTTTCAATAAAACGGGATTCATGGACGCTGAGCTCTATAGACTACAATGTATATACTGTATTGTGTACATACTAGATCTGAAAGTAAATTTACGTATTAGAAAAAGGTTGCGCTACCCTTTATAAGGCTCTATCTAAATAAATGGAACGTTAAATTTCTATGATTGCTTCTAATCGAACTATATGTAACAACATATAGTTCGATTAGAAGCAATCATAGAAAATTCTTTGTGACCAGCTGACGTATATTGGTATTGTGAAGATTTCGAAAATTCAAAAAGAATGAGTATTTATTTTAATCCAATATCAATGATTTCATATTTATTATTCATATATCTGTATATGATACTTAATTATTATAATAGCTTTATCGATTTAAAAAATATAATTTAAAGTGACGTTAAGTTACGCTATTCAATGATCTATTCCAATTATTTTTAGGATTTGACATACAATCACTAACTTTTTAGTGTATCCTGCATATAGCACGGTAAGTAAACAAACCTAGTATCCAGATATTCTGTTCTCCATTTTTCGACCGAATTTTAAACAAAACACGTTCTTTCGCAAAGCTCAACGTTGTGCTTCAAATTAAGATCGAACCTGCACCTGCCGACTTAAAAAACGTAACAACATAATTTAAAAACCAAATTATAAAGTCTGAAATGCGACCTGAATACATGATTTAAATGTGTAAAATGCGACTTCTCCACCGCTGAAATTTTATATTTTATTAAAAAAATAAAATCTCTTAGCTTTTTCGTGTTGAAATGAGTATTTCATCCCGCCATAGAATGTAACACCACCCGTTTTAGTAAAAGCCTCTTCATTAACAGCTTCATAGCTCTTACTGCTTTGGAATAAGTATTAAATTGCGTTACACACCTCTCCCTTGTACTTTAAATGCCTCTTTCGAGAAGATTTGATAAAACAAACCGAGTATTGTGAGTTTAAATGTTTTGGCTTTAAGAGATTTCGTTTGGATATTTGTTTTTTTTTATAAGTAGAACTAATGAGGAGCCGCAGCTATGCGTGGATTTTATTTTGACAACAACCGGATCTGTCCTTCTTTGACATTCTCCTTTTAAATTATTTTTTTTTTATTTTGACCTGAATTTATTTAAGACTCATTCGTATTCTTTGGACCATTTGACACGCAATTTTATGAGGACGTTTATTTTAATACTTGTCTGAAGCCAAAGTAACACTAGGAAAATAAGTATGTTCGTCATTCGAGGAATTTGTAATACAAAGTTCATTGTTATCTTTAGCAAAAAGTGGAAATTGGATATATATATATATATATATATATATATATATATATATATATATATATATATATATATATATATATATATATATATATATATATATATATATATATATATATATATATATATATATATATATATACATTACAGAAGAAAAGATTGTATTTCATACGTAATATTCTAAAAATGGATTATTTTTATTTTCTTTGCTGAGACAACCAGGCACTGTGTTCCGACTTCCGCCACTCAACACGCAATGCCTGGAAAGGCGGTAAACGAAGAGTATCTTTACACTAGGTGTCTTCAGCTTACACTTCCTCCTTCCTACCCTGCTATAAGCGTGATGCAGCATAATATTCTATAAATTAGTAAATGTATTATAAAATCAATTTTTATATAAATTTTTTTACTATACAATTGTGAAGATAAATTGTTTTATACAAAAAAAGACCCTGTAATATTCTTTCTGATAAGAAATTATTAATTAACAATGTAGAAACCAACAATGTGGCAGTATTTTCAAAGAAAGCTATTCATTTGTTCACTTTGTTATTAGTGATTCAATTATAAAAGGCTTCAATTGAAACACTGGTCGTTAAATCTGGTTGAAAATTATAAAAAAGTTCTATTTTTACACATTTTTTGTACACCAGTATTAGAATAGTTAGTTGTTTTCAATAGTATAGTTTAATAAAATTTTGAAACTCGTTTCGATATTCGAGCTTTCAAGCTTTTTACAAATAAATTTTTAAACGTTTTTGACTGTTAAAAAGTGAGTGTATTATTATATAAAATGGCAGATTCCTTAAAATATCCAAAAGATAAGTAGCAAGTTATTTATGTACGTGACGTGATGATGATTCGACACTTAGGAAAATTAAGTTAATTCTACTTTATTTTAATTACATGTAATTTTTTAAACATTTTAATAATCAAAATGATCGCTGCTATATAAACAGCTTCACGCTTTCCCGTTCAAAGCAGTCACAGAAATCTGTAAAAACCGTAGGAAACTAGTGTTAAGACACTCCGTTCCGCCTTTCCGCCTTTTCGAGGCATTGCGTGTTGAGTGGTGGAACTCAACGCCTATTTGCCAGAACAACGAAAATGGATATGAATTCCATCTTCTCCGAGTGGTAATCGAACATATAACTATATTGACTGTGGATTAACACTTTAAAAATTATAAAAGTACAAAATTATTCTATATTTAATAAAATTATTTATAGAACAGCTAATAGCGAGTTTGGTCTCTTAAACTATATATAAATACAATGATGGCTAGTATTAGAAACAACAATGGTGGGTCAGATGTTAGATAAATGATCGTCCAACTATAGCTACCAAGAAATTTATATTTAAAACAAAGCTTATTGTCTCAAGCTTGAACTTTTATCCTGTTATTAATATTTTTAAAATTTGGATATTGTGAAGATAATTAAAGAAATATTGACTAATTAATTAATAAAATATAAAATATATTAAAATTAATCAGAAAATTTTAAAAGAAGTTTTTTAGCACTTAGTTTACTGCTGGGTACATATTAAGTAAGTAATTTAGGCAGAGAGGCGTAAAGTATTGTTATAGCTTTTGATATAATCATGAAAACGTCTAGATATTCTCTAAATAAATTTGTTCTCTTTTTTATTAAAAAAATAGTGATCGAGTTCTTGTCAATAAAAAGAGATGAGAACTTCATGTAAGCTAAAACCGTATACATTTGTGTTTTAATGTAATTATTGTTGTCAATACATTCTTGATTTAGGATATTTACTACTAGAGCGACTTCAAAATCTGGCCATACGCTTTGTTTATGGCTTACGTAAGTATGACCATGTTTCTCAATTTCGTGCTCAACTTAATTGGCTCCCAATCCTTCCTCCGTCTTCGCCGTGATATCCACATCCCTATTTATTTCTCTTTAAGATCCTTAATTTTAATAATTTTCTTTCCTATCTACGTTCCCGTTTGAAGGTTCTTCCTCCTCACTCACGGTCTAGGCGGTCTTGCTTGATTCCGTCGCTTGATGTACCTATGAGCTATACCAAATTTCTACAAAAATCCTTTTATGTATACGCAGCATCCCTCTGGAATAACCTTCCTAATTCTATCCAAAGAAGTCCATCAATTTTGTCCTTTAAATCCAAAATCATTTACTTGCTTGTCTGAACAATTAATTTAAAGTCAAGTAGTCAAGTACAGTATAACATTCGCATTATGTTTTTATAAGGATAAATTTTAATTACATGCACTACTCATTCCCGCTTTATGAAATTTATTCACTTCCATTGGTTGGCTGGAAGAGATTTCTTTTAGAAATAAGCCCATCGTTGTCGACGAAATTTTCTTGTTCATGTATTTCATTTGTAATTTTTTTTACGTGCAATAAAGAATATATATTTCATAGACGCCATAAATAGTCTAAGAGCTACATGATGGATCTAAACGTTGAACTTTTTGTTGCATAAAACGAAATATAAAAAAATCCCGAAATTCGAACCAATAACCCTCAGGTTGACAGTCACAGTGTCTTCACTTAACTTTCAATTATTTCAGATGATGTAAAATGAAAAGCTCACACAATAACTTTTGAAAACTTTTAAAAATAGCTTTTTTATGTATATATAGTTTTAAATACAAACACTAAATACTAAGAGAAGCTTACAATACGACTTTGAAAATTGTGGTAGAGGACCGTCGTGGCGCAGAGGCGCAACGTGTGCCTGTAACGCGACGTTTTCTGGGTTCGATCCCCAGTCGGAGAAGATGGATTTTTCAATTTAATTTTCTTCGCTGAGTTTCGGTACTCAACACGCAATGCAATGCCTCGAAAAAAGGCGGAAAGCGGTGACGGAGAAAGCAGGGACTAAGCAATTGAGTGTCCTAACATTAGGTTCCCACGGTCCCTGCAGTTCCCTCTGCCTACCCTGCCGTGTGCGGGATAAAGCGTGAAGCTAAAAAAAATAAAAAAAATTGTGCTAGAGCCGTTTCTGAGATAATCATTCATAAAAAAATTGTTTGTATGTCAGTCTCAATGTTCCTGCATTGAGACTGACATACAAACAATTTTTTTTTATTTAAATATTATTGATAAATTCCACATATATTTTTCATTGAGAGATTATATTATATTCATAGATAAATAAAGAATCTTATTATCATTTTTTTTGTATATTCAAATAGGAGGTTATTTGATGAAGAATCACAATTCTCTCCTGCATTACTTATAGATGAATTTGTAGACCAGAACATACCCCAGAGCTAAGTTCTAAAAGCTGAAACTGTTAAAAAAAATTATAAGAATTAAAAATACACTACTAAAAATATAAGATTGACATACTATTTACATTAATATATAAAATATAAGCTTGTAATAAAATAAAAAAATCTTCTAATATGTTAATTCAAAACGTACACGATATGTTGAACAATTAACTTATCTAGTATCACATTATTATTTTCATATAAATTTCATTTGAACAAAACGATAACAGTGTTATTTCCAAGCATGCGGGTTTTCATGTTGTTACCAGTCAGTACACACAAAAGGGTAAAAGGGTATTATACCTCCATTATACATAAATTATACGTATTAGCAAATTAAAAGAAAAATTCAATGCCCTCAAAAACGTAAAAGGGTTGTTATGGTAAAATGACTCCCACAGTGCGGGTGAAGTGGCTTGTCTAAACACATGATAAACATGAAAGCTAAAATTTTACGTTATCTGATAAATGAATAATTATTTAATTTCATATATTATTAATATTTGTTTTTGGCTTCAGTAGGCAGATGGAACGACAGGAACTGTGAGAACTTAGTGTTAAGAAAATTCGTTCTCAGCTTTCCGCCTTTCAGGGCGTTGATTTTTGAGTAAAGGAACTCACCGCGCTTGTCTCCTCACAAGAACGTAGAAAATAGAAATCAAATAATCCATTTTTCTAAATGGGAATCAAATCCACAAATCGCGTTTCCAGGCGCTGCACCTTTGCAACATTATATTACTATAATTCATAAAAAGAAATAATAGTAAACCTAAGACTTTAAGTACTTAACAAAACAAACAAATACATTTAAAGCAATGTAATCTAACAGTAAATTCACAAAAAAAGTGTTTTCTTGAAAATCCCAAAGACACGAGTTTGTCAAAAAGGAGCACCTTTACGCATTGTCCGATGTCCAGCCAACGGCGAAACTAACAAAGGGCGAAGTGGAATTAAAGTGAAAAGATTACATCTCATGATTGGAAACGTCCTACATAAACGTTTGTGAGATCTCAAAACTTTGGTGCAAACCAATTAAATTTCTTCTATCTTGCTTCGAAACTAGTTTGTTCGTTAAAGTTTATTAAATTAAACGCCTGGTAGATCGGCACTGAGCGTTTCATGTATTTTATGTAGTAGTTCTACGTGGTTGGAGATATTATATAGTCTTAGTTTTATATTCAAATTGTACTGAAGTAATTCAATTAACTGAACCATTAAAACAAGTTTTATAGCAGGATAGGTAGAGGAAAAGCACGAACCGCTCGAAACTTAGTGTTAAGATCCGTTTCTTACTTTTTGCTTTTCTAGATATTGCGTGTTAAGTGGAGTAACTTAACACACCGCATGCCTAATTGCTAGAGCTTCCCCGAGCAAGAATCGAACCCACACATCGTCGCGTTCACAGGCATACGCTGCAGCTTGACACCACGACGGTCCTGTTTATAATTTAATTTATAAACTATAATTTGTTCAGCTTCAAGACAATCCGTTGTTTGCTTTCCTTTCAAATTCAAGACATTATTTGTGGAGTAACAAAACTCAACGACGCAATTAATCTTATCAAAGCATAGGAATGGTAATACTTTACTCCACAAGTGTAGATAGAAAACATAACGCTTCAATAAACTATGCTGATGTCACAATTTGAATACTAGCTTTATACTAAGTAAATATAAACACACGCAGATCTATTATATTAAGGAGCAGGGGCAAACCGTACCAAATGACTGCACTCTCTCATGGCTATTGTAGGGTGTTCGTAGACTAGGTCAAGCAGCGTTTATTGTAACAAATGCTACTGTAGTTATAAATTTTACATTTAATTTAATAAAAAAAACATATACATATTTATGTTTTAAGCATGTCCTTTAAACAAAAAATAAAATATACGTATATATGACAACTGAATAATATGGTTAAGCAATAAATCATAACTACGTCACTTAGCATGTTTCCCTCCAGTTACTTTGAAAATTACATTCATAATATGCATAAAGGAAATTGCAAAATTCTTTACAGCAATTCATTTTTAAGTAACAAAGCCAATATTACTGTACCAATGTATATACAGTATAACTTCAATTTTAAAAGTATTTGTCAATTACTCAGGCTTATTGCGTGTACAAGAAATAAATATTTTGAAAAAGAGTAAAATTAAATGAATTTTGAAAATGTTAAATGAATCTCCCTACAGAGATGCTAACAACGATGTAAGTTGTATAAAGCATATAAGAATTTCAACGCGGCGTGATGTAGAACGCATAGTTCAGCGGTGAGAGCGCTTACACGGTTCGCAAGAGGGCGCGGGTTCGAGTCCCGCTGCGTTCACAATTTTTATATGTTTTCTTTAAGTATTTTTTCTATACTCAGTGTGGATTAACACTTTAAAAATCACAAAAATATTAAATGAATTTTATTGTGTATAGTTCAATATAACTTGTTTCATAACCTTTAGCCTAAACGTATGTATGGGGGAGCATATTTGTTTTAAAAATATGCACAATACTAATCTTTTATCAGTTTCTCTTATATATAACGGTAGAAACAGAAAATCTTGTGTTAAGATCCAAAAGTGGAGAGCTTTTTGCCCGAATTCAGTATTGCGTGGAGGGTGGCGAAATTTAACGCCGCACCAACCTTTATATAATTTTATAATGATGGAAAAGTAAAGAAACAAAAAAATACAATGAATAATTTGTTTATATATATTTTTTTACGTTAGAATACTGAACAGATTAATCAACATTAATGAAATTTGATTGATGTGTGACCTGAAAGCCAGATCCCCCATATATGCCACTTTAAATTCCGATCCATTTAGGCTAATATCATAGAGTATATATAACCTCTTCTTTAAATATAAGAAAAATATCTATTATATTTTTTTGTTCATTCATTTCTAACTTTCTTTTATATTAAATGATCTCCTGACAATTGGTGCGCTATCTGTATCCTGCGACATCCGGTAACCTTATATAGATCCTTAAAAGGTGCCACATCCGGTACGGGGACGCTATTGGAAATCCTTTTAAACCTGCCTATGTTTATACAAGTACAAAATATGTATCACATACAAAAATAACAAAAAAATAATTATTACTAATTGCAGAAGGAATCAAGTCATTTCAAATTAATAACATAATACTATTTTTATTCGCATATTACGACGTCTTGTGCAGCTTCGTGGAACTTTGATAAATGATCTGATTGCCAGCTTGATTGATTAGATCCTATATTGGTTCCTTGTATCATGTATCGAAACCAAGGGTAAACAAGCGTATTCCGTTAAGAAAGGTTTTATCCTAATGAAGACAGAGTAGGATATATTTTAAACAATTTACCCTGTGTTGTAACGGCATGTCTTTGATAAATAGCATTTTATTAACCATCGTAGGAGAATATACTTCACATTAAACATGAACATGAACTAACAACAATTCATATATTACCCCAATAGTTAAAAAATAAGTAAATTAATAGGGTACAATGAGTTTATTATTATAATAAATTTAAGGTTGTGTAAGCAAATTATGTAATGTAACGTAATGGTATAGTCTTTCTCGATAAGTGGGCTATCAAACATAGTTTTTATTCCGTAATATCTGGCAATACTATTTTTAAATTAATCAAAGAAAAGAAGAGTAGATATTAAGTAAAATATTATAAAGTAAAAATAGCTTTTTAGCTTTGTAACAGTATATATTATAATTAGAAATAATGTGAAGAATGGAAACTTTTTTCACAAAAGAAAAATACAAATATGGTGTATGTGAAATAAAAATTAAGTATGGCCTAGTATAATATTAGTTTCATAGAATACATGGGTCTGAACGTATGGGGGAGCATATATTTTATTTTAAAAATATGCACATTACAAATCTTTTATCAGTTTCTCTTATATATAACGGTAGAAACAGAAAATCTAGTGTTAAGCTCCAAAAGTGGAGAGCTTTTTGCCCGAATTCAGTATTGCGTGGAGAGTGGCGAAATTTAACGTCGCACCTACCTTTATATATACTAGTTATACGTATACAAAGCTGTACAAATGAAGTTCATTATGACCACTACGTCTCCTCTGCTTACTATGAAAAAAAAAACCGTACGCTTATCAAAGTTTACAATATATTTATCAATGATTTACATTTATGCTACAGTGTAGCCGCCAATATCCTTATATTACACACAAAAATATTAAAACAAATATTCGACAGTAACAAAGATATGAAAAAATACTCAAAAATAGCGATTTTTGCAACACTTTTGTATAGAACCAAATTTATTTACCTTGAAAGCGATTTGCATAATGGCTACACGTCAGGTTTGTCGTTTAACCAACTTGTAAATTAAATTACAAACCTAACATTCAAAAATGACAGCTACATTGTTAGACCATTTTGTATATTGTTCATTTTACGTTGTTTTTTTAGCCAAAATAAATTTATTCATCAATGCTGTGTTATTAATTTTCCCTTATTTACTTTACATAGGATAAATATCTTCGTCATAGTTTTTCACGTACTTTTTCAACCAAGCCTATAATCAAGATTATAAATAGGTACTTCACAATCTATAAGCACGTCTACTCTCATAAGTGGCTTCTGTATTAATGACGTAGATGAACCATATTGTCTAACTGTTCGTACTAGAGAATGCGCATACGAATTATTGACTGAATGGAAATATAAAGGCACAGACTACAATAGAACATGGAGAAGGGTACTAATATTCCATCACATTAAACTCTATTTACGTAGCAGTTTTTCTATTTTACTTAGCGTTAGCAAATTTAATATATACCTTGTTTATCAGATGTCAGTAGGTTTTTAAAAATATTTTTGAATGTTTATCTATGAAGCAGCCATGAGGTAACAGCGTCTGAATGTAAACAGGACAGTTTTAGGTTTAGTTCAAACTCTAGCGAATGGATTATTTTTTTCCTTCTTTAGTAAAAATAGAAAGCACAGTGTCACCACTTAACACGCAATGTCTCGATAATTGGACGTCATCATCATTATCAATGGCACTAGCATAGTTCTTTGTGGGCAAGAGCCTACAAAACTGTTTCGTTCCAGACCTGTCTGTCTTGTGTCTCCCTTTTCCAATCGGTTAGGTCAAATGTCTTAAGGTTACTCCATCTTACCATCTAAATTTTGATCTTCCAATTTTACGCTTTCTATCTGTTGTAGAAGTGAGCATACGCTTTGGCTCGATGATTGAGCATAAAGTGATAAACGTAATAACTAGGTTTCCTCTACCCATCTTGCTATATGCAGTAAAGAGCGTGAAGTTAAAAAAAATACATACAGTGTTAACAATAGAAGGAAAAATATAAAAAATACATATAAAACACTACGTGAATATTCAAAAAGGAAGCATCCTTTATGTTGAAGTAGACGCTGACAGCTCCGTCAGTAAAATGGGAAATCGGCTAAGTAAACATTTTAAGTGCTTTGTAAGGGATGAGAATTACTTTCTATTGAAAGAAATATTACATATTTATAATCTATTCTCGTTGATAATTGACAAGAGAATAAAATCACTACTATTTTTTAAAGGTGTAATTTATTTTGGCTGGTGGTAAAAAATAGAACACACAGTGCTGCAATTCATGGAAGGTTAAACAATTATTTTATACAGATTAAATGAAAATATTTTTAGGAAATATTTATAAAATATAACGCATTCTATTATTACAAGCCTTTGCAAAAGAAACATTAAAAATACCGAACAAAGGTTAAATACCGAATAAATCTTTAAAAAAACCAGAATGCCGACTTCAGTATTCTAAGTTGTAGTTAAATAGGTATAGTAACATATCAACAGTGTCTTTAAAGATTCTTTAAATTATCTTCTCTTCAGGGTGATAAAAATATTATTTTCTACTTTTTTTTGTACAATATTAAAATATTTAGCAATATTAAAATATTCATGAAATATATAAACAAGTGATGTTTGACAGTACAATAGGCTTTTTTTTATATCCTCTCATTGTTTACATCGGCATTGAGATAAATGGTGACTCGGAATTAATGACCATCTGCCCGGAACAGGTTCTCTGATAAATGTTTAGAATTTGCTCTCCCCATTTGCCCTTACGATATAATAGAAGTTGTGTATGAGTTTCTTATACTTTTTTATGAACGTAAGTGTCATAAAATGAATCGTAGATATGAAATGGTTATGTTCAATCAAGTGGCATTGTTGGTTCAAATCCCGATAGAGGGATTTAGTTAGTGTTGTACATGTTAGGAATAATAAATGCATAGCTCATACATGTATATATATATATATATATATATATATATATATATATATATATATATATATATATATATATATATATATATATATATATATATATATATATATATATATATATATATATATATATATATATATATATATATATATATATATATATATATATATATATATATATATATATATATATATATATATATATATATATATATATATATATATATATATATATATATATATATATATATATATATATATATATATATATATATTTATTTATTTTTTGTAGCTTTACGCTTTATCCCGCATATACAGAATAGGCACAGGGGGCATAAGGGAATCGCAAGAACAGTGGGATCTTAGTGTTAAGACACTCTGTTCCCCGCTTTCCGCCTTCCTAAGATGTTGCGTGGTTTACTTGCCAGAGCGACAAAATGGAAATGAAAATATCTATCTTTCGCGTTTATAGGCACTCCGCTTCTGCGTCATGATCATGACAATCACTTTTCTCCGTTGACATACGAAGTGGCCTATGTTTTTGCTTTATTTCGCATAGCACGATGGGCAGAAAGTTTTCTACAGAGATTGAGAAAGAAATATAGAGAATTTAGTAGTAATTCTCATTTTTCTCCACTTCTAACGGATTCAGAGGCATATGTATGGTGTTATGGAACTCCTAGTTTATATTTAGACAATATGTCACTGCGCCACGATAGATTCAATGGATTGTTCATTCAAATTCCCTTAGAAGTTTGTTTTACCAAATTTTCTTAATGAAGGTTTTTCTAACGTAAAAATATATTGGTCTCATACAAAAAACTTTAGGAACATTCTACAGCAGAGTTTTCCAAAGTAATTTGCAGTAAATCCCTTCTACAAGTCACGTTTACTTCGATGATTTGAGTCCATGTTTGAATTCAACGACCAAACTGGACCTGGCCAAAGGACTGAACGAAATTAAAGTGAAAAGATTATATCTCTATTGAATACGGTCCGCCATTTGCCGTTCTTGATAGCTGAAGTATATCGAATTGAAAGTAATAGCAAGAAACGGTTTTATGTTTTTTTTTATTAATGCAAAATGACTACTAGATTGTGAGATTATAAAAAAATATAGAAATACTAAAATCATGAGTTTGTTAAGAGTTCTTTAATTTGCAGGAAAAGTTTATAATTAATACATTTAAGGTTTCTACAAGAGAATGAAGAAGCAACAACATTTCACATAACTCTCATTTGAGCGATCGAGTTGGTTGTAAGTTCAGACACCATTTTTTAATAAATTATTAGAAAGAAAGATAAAGTGCGGCTTTGATTCCCGCAATGTCTTAATTACGGGTAGAATTTTAGGTAGATATTCTCTCTACCCTAGCATTCTTTTTTGCTATAGATGCGGAAAATTACAAAAAAAATATATCTCAGAATTGCGTCTGCCAGTAAACGAGAACACTAGGGAACTAGGCAAAGCACAGCGTTGAGTTCCGCTACTCAACACTCAATGCCTCAAAAAACGTGTCTTAACACTAAGTTATTCTCTCCCTCTGCCCACCCTCCTATGTGCAGGATGAATCCTGAAATAAAATTGCAAAACGTGAAACAAATATATATATATATACATATATATATATATATATATATATATATATATATATATATATATATATATATATATATATATATATATATATATATATATATATATATATATATATATATATATATATATATATATATATATATATATATATATATATATATATATATATATATATATATATATATATATATATATATATATATATATATATATATATATATATATATATCATACTATATAAACATTTTAATATTTTAAATAAAAAATAGGACTATCACACTTCATGTCGTTAAAAACACACGTCCCCCAACATAAAGTAACCTATGTCCTACATGCGCATTCGCACGTCACAAAATGATTGACAGCGAGCCGCACGACTCCATTAATTTAACGAAACGCTTCTAGACATTTTCGTAAAGGCGTCGACGTGTTTAGATTTGCTTTTGGGTTTCCCATAAATTGTTGTCAGATTAGTTTTTCACACGTGGTTAATTTTGATCGATTTTTGTTGCGTTATATTTTTAAATAATGTAATTTTTACGCATTATAAATATACACTTTTGTATTTAATTAAAAAAATCTGGAACATTTCTTTAGTTTAGTTTGCGTAAAGTACTAGACTTATATTGTTTTTTTTTAATGTATATATTAGATGAGTCCTTTAAATGAAAAAAGTTTTAAGTTTTGATAAACTATATTTTCAATGCTATCCTTGTACCGGGTGTCATATGTCCATTTCACCATTTGGACGAAACCGCTGATAAGCTGACTTTCTGATAATAATCAGTCTTATCAAACAAACAAACATAAAATTTCAATCAATTTATAGTTTCACGTATTAAAAGAAAAGGATGGAACAAGAATCATTAGAACTTTGTTTTCAAATTATAATCCCTCATAAAGTACTCTTACTGAGAGCAAGCCCATAAGTGAAAGAAATCTTTCATATAGGTAATATATGTATACTATATCATATAATATGTAAAATCAACTCGAACAGAAATCGAAGTAAATTATATTTGTGTTTATTTATCCGTACAGGTTATTGAAGTTATTATTGATGACATTATTACATATAAATAACGTAAAAGTAAATATATACTATGTATATTACATTTATATGCAATATATAAGAAATTATTATTATTATTGTTTTGATCTTGTACTGTCCTACAGTAGGACCGATGTGAAAATTCAACTCAATGCCGCGTTTTGTCTTATTATCATAGTAAGAAAATGTTAAATATTTTTTTGCCTCCGTGTGGGAATGGAACTCACAACAATGGGTGTGCTGCCAGTTAAATAGAAAAAAAAATGAAAATCGTTTCAAAAATTTTATTTCGAGTAGTATAATATTATGTTACAAAATTCTCTGGAAACCGACGGCAAATATACTCTGACGTACAAATCAAAAGTACATGTCATTAATAATGCTTATGTTAACACACTCTAAGTAATGAGGTGTGAGTAACAGGCTGTAATCAGGATTTTCATACATAATTACTATTAATGTAACATTTAATTAACCTGTTGTTAATTTATATAAAATCACTTATGATTTTGGAGGACCGTCGTGGCGCAGAGGCGCAACGTGTGCCTGTAACGCGACGGTTTCTGGGTTCGATCCCCAGTCGGAGAAGATGGATTTTTCTATTTCCATTTTCTTCGCTCTGGCAAACTAGACAAAGCGCGGCGTTGAGTTCCACCGCTCAGCACGAAATGCCTAGAAAAAGGCGGAAAGCAGGGACTACGCAACGGAGTGTCTTAACACTAGATTCCCTCGGTCCCAGCAGTTCCCTCTACCTACCCTGCCATGTGCGGGATAAAGCGTGAAGCTAAAAAAAAAATTTATGATTTTGTGGTCAATTTTCTGTATAGTATATCTACTTATATATTTCATATCACTGTAGTTTTTTTATAAAAAAATCTACTAACTAGTACATTTTTTTTGTAGATACAAAATACTTGAAAACAGACACTAAAGACCGAAAGAAAAAATATGCAGAAACTTTACCACGGTGGTACTATGCAGTGACAATTAGTATGTCACTGGGTCGATATACTTAGAGATAAGCAATAGCTTAGACGATATTAGAAAACTTAAAATCATTTTTAGATAACTATCCATAGGTAAGCCATACAAAAAGAAAAAAAAAACTGATTTCGAGTTTAGTTGTATATATGTATAGTTAAGTTGTATATATGTCGAGATCTCCAAAATTTGTTTTTTTTATTTCTAGTTTTGTGTGAAAACCTTAATAGGATTAGAGAATACATCTACTTGCCAAGTTTCAACAGTATAGTAATTATAATTTCGGATAAAAGGGACTGTAACATACTGATGGACGAAATCTGTGAGTTATGCTATTTGGCTTCGAAACCATAAAAACTATTTGGATACAATTGGGTAAACAAAAGTTAAGTTATTATATAACGTATAGAAGATTATTTATTTCATAGATTGTAATATATTTAAGCCAATATCATTCAGACTCCCAACTATAAATAATACTTAAGTTACAGTAATTAAGTATAACTCGTGTAGTTAATTTATGATTAACCTGTTTCAGTTAACATTCACATGCGTACTTTATAATGTAATATTTATTGAAAGGTAGTACTCGAATAACGATGTCTTTTGAACACCTAAAAGTGTATACATATACACTATGATATCTTCCTTCCAATATATTAAAATATATATTATATTATATATTAAAATAAATATATTAAAACATATTATATATTTAAAGGCAACAACTCTTTCAACTAGGAATGAAACCTACTACTTGTATGATTACAGTATCACGTGAGTCCTATTGCGCTTACAATACGTCAAATAAATTCCCCTTATAATATTTTCTCTATTTATTTACAACGTGGTTTAATAATTATAAATAAACACGCTATGATACTATTTCCAAACTATAAGTACATTAAAATGAAAACGCTAAAGCTACCGTCTAAAGAATTACAAACATTTGGGTATCAGAAACATTGTTATCAATGCTTAAAATTATCAAGAGCTTTCATAAATATAATGAGCACGATAAATTTAAGTAATATTACAATATTAAGTGTTTCGTTGTATATTTAATAATATTGGTGTTATATTTAATTTTTTTTATTTATACACATTGTTCAATAGTTATTTGTTTATTAATATCGTTATATATTGTTTGTGAAAGCGTTTTAATTGCGCACACTTAGAGAGGCAAGTTTCTAACCCAGAATTGTACTTTTGGTACCGTTCTAAATATCTCGACAAGCCGGTGCTTGGATTTGAACAATTAAGTTGATAGTTAAGTAAACAAATTCGACACATTAACCAACTTCATATGCTTAAAAACATTTGTACAAGCTTTTTTCAGTCTCAAAAATTGTGTCACTTAAAAAAAAGATGCCTAAAAAGTATTAAGCTAATAAAACGGTGTGATGTGCGGGGTTTAATAACTAGTATTTCATTATTGTCATAAATTTTTAATATTATTAAAGTTTTAAACCGTATTTTTAAACCGTTTGTTATAACTCTTTATAAGTTAAAGTCGTTATGGCGCAGTGGGACAAGGTCTAGTTAAAATGCAGTGTCTTGTTAAAAGCCATAGTAATGGGTTCGATCCTTACTGTACTCAACAAAGCACAGTATTGAGTTCCGCCAAAATAGGCCAAAGTAAAAAATACACGTTAGGTTCCCTCTGACTGTTCTGCCAAGTGAAAGTGAATCAATAAATTACCAGATATTAAAATAAAAAAAATACATCTCAAGTGTTAGCAGTACTTTATTATGCATAGCTTTTAGGATGATCAGCAATTGTCACTAATTCAATCCAAGAAGAGTAATTTAAACTACTTCTATTTTTATTTCAACTTAAATTCATTTCATTCATATGCAAGAAAAACTACTATCAAAGCATTTATAATTAAAACACGAAATTTAAATTAAAATATATAGTATAAACGGACTGAAAATTAAATATTTCCCAAAAGACCAGAAAGCTACGTAATCACCAAATGTCTTTATGAATGTTGACTTATTTAGGCCGTAGTCAATCGCGTAAGTGCTGAAACGGGGGCACCTCAGCAACCGCAACACTCGTGATGATGACGATCTAATGTGGATGACTTTTGAGTCAAGCAAAGAACGCAAGGCTTTTCGTCTAACAATAAGTTAAGAGTTAGAGTGTTGTGTTTTTCTTATAGTTCATATGTGTATCACATTATTCGTATATGAAATTATTGTATTGTAAGACGAAGTATTGGTAAATTTAATGGTTCCATTTTAAATTGGAGAACAAAAATATTTTACACGTTTTTTTTTTGGAGAAAAAGGGGAACAAAGTATTTTTACTATACAAATATACGTACATTGTGTACGTCAATCTTAATAAAAAGAGAGTTTAATTTTTTTTTTCACGTAGTTGTCAATGATATTTCTGTAGATATATAACTATATATCCTTTTCCTTTTACAATTCCAAACCACATTAAGAGTGATGGAATCTAGTCCGTGCTAAGTTAAATTACTTAAACGATCAGACATGTTTCAAATGATTTTAAATCTTATTTCGGATATTTTTCTATCATGCATATCGTACTTTAATGCATAGTCATTCTAATGAAATATATAGTTATGGACTAAGTAACGGTAGCCATAGCGGTGTTAAACAGCCTGAGAACATAACTTTTTGAACTATAAATAAACAAATTAAATACACTGCGGCACAAACTGTAAAATGTTAAGTACATTTGACACTATTATACCAAGGTTATTGATTATAAAACTACAATTTTTACATACAAAATTATTTTAATTTAACTTATTTTTGTAGAACTTGTTTACCTATGAAAAATTATTAAAATTCTATAGTAGACCTAATCTAATTAAAAATACCACATTCATTAACCTATATATAATCATGACTTAGCAAGCAAGTCAGCGGTAGCCAAAACAATACGTCGTGCAAGAATCAAATAAAGGTAGCAAGAACGTGGTATATTTGAATAATTGCCGGAACTTCCATGTCCCGTATTCGTCAGAGCTTGTTTATTGCTTGCTTAAAGACCCCGGGAAAGTTTGAACAGTATTAAGACGAGGTTGCAAATTTTGAACTAGTTTCTTTTGCATTATGTTATCATATCTAAGCCTTTTTTAGCATATTTTTTCCCCGCATATAGCAGGGTAGGTGGAGAAGCTCGCAGAGATCGTGGCAACGTGTAAAGTGTTAAGACACTCGAGGCATTGCATGGTAAATGTAGCCTAGTTGCCAGAACGAAGAAAGTGGAAAGGAAAAATTCCATCTTGCGCGAGTGGGAATCGAATCCACAAAACGTCGCGTTTACAGGCAGTCGCTACGTCCTTTTCGCCAGGACGGTTAAATATTAACATTACTCGATCAAATTAAATATTTTCAGCGCATTATTTTATGATCCACAACACATAACAAAGTAACACGCGTAACAGTTAAAATATTTAAGTTATCGGCGTAAATATATACGATATATAGTTAAAGTTACATTGTCCAACATTACTAAGTCAATCTGAATTAAATTTTTATGAAAACTTCGAGCATAGTCCATACATAAAAAGATTCATACAAATTAAATTGAAAACGTTCTCTTTAAACTAGATTAATTATTAAAATGTTTTATTGCACTCACACTGTATTTGGAAGTAATAATGCTGAGTATATCAATACAGAAAGAAGATTTTTAAGATAAAGTCAATAATACACGAACGAATGTACCAAAATCTAAAGCTCAGTCCAATTTAGTAGCTATATATCTATTTTAAGGTTTTAAAGTGTTGACGTGTAAAAGTTCGATTTTATTAATTGAAATTGAAAACATATTTTGGGTTAAATAAAAATTGTGATGAAAACCGAAAAATTATTGATAGCACAATTGTGTATAGATTATTATTGAATATCACTCATATAATTCGAGTGAACTGAAAATTTTACCGCAAATTGAAATTATATGTACAATATGTTTAATATGAATGTTCATATTAAGACAACGAAATGGATACAAATCAAATATTGTGCATCAATTTTCAATAACCACAATCATTATAATATTTGTTATTATTTATCCTTTCATTATGTAAAAGCTGATATTTTTATAAATAATTCTTAAATAAAACACCTGTAGTTTCTTTTTTATATTGAGTTATTCTTTAGAATATTATTTTTAACTTAGCCTAAGTGTTAATTATGGGTACTTGACACTTCATTTTTTATATATATATATATATATATATATATATATATATATATATATATATATATATATATATATATATATATATATATATATATATATATATATATATATATATATATATATATATATATATATATATATATATATATATATATATATATATATATATATATATATATATATATATATATATATATATATATATATATATATATATATATATATATATATATATATATATATATATTCCAGATTTGAACAAATTGGGATATGAACCCGAGTCTTTCGAAAATTATTTAATATTTTTTTTTCGCGAAATTAGGTGGAATTTAGTTTCAAGACACTCTGTTCCCAATATTTCTGCTCAATCTAATAAATAGTTTTATGGATTTAGTTATTTTCACTAAAAATCGGACACGATGCCCTTCGAGAGGAAAACAAAACCACAATCACGTCGCGATTACAATTAAATATTTAAATAATAGATTTTTTAAGCTTATTTAATTTCAATATGGATTGACACTGTATCATGAAATATTATACAATAACAACATAATTCATAAATAAAGCTCGTAAATAAATAATATAACATTACCGACACGCGATACTTTATCATCTTTAAAAGCTATAATGTTGAAGATAAAGCTATTATAAAGCTCTATTTGGTTAACTAATAATAATATTGTACATATTATAACACGACTATAAGTGGGCTTAATAAAAAAGAGATGCTGATAAACATTCAAATAAAACATACATTAATTTCAAATATAATTTTTAAACAGTATTTTTTTCGATTATACCAAATTATTAATCATTGTCTCTCCAACATTAAAGTAAAAGTTACTTTCACATCAGTAGGAATCATCTTAACACATTTTTCGCTTTCCGCCAAACCTTTCGCAACACAACATCATGTTTTGGTGTTCTCTCCAAAGGGAAAAGTAAATACTGCTTAAATCGTGTTACACTATGTGTAGTGTTAGTGTATAAGTATTATAGTGAGATATTGAAACATAAGTCGTTTAAAATAATTTACATAAATTATTTTAATGATAATGAAATGTAGAGAATGTGGGACTTTTGTTTATAGCCATCCGCCATTTTGCATACTCTGTCAACCGTCAACTATTTATTTTTGTTTTCATTTCTTTGAAGTAATGCGAAAAGTTTGGAATTCAGCCGGGAATCGGAGAGCACAGTGTCTTAACTAAGTTTTCTCTCTGTATTCTGATATATGCAAAATAAAGTGTGTGTGCTAATAGATCAGATGAAAAATAAACATTGTCATAAACAGCCGATAAACAAAGTAACCCAAACCTTAAGGACGTGTAATGAAATTCCATTATATACGAAAGTGCTTCATCCATATCCTATACAAATATTATTTCATACCTCTACTTAGAAGGTAAATCTACATTATTTTATGCAGTCCCTAACTCCTAAAGTAATCCTTCCCAAAGGATTGTTATCTTTCTACTTGCTTTATACCGTATGACATATGTGGGATTCTAAATTAAAAGATTAAGGTGACCACTCTCATTTGAATATCAAATAGTGGTATCCGGTTGAAAATTAATTCAGGGTCCAGATATTTTTGTTAGACCTGTCTAGTTGAAACTGTTACACTAAAGTAAAATTATTATTATATTATAATTTTATAATAATTAATGTAAAGTAAAAACTAAAAATTATGTAAATTATGAAGTTGATGATTGATCAAATACAATTTTATGTTTTGTGATGTTGTATTGATCATTATATATTATTTGTGGCATTTGTTTTACTTGCGCACACTTGGGCGAGTTTGTGATCTAGAATTTTAACTTGATCTAGATTTTAAAAAGGCGGATTGGTGAAAAATATAGCCGAATTTGAACAGATTGATTGATAATTTATTAACAAATCTACATATTAACTATTTTAGCTTGAAAAATATATGTACACGCAATTTTTCAATCTCTAACATTCTGTCTTTTAAATCATTTTTGACCTTCATTTTTATCCCTAAAAAGTTTTAAGCTATTAAAACGAAGCGACAACAAGTTATTTCTTATACCTTCTGTCTATACTTAAAGCTTTTTCTGCCATTAATTTTATATATAGAGCTATAAATTTAAATTACAGGTATTTTACAATTTTAAGACTTGAACTTGAAACACTTAAGTGGTTTTAACACATTACGATAATATATTATTAATGTATTATATATACTCGTATATACATATCACTGAAAATCAGGACCCGTGTAACAAAAAATAACAAAACAAAACCTCCAGACCATTTTTTCCAAGAGAAAACTAAAGAGCATTCATTATTATTATATATTTTAAAATAATATTTTACAATTATGACTATAAATATTAATTTTCAATGTTTTTTTTTTAATATTTATCCTTTATTTAACTCAGAAGACAAAGAGACGAATAGACCATAGTGACGAAACGAATTAAATGCATCATTTTGTCTTACAAGAGATTTAAAAGAGTTCTTAATATTGAAATAATTGACTTACTACTCCACTATGGCTGTATTATTTCATCAAAAGCATAAAATCAATTTAGAAGTTGAAACAAATGTATATAAATACAATTTCATACTTTACTTTCTCATATATTTTGCATTTTCTGATCATAATTTATTTACAGCTATTTTCTGAGTCTTGTATTTTATTATAACTTTATATTTAGTTTGCGGTGGAATCTCTAATTAGCCTAGACTACACGTCTCTAGTGCACGACCTCCCTAAGCTGTGTGAGAGCCATTCACTACTTCCGCATCGCCGGTCAAGGCTGTAAGGGTAAGAAAATTAGCCATTAAATATGCAACTTTCATGGTATCTTTGTACAATATGACAGATTTACTTTTGTTTTTTTTCCAACATATTGATAAAAATCGGATGACTTTTCTGTGAAAAGTTTTTAGACAGTGACTAAATTTATTCAGACCAAATCATATAGAATAAAAGATACATTACGGCAATATATATTTTTAATTTTCATTCACTTAATCTAAATATATAAGATAAATCTCATAGTAATAGAATTGTAGGTCAAAACAACATCGATTTCTTTCTAAATACATTAGATACGAGTGAAGAATAATAATCTGTAAAATGGAAAATCACAATTGTACAGTTAATATTACCACCAAAAATATTTCTAAAAGAATATTACAGATTGTTTACAATATCGTTAACAATCACTTTTTATTCTAAACATTTTAAATAATATAAAAAAATGGAGCATAAATATTATTCTGGTAAGCAAATGAGGATATTTTTGAAACCATTTATAAAAGGAAATCCGTGTCGAGTCGAAAAAATTGTAGGGCGGAAATTGTTTAGTCCCTTAAAAATCCAATTTTTGAGGACGCTATCATTTAGATATTATAATTAAGGCAGGTATTGTTTGAGTCTTTACGTTACCCTCGTTATTTAAATGTATAGTAGTATACAGTAACAAATACAAAAAAAAATATTTTATTTGTATTTATACTTCACGCTTTATCCCGCTTATAGCAGGGTAGGCAGTGGAAACCAGAGGATAACCTCTTTGTTCTCTGCTTTCCGCCTTTCGAGATATTGCATTTTAAGTGGCGGGACTTTGCTTAGTTGCCAGAGCGAAAAAAATGGAAATACTGCTGACAGACGCTGTGCCTCTGCGCCTAGACGGCATACTGATATGTATGTTTAAAAACCTATTTGCTTAAGCTATGAACTTACCTAACCTAACTGGCATTATCTTGGCCTTCGACTAAGCGTTGTAACATTTGAATTTTATACATTTGGAATAACAAAATATATTTTTTTAATATTTTTAGCTAATTATTATCGATATCGATATAAAAATCGATATGAAATCAATAATTAGCGAAGAGGTTACAAACATCAATTTTGGCATATTCCAACGATAAATACTAAGGGTTAAATTTATGATGGCGTACAACCATTGGCTGTCAACTGATTTATTTCCTTCGCCATTTTGCAAGTATTAACCTTACAGATTGTAAACGTGATTGATGTTGACACTTTGAGTTCGCGGCTGAATGTGACGGACGTGTTTTCTTAGCATTTCGCTTTTAAGACATACTCAAATCATTAATGATATATATATTAAATATATTTTTTTATAATTAATTAAAAAATGTTCCATTTTTCCATATTTTCGTTGTCTATGGATATTTTTCCTACTAAGTCATTAATTGTGGCAGTCGTCTGTAAAATAATTTAAGAGTGTCGACTTAGTAATATAAGTCTAATACAGTTATTTGACTGGAGCATTTAAATATATTTTGAAACATTGATATATTCATATTTAAATATAAAAATTAAATTTTTTTATTGGATAAATTTAAATTGCCCACATCAATTTCTGCTAATATGTAACATACGCATATCTATAAAAGCGCTAACGATATAAGAAATCATTACGTTCTCCCGTCGTTCTTTACAATTCGCAGTTCATCCACACACATAATAAACTTGTCAACTACTTAATAAGGTCCCAAGTGATAGGCTGAGGTAAGATGGGTGTCGGTGAATATTTTTTATTTTATTTACTACCTCTTAAAAAATGTAGGAAACATATTAAGCAAAGTCAAAAAAAGAAACTATTTATAATATTGACTACATTGCATAAAAGTGTATATTTAATATTAAAATATACATAGGCATAGGCAAAGCGCGGCGTTGAGTTTAGCCACTCAACACGCAATGCCTCGAAAAAGGCGGAAAACGGGGACGGAGAAAGCAGGGACTAAGCAACGGAGTGTCTTAACACTAGGTTCCTATGGTTCCAGCAGTCCCCACTGCCTACCCTGCAATGTGCGAGATAAAAACGTGAAGCTATAAAATATACATACGTACACTATTTCATGAAAAAACATCGACAAATGAGATAATAAACTGAAAGATTTCTAACTTACGAAGGGTCAAACAAATTGAAAAAAACCACTTTCCTCTTTAAGCTATGCCGTTTAACGATGACTCAGTACATTTGAAGCTTACATCGTTAATCCGGAGCGACTCATCAGAGAACCCACCATTCATCACAAATGTCGACGGATTATATCTCTTATACTAGTTGCTGCTATGGGCAGGTTCAACTTTATTGTCATAATCTTCATATTAGTTATATGTAAACACGATTATATATATAACATAGTGTTATTTTAAAAGGAACCCCTAATTTTTGACAAAAAATTATGTTAAATTAAAGATTTTGCTAATTTATTTCAAACTATAAATTTATAATGTTGAAAACGAGGCATCTTCGTTCAAGTATTTTACGAAACGTTTTAAATATTTAAAGTAGCTAGCCTCGAGTATACGTTTTTTGTATATTGTCCAAATGTTATAGTCTTTTTTTTAGCTTCACGCTTTATCCCGCATATTGCAGGGTAGGCAGAGGGAACCGCAAGAACCATATGAACTTAGTGTTAAGACATTCCGTTGCTTAGTTCCCGTTTTCTCCGTCCTCGCTTTCCGTCTTTTTCAAGGCATTGCGTGTTGAATGACGGAAGTCAACTGTCGCGCTATGTTATAGTCGTTAAATATAATTTATATATTTTACAATCGTACCTATACGATTGAATGAAATACACAATTACATTCACAACTTTATACGTATTTTAAATATTCTCCTTTCCTTATTTCGGAGTAACTCTCTAATAACGTCAAAATATCCATCCATTTTGCCATAAAACAAAACAAAAACAATAAAAATTACCTGAAATCACCTGAAACACAGCGTACATAACATACTCGTAACTTCGTCTTAAGTACGCATTGGATCCAGCAATTTGCTTACTCCTAATTAGGTGAGCGTGATACTCAGATTTACTTTGCCTAGTTTGCTTTACGTGACATGTTACACTTGGAGACTTAAATTAAGGATCTATTTAAGCCATTTTGTACCGTCGTTTAATTGCGTACCGTATGTAAGGTGCAGATTAGACGAGCTCTTGCCATAATAGAATGCATGGTGTCTCATTAGTTGGCGGCTTGTTAAGTGTAAGTTTAAGTTAATTATGATTACTAATATTATACTATATTAGTGGGGCGCCCATGAAACTTTCAATAGATTTTAATATTAACAACAGTAGATTTAGACTTTATAACATGATTTAGTATCTTATTTGTGTGTTTGTAAATATATGTTTATTAAACGTTTTGTGGGTTTGATTCCCACTAGGGGAAGATGGATTTTTTCCGCTCTGGAAATTAGGCAAAGCGAGGCGTTGAGTTCCGCCACTCATCACGCAATGCCTCGAAAACGGCGGAAAGCGGGACGGAGAAAGCAGGGACTAAGCAACGGAGTGTCTTAATACTAGGTTCGTATGCTTCCTGCAGTTCCCTCTGTCTACCCTGAAATGTGCGGGATAAAGCGTGAAGCTAAAAAAAAGGATGAATAGTCAATTATTAAAGAAATATTAAGATAAAATTAAATGTAAGTCAGAGTTAACAATAGGCAAGAGACATACAAATAGTTAAGTTAAAGACGCAATATGTAGAAAACAGATTAGTAGATGGCCTAATAAACCACTTTACGGACAGTATGCAAAGAAAATTTTAGGGAAAGAGAATATAGATATAGTTTAGTCGTTCAGGTGGATAAGCAACAGGTCTCCCCATAAATAGAATCGATATGTTTACTATATGACGGCGACAACACAAAAAGCAATATCCTCAAAGACCTAGTCGACGACAAATGCTGACTGTGCACTTTAAAACAAAACTGCGCAGCATATGCTATCTGGTTACGAATAACTAGTACAAATCTACTATGTCAAACGGCACAATAATCTTGTTCAGTACGTCTACTGGTGTCTCGCTTCAAAACATGGCTTCAACGTCAACGAACTTTGGTGGAAAGAGACTCTCACCCAACGCAAAGTAGTTATAAACGAAACAGGTAATAATAATGTGGGAAATCCCAATTTAGATAAACGTCACATAATTTACATAAACAAAACATCCACGGCTCACATAATTACTGACATAGCTGTAAAAACTGACTTTTACATAGGACGAAGGAAATTGAGAAATAGAGTAAATGTCACGTTAAAAATACAGAGATTAGACGCCTTTAGAATACGGAAATTCACGTTATTTCCATAGTAATGGGAGCCACAGGAACAGTAGCCAAAAGAGTCAACTGATGCGCAGACAAACTAGAATCATCAATAGACGTTACAATTCCAGAAAAGCAAGCCGCCTTTCACACAACTATCATTACTAGACTTTTGTCAGAAACATTGCTGATTCCGATCAATGACATAACACACTACTCATTCAGCTATCACACACAAAACTCACAATCTATAACTGGCATTCAAAGTACATCCACACACACACACAAACAGTATCAGTAGTCAAGCCGAAGAGGAAGGAAAATTAGATTTCAGATTCAATAAGGGGCAATGAGTATCTTTTTTCCTGCTGTGCCCATTTTGACCAAGTCAACCCTAAGAAAGAGAGATCTCTATATTAAAATATTGATGATAATAATCTGAAACGCTTACAAATTTATTTCATGAATATCACTAATAAATAAACAAAATAGAATGTTTCCAATCGTTTTAACAAGCCTCTTTGTTTTCTTGTAAATGTTACGATTAGTATATTTTCATATAAAATTAATAACTATTTAATGCGTACATGAGGCAGTTTAATATTTAATGCGAGAAATATGTAATCGATACATAGGCTATTATTACATACAAAATATACTTAAGTTCTATTAAATATTAATATGTATACACCTTTATAAACGTAAGGTAGCTTCATAATGTTTTTCATTCGCGTATTTAGTTCGATTTCCATTCAAAGGATAATAAACTATTTTATTTATTTTTTTTTGCTCATATGTGTGACAAAAGCGGTATTGATTTTCAATAACAAATGCATAATATCTGACATTAATTAAAAATAAATCGAAGAACAATGTCAGTTACTAGATTTCTTCGACCTTTTATTTTTTTATTTGCCGCATGTTAGACAGAAAATAGCCTAGTAATTTTTCAAACATATATTTCTCTTGGTTTACATTACACACTACACACAGAGAAGCGGATCTCAACGCCTGTTTTTCTCTTGAAAAATCGCCATATTAATCTTTTTATAATCATCGTCTTTACTAAGAGATGTTCTAAATGAAATATATTATAAATAGGTCATCGTTTATTATGACAAGAAAACTTTTATCGTTGAATTGAGGTGAACTATGAGAACGAACAAAAAGTTTTAAATGCTAAGTAATAAATTCAGACGTTGTGCATTAAATATGAATTTACACGCTCCAAGTAGTTTGCGCTATGTTTAACTAAATTAATGTGGTTGTTATAATGAAAACTTTACGTGTGGAAATTCTTGCTTCTTACTATTTGTGGCGAAACAAAATACAGTACTGATAGTATAAGTTTGTTTGTTTGTTCTGGTAAATCTTAGGAACTATTGGATCGAATTAGTTTTTTTGTGTTATATAGCTAATTCACCGTAAGTAAAAAATTGTAGAAAATTGTTTTATCACGTGAATATGTGTTTATTGTGTAAATATAATATATAAAATATTTCCTTAATTTCTAATAATTTCATTTGGTGATTGGTTTACCAACCAATGAGTTTAGAACTATTTTTATCTTTTCGTTACATTTTATGTTTTCTTATTTAAATTATACAAATAATAACAATTAAAATTAATTTATACAAATATGCTTTTTTACTTTTTCATATTTAAATTATACTGAAAGAAAGTTTATGATTAAATTATATAAATAAAATGTAGATTTAATTCTAGAATATATTGCTGTTTATATATTTGTATCAATTATTTTTTAAAAAATATTTTTATTCATATTTGACTTGCGCTTGACTTTTAAATATACTAATATTATAAAACTGAAGAATTGAATTTTATCTCAGGAACGGGTCGGAATTGAAATTTTTATAACAAGGCTGTAGATAAACGTTCATTATTTATTTTCATTTGGTAAAGTGACCGAAACCACAGAAAAAAGCTTGTTTTACATTTTATTTATGATTTTGTTTAAAAATTTAAATGCTAATTGGCCATTGCTTGAACTATATAGTGGAAATATTTATATGTAACGAGAGCAAAAAGGAACGTACACACTGAAAATATTTTGATGAGATTTTTATTAAGGGCCCAGATGGGGACTTCCTCGCAAATCTTTTGCGACAAGGAAAAAAATTCATTTCGTGATTACAAAATAAAAAATAACATTTTCAAAGCTAATGTTTTTTTTCCTAAGAATTTCTTTTCTAATATATTGGTTATTTATAATAAAAAGAAGAAATTCATGACGATTTTGATTTCCAATTACGTACTGTATTTCAAAGTGTACTCTATTACAGAGTATTGAAAGCTTAATTAATTAAAACTGAATTTTATTTTGTGTTTATATAATTTTACTTATTAATAACTTAAAATTTAAGGAGCCCTTACAAAAATAATATATTTAATTGATAATAATATCCATTGTATGTATGTAATGTGTGTACATTACATACACACATTTTTTGGTTTGAAATAACGTGATAATTATAAACGTGATGCCATCTCTATATTAAAACAAATGCTAACAGTAAGTATTCTGTTTCTATCTCAAAAATTTTAAATATAATATGATATAAAACATACTGCTCTTTTAATATTTGTTGCTTTATGAAAAAATTGATTTAACTTCTGTTGATGTTCACTCGGCAAGCTATGTTTGTTATACATTCATTATAATTCTCACCGGCTTCTCTCAGTAGAACGATTTTCTCAGCTAATTGTATTATTATTTGACAATTCGGGATTGCTTTTAATGGCCTAATTGAATAAACATTGCTTTTAATGGCCTAATTGAACAAAGCTATTGAAATAGCTTGTAATATTAAGGAACGTCTTGGTGCAAAGGCACAGCCGCGACGGTTTGTGGGTTTGATTCTTACTTGGGGAAGGTGCATTTTTTCATTTCTGTTTTCATCGCTCTGGCAACGACGCAAAGCGCGGCGTTGAGTTCCGCCACTCAACACTCAATGCCTCGAAATGGCGGAAAGCAGGGGACGGAGTGTCTTAACAATAGGTGCCCGGTTCCTGCGGTTACCTTTGCCTACCCTTTTATAAGCGGGATAAAACGTAAAGGTATACTACTACTATACTTGTAATATTAAGATGGTTTTGTATGAAATAGTGAAAGAATAATTATATACAGAAATCTATATTTTGTCGACTTTTAAGCAAAAACATTGTACATAATTAATTTCTGAAAATTATAACAAAATATCGCGTTAGCTTGTAGCTGTATATTTGTTTCCAAATTAAAATTCTAGTAAGTCGTTCATACAACATATACAATGCATGTATGTTTTGATACAGAGCAGTTATGAATTTTGTATGTCCAATTAAAAAGTATCTCCGTGGCAAGTAAAACATAGAAGAAAGTCAAGGCAAAGACACTGGGCCAAGGCCACGAGTTGTAGAGACGACGTGTGACGAATTAGTTGTCTTGATGGCTCTCAGCTGGATATTTCTGTTGTGCGATTGTTGATTTGCGGGTTTTTACAATAGGAATTAGAAAGAATGCTCTGCTTTTCTTATAACATTCTCTTTTTGTTATTTTATATATATATATATATATATATATATATATATATATATATATATATATATATATATATATATATATATATATATATATATATATATATATATATATATATATATATATATATATATATATATATATATATATATATATATATATATATATATATATATATATATATATATATATATATATATATAAGGTAAAAGCACCAATGGTGGACAGTGAACCAAAAGATGACACTTGACAATTAAATTCAATATTAAAAATATTTTTACTTGTATGTCACAATTATTAGTATAGTAGTAGAATTTTATAATATTCAGTTATGTCATTTTAAGCTCATTTTATAATATATTTGATGATTATTATATTCAGGGTTACATGTCAACTATTGGTACAATTGTCAACTACTGTCATCTTTAGGGTCATTTAACTTAATTAATAAAAATTGATTTGGTGGGTTTTTAGTATAAAATATACTTTTGTATAAACCAAGGTGCAATTAAATATTTTGTTTCTTTTGTATTTCTTTTCCAAAAAAAAAATATTTTTGTTTAAATCTTGTGTCATCCTTATAATGTCTACCATCGGTGCCTTTACCTTATTGTCTTATATTTAGTTCTTAGCTTTATTTAAATCTATTTTATATGTGAGTTAACATATCAAATAGACGATTAATTTCACAAGAACATTAGAGACATGTATACAGAAATGTATAAGAAAACAATAATAAATGAAAAATCACTTTCCTTAGTAAGAAATTTTGAAATAAACGAATTTATTGATGGGTGTTTTGATTCTTATTGTCATGACAACAACTGCAAATATCAGTATATCTAGATGCCACCTGATCCATATATAGAAATGATTTGAGGTATACATACTTCAAAATACAAAAAATACTGTAAATATCGTTCCGTAAATTAAAATTTAGAAGATAAAATTAATTAAAATTACAAAGAGAGTCGCTACAACTAATTAAATTAGTATAATGAATGGGCTGTCAGAAACCATTAACTTTGGTGAATTCGGACGTTATAATCTGACTTAATGATAGTCTAATTTGTTTAAAATATCATTTATATTGAAATAACATTATTAGTCTTAAATCAGTAGTATATCAATAATATTGCATCAATTAATTAGTAGCTTCACGCTTTTATCCCGCACATGGCAGGGTAGGCAGAAAATTGCAGGGACCATAGGGACCTAGTGTTAAGACACTCCGTTGCTTAGTCCCTGCTTTCCCCGTACAAATAATTAATTTCTGAAAATTATAACAAGAATATCTTGCCACGGAGATACTTTTTAATTAGTAATATTTTAAAAATCCAAAGAATAGTCTACAAAATCTAAATATACCAAAATTTTCAAATGTAAACCTAAACAAACTAAGTATCATTAACAAAGCATAAGCTAGACTAATATGCATTATGGCCTAACCGGACGCATACGATAACTAATAGACTAATTAGTCCTGCACTAAGTGACATGATTTTAGACCATTAGCTCTCAGCGTCGTGGCAGCACAGAATCTGTAAACACGTTGGTTCTGGGTTCAATCCCCATGCAGGGTAATAAATTGTAATGAGTTTTTAAATAGTTAGTTAATTGTAATTAGTTAGTGTTTTTTTTCATTGCTTCGCTCTAGAAGCAAGATGGCGCTGCTGTGAGTTCTGCTATTCAACACGCTTTATATTAAAAATTCGATTTAAAATAGGAAAGTGTGAAAGTGTGTCTTTTTATTGTTTTCATTGACTACTAATAGAATATAGTCTATGCCTTTTACCGTCTCGTTTTTGACAATTGTTTTGTTAGAAATTTCTGAAATATTTTCGTTTGACAATACACAAAACAAGAATTGAAATAGTCTGAGATATTGTGGACAAGTGTCAAACTACCGTGTTTAGATACGAACTTTCCTCTATCGTTCCTGCTATGTGCGAGCTACAATTGTGGAGCTTCCAACGACGCTAAATCTTGAGGACAATACAGAGAAAAGCATATATTTTATTGAACCTAGGATTTGCAATAGCTTTCAAGGGAGCGGGACTTCAACTGAGTTCTTAAAAACTATCGAAGCATATTAACAATTTATATATTATATTATATTTGTTGTCAGTATCACAGAGAAATATAATTTAAAGATTTTCAAGCTTCGTATGTACAGACATCTTTTACAACGTTAAAGTTGACACGCATCCACATCGTCTCAGGTTGTAGATATCTAGTGAGGATGTCCGCTTAACATCAAGAGCTGCTCATTTACCTTTGCATACTCGTATAATATAACAAAAAAAGATTTTAAAAAATCTATTTTATTTTTTTATTTATTTATTTATAACTTTTCCACTTACAATCAATAAGATGATCACATGTGTATTGACGTACACACGGAGAGCGAACGGAGGTGTGTCAGAGGAGCCCAATTCGATAATAAATATCGAATTGAGCCCCTAGAAGCCGACTTAAAACTAAAGTTACGAGGGTTCCAAGCGCGTCCTGGTGAGAAGAGTCAGCAAACAACAAACTCAACCAGGTTTCCCTAACCTTATTGTGATTACTTCACAAACGTCATTCTAAATGCAAGCACTTTGATTATCGAAAGAGTGAATGCAGAATTTTTAAATATTTTTATTTACAACATGAAATATTACGAAAATAACATTATCAATTTAACAAATAATCCTATGAGCAGCGTACTAGAAAATTGAAACTAATATAGCAACAATCGATATGCCATGGTATAAAGTCTTTCCGCGCCTACAGCCGTATCGTATCGGCTATGTAAATTCAATGTTCCAATAGTCAAACTTTTGGTTAAATATTGCCAATGTACATGCATATTTTGATTAAATTGTTACCCAAATTTGAAATATTACAAGAAATATTTGTTTTATTTTTGCAAAGTACACAACAGTAACAGACGTCTTGACTAAATTTTGACATTAACTAATTCTTTAGCGGGAACGGAGAAAGCAGGGACTAAGCAACGGAGTGTCTTTACACTAGGTTCCCACGGTCCCTGCAGTTCCCTCTGCCTACCCTGCCATGTGCGGGATAAAGCGTGAAGCTAAAAAATAAATAAAAAAAATAATAGTTTTTTGTATTATTTGTATTAATAATCTTATTAGCCATAAGTGTATACTGGCTAATAAGGTAAAAGCACCAATGGTAGACACTTTAAGGATGACACAAGATTTAAACAAAAATATTTTTTTATTGGAAAAGAAATACAAAAGAAACAACAAAATTAATTACACCTTGGTTAATACAAAAGTATATTTTAAACTAAAAACCCACCGAATCAACGTAAATTAAAACAAAAATTCCATTTTTATTAATTAAGTTAAATGACCCTAAAGATGACACATTCATAAATGAAATCACCAATAGTTGACACTTATTTGTACCAATAGTTGACACGCAAGCTTGAATATAATAATCATCAAATATTATAAAATAAGCTTAAAATGACATAACTGAATATTATAAAATTCTTTTTATTAGCATTAACTGAAATCCTTGACTAAGTATCAAAAGTTTTATAAAAATAAAATTTTAGTCATGTTCCAGTTCCTTTGATTTTGAACTTCTAGCCTTTTATAGGTGGCATCTTGAAAAATCCGACCATCAAAATACATATCCCAAAAGTTGACACCCTGTTTACTATTGGAGTGTTTTAATATTGTCACAATTTTAACAGTAGGTACTTATATTGTTGAAAATAGTGTTGATAATTGCATAAACCTATGCTTAGGAATAGGTTTCGTTACTGCACCAAAAGTAGACTTGCATGTCATCTTTAGGGTATTCTGACTATTTTCGGTACCAATAGTAGACACTCATGTTTTTTTAGAAAAATAATATCTGAACAAGTAATGAATTGTTCTAATCTTTAGAATATATAAATATCAATACAAAATATAACAAATAACAGAACAATATCTTTATAAAATTAATTAAAATCACTTGTATCGTTGCGGCGTCCTTAGCTAAACTCATAAGAAATGGCTAAAAACGTATGCCTTCGTCACATTGCTCGCAAAAATTGATGCTATTTTAACTTTTTAAGCAAAAGACCGTTGTTATGACTGTGTTATTTGATTAACAGGTGAAGCAGCTATTTTCTGGTACTAATAATTCTGACATGCAAGTAAAAATATTCTTAATATTGAACTTAATTGTTGAAAGTGTCATCTTTTGGTACACTGTCCACCATTGGTGCTTTTACCTTACATTGAACTTATATAATTTTAGTACTTATATATTTGTAGTTGAACTTATATATTTATTATCATAAAAATATAAATTGTTTAACTTTATAAAGATAAAAATCAGATTTAATTCAAACCAAGTATATTTACATATGGTATATACATATAATATATATTAAGGCCATAAAACAATATTTGCTTTAAGAATTATTCTTTTGTCTCGTATATATTAACATAGATAAGAATGTCGCTGTCTTTTTGCGAATTGTATAATGTTTGAAACTGTTTTATAGGTCCTTAGCTTTTTAATCTAAGCTTAAAGAAAGTAGCTTTTCCAAAGTTTATTTAGTACGTCTCCAAAGTTAAATAGAAAAATGAAAATTCTCTTTGAAAAAATGTTCTAATATTAGTTTAATGTAAGATTGTTTGCTTTTGTCAGTATATAGTTTTTATATACTTTTTTATTTTTTTATAATTTCACGCTTTATTCAGCACATAGCAGGGTAGGCAAAGGAATCGCAGGAACCGTGGGAACCTAGTTTTAAGACACTCCGTTACCCGCTTCATTGCGTGTTGAGTTATGGAGCTCAACGCCGCACTTTGCCTTGTTGCCAAAACGAAGAAAATGGAAATGGACAAGTCGAATTTATAAATAACTTTCTCTTTTGAAAACGTGTTCCGTATCAAACAAAAACGGGATGCTATGACTAAACTCCATTATCTGTTTCTCCGTTTGTCACCACGTTGTATCTCTAGAACTGTGATTCTAATTTTTACACCTGGTATATATCTTTTGCCACTATAACTACAAACCCTAAAAAATATATATTTAAAAGCTTTTAATATACCAAGCGTTTTTGTTCTTTTATTCGTTTACGTTTCTATAAATAACGAAATTTGACAGACATTACTAAGAAATATTTTATCTGTGATTTTTGTAAAAATGTGGTAGAAGTATGTGAAACTATTATCTCACTTATTTTAGACTATGACAAGCCAGAACTAACAAGTTTAAATACTGCAATAACTGCACAAGAGAAATTCGGTTCAAGCAACGTTATTACAATATGGGACATAGGTTATTTGAAAGGGCCTAGCTGTTTTCGAAGGTTGGCGCATCGCCAAAATCTAGTCGAAGAGAGCTTTCAACTACGAATAGATAAAAAAGATAATCTAGCTCCATAGTAAAATATGTAGGGACAACGTAACCTATTGATAGATTGCATTAATTATAGAAATAAGTGGGAACAAATAGTTTGAAAAATCTTTCCTCAATAGTTATAGGTTTAAATGCCACTCAAAAAGTTTTACCGTAATTATAAAATATTTGAAGTTTCTTATAACCACTCTACATGTAATGCCTCGAAAAGTGAAAAGCGGAGAACAGAGTGTTTTAACACAGGATCCTACAGCTTACGGTACCTTCTGCCTACAGTGCTAAGCAAATTCCCAGTATAAAATATAAAATACGATCCACAATCCTATAAGCAGAAAAAATCTTTACTTATTCTGAATATTGTGCTGCAGTAGATATCTTCGGTGACGCCTGACGCCTACATTTGGGTCATAACAATATTTTATTCGAGCACGTACATGATAAGTCCGTTGAAACGATTCGATATCATTGATTTGCTGATGGCATTTGGTTTTGACAGACACTAGTATTGGTTGACGTAATTTAGATTTGAGATTTAATTTAATATAACATTTTACAATATTTTTAAATTTATAAAACAGTATTTAATAAAGCTTTATACGTCATAAATTAGGTTATATTTATTTATCCTTATATAAACTTAAATGCATAATTTTATATTCTTAAGAACGATGAGATCAAAAATCTAATAACATTGAAAGAGCACGCTTGAAAGAAATCAATGGTTAAGTTGAAATATAAAAAAACAGGTTTCTAGATTAAGTCAATATCGTGCCAAGTTTTCTCTGCCTTGTGTTGTGCCTCTGTCATTAAAAAAAATTAAGTAATTCAACTTAAATCCAGCTTTGCAGATTACAAATAAAAAAACATAAATAATCTCTTTAGTATGCCATAAAGATTATATATATGATATATATATATATATATATATATATATATATATATATATATATATATATATATATATATATATATATATATATATATATATATATATATATATATATATATATATATATATATATATATATATATATATATATATATATATATATATATATATATATATATATATATATATATATATATATATATATATATATATATATATATGTATATATATATATATATATATATATATATATATATATATATATATATATATATATATATATATATAATAATGTACATTGAAGGTAGACCTTCAAAAAATATATATTTAACTAATATGCATACTAGTTACCTGATTAACTAAGGTATGTACAGAACATACCTTTTAGGCTCTTAAAAGTTATGTAGCCCCAGAGGCTTTTATTACTTTGCAAGTACCTAATTAATTTGAAAGTGTTACTAAATTTGTTTTTCTTCAAGTAATTGCATGTAAAATTTTACGTTTTATCCGTTAAAATTGTAAAATATAAAATTTATTATGAAGCAGTAAACTTTTTACTACCATTCTAACGATTTAAAGGTAATAAAAAAATTCTGAAATATGTGCCTTCGTAATGGAATGACGTAGCCTTAATACCGATGATAATGAAAACAGATATGCCACACGCCGTTTTGTATGTCACGTACCTCATTTCACTCTTCGTGATGTTAATAACTCGACTCAGTATAGAGAATATTATAACAATATAAAAGAAACTTCTTTGCAAATCTAAAAGTAAAATCTGTAATTGTTATATGTAAGAAATTAATATAACGGCGTATGCACCAATTTTGCCTAAAGTAATCTTTAAGTATAGTTTTGTTATTAATTATTTCATTTATAAAATGTCATTTTGCAAATTTAAACAATAATTTTAACAGAAGTTTTACAATTTTTCACCAAGTTTCTATAGATTTAAACTAACAGTAGTAAAGGTTGTCTTATTTTTACTTATATTGTCAGGAAATTCAAATAAAATGTATTTCCCGGTCACAATTTTAGTATAACAATATCTATTTAAATGTACCATATAGTAAAAATGTATGGCATGAATTTATAAAGTTTATGAAAAACCAGGAACGCGTGTCGCCGGCAATAAAATACGACCTCACAAAAAATCTTGCACCTATTGTTCTACCTTTACGAATGGTTTAGGTACTAGTTAAAATATTATAGTAGACCACAATTCTTATTGTAGGTTGTATTTTATGTAGTATATATATATATATATATATATATATATATATATATATATATATATATATATATATATATATATATATATATATATATATATATATATATATATATATATATATATATATATATATATATATATATATATATATATCTTAAGAGTATTTAGTTTAGTTCGAAGCAGACGTTTTCAACATCCAATATCCGGTCCATACTCCTACAATTAGACACAAAATGTCATTGAACGGCCATAGCAAATAGAAATAGCTAAGGCCTTTAGGGGATAGAAAAATAAAGGTTTAATTTTTTTTTGTCACTGAAACTCTCCACCTTACGCTTGTTTTTGCCAAGCATTGTTGTATTGCCAAGTTATGGTGGCATTTCATTATTTATTTATATTTTAGTAAAACGTCATCAAATCAATCAATCTTTATTTCCTGTGCCTAGATGGAAAATCTATTAATATGAATAAATTTTACTAGCTGACACTTTATTATTGCCATTTTTTTTATAGAATAAATCAAAAATAACCTATTGTTGTCAGACATAATACTATGTTAATCAGACATAATATATTGCGTCATTAATATATAATAGTATAGTAATATATTAAAAAGATCAAATTACTGTATAAATTCCAAATTTCAAAGGCGTTTCAAATCGAAATCAATTAAACAAAACATTCAATTAATCTGAAAGTCAAAGTTCGATTGGCCAAATGTGTAACTCACGTAACTCCAATTATATTTGCAAATCATCTATTGAATTGTAAGTGGAGATGTGATTTTAGTCTATTGCGGTCATATAACAGGATGTTGGGATGGTAGAGATTTTGAAAAGTGATTAAGTATCAGCTAAAACGATCTTGACTAATGAAGATTGATTTAATTACTTTAATAGATCGACTTTTAGTCAATGCCTTGCTCATCTATCTATCATATTTCATGGATATAAGTGGATGGGGTATTCCAGCCATGATATCGATACACTTTATCATTTTAATATTTATTTATATATATATTTTTTAATTCAATCGAGTCTTCCGTTCTACTTAGTATAAAATTCATTTTTTAAATAATTTCTATACTAAGTTACACGCAGCTTTTAGATATGCCAAATTACTAAACAGGTTATGTTTTGAAATTAATTAAATTAAATTTATAAATGAACAAATGTTATATATAGAAAAGGATGGCGTAAAATCTGTTATTTTAGTACCTCAATTTATCTGACCGTTTGGAAATCAAGAATTCCGAAACCAATACTGAAAACATTTCACAGCTAGCTGTAACGAATACCTCATTTTGCTACATTCGATAAAACAACGAAAACTAAAGGTACATATGTACATTTTTACATTCATATATATACAAACATATTTACATAAATTACACATATATACATTCTTACTGAACAAAACATTACAATATTACGTCTGTGATATAAAAGTTTTTAATTATTTTTACATCTTACAGATGTATGCGATATCAAATTAAGTTTATATTTCTATATATTGTTCAGTTTCATAATAAGTAAGGCACATTATTCCGTCCAGCCCTGTCCTAGATTCCTAATTGCTCCCTTTCGTAGCACCTTAATGACTTCCCCAATTTCGACGGAATTCTGTTTTAAAACGAGTCTTCCCGCAGTTTCTCTGGCTTTGTTCTATGTCACATTTCATACCACTGTATTACACAAGAATAATTAGAAATAATATATGCAGAAAGAATGCTTTTATATCTGATTTTTTTAAATAAGTTATTAAAACGCAGGCATCTTTAATTGTTTATTTTATATTTTTGTCGTTTCTATAAATAACAGTTTTAACGCTTGCATTATTTCTTATATAAACGTACTAAACGATTTTATTTAATTGTCTCGCATATTTCAAGGATGTTACGTATATATATTTTTTTAATTAAAAGAAATAATTAAATTTAAATATAACTGGAAGGAAAAGAAACAGATAGAACACATTTTAATAATGTCTATTAATTAAGTTTAAGCTAATGTTGTTTCAATCTAAATTTAAATCGTTTTAAACAAACACGGATCGCACGCTAGAACAAAGTTAGAGAATTTTCTCTTTTTTATAAGAGAAAATGAGTTAACATTACGTTTTTAAATATATTTATTAAATACAATGAAATGAAAATATTATGATACTTTGCGTAATCCAAACATTCTCATTAATCTCAGCAAAACCAACTAGTAAGCTGCATAAATATGAACTAATTATCTGTGGAGTACCGTTACCCATTAAGCATCTTAACGGGCAGGTAGATCGAGTGATCAAAGCGTAAACATTAATGAATGGGCACTTTCTGTTACAGTCAGCCTCCGAGTTTTGAAAGAGAATTTCAGCTTAAAATAAGTCTTTTAGAAATTAACGCGAAATATTTAAATTGAGTTGTCAATTTAATATATTGATTTTCTCTTATATTATACTTATAGCTTCACGCTTTTATCCTGCACATGGCACAGGGTAGGCATGAGAAAACTGCAGGAACCGTGGGAAACTAGTGTTAAGACACTGCGTTCCCTATTTTCCACCTTTTTTGAGGAATTGTGTGTTGAGTGACGGAGCTCAACGTCGCGTATTATAGTAGTATCATAGTATCTCGAAAACTGTTCGAAAAGGAATCTCTATCTATAGACAGGGAAGAAATTTTGTTACATCATAACATAAATAAATGAAACTAATTCAGTAATAGTAGTAATTCAATAGTAAAATTTCAACAGTTAACTATACATATACAGTAAAATAATAATAGTATTGAAAAGATAATACATTGAAAGTATAATGAGTCTGTAATAGTTTAGATAAGGCTGAAAATGCATTAATAGTCGTTAGTACGTCGCTAAATTCTCGTTAAGCTTCCGTTCTCGTATATAAAATATCATTATGAGAACATGTTGTTACCATCTTCTGATACACTTCTAATGGATGTGCATGATTTTCCTTGTAAGTTAGTAATAGAGTTGTGCAATGATTTTAATGTATTATAAATGATGATGTTAACATAGTTAGAAATCAGAAGTAGTTGAAGTTAATTTAAAAGAAAAATATCAAAACACACATTGACCATATGTATTATGTTTTGAAAGTATTCCAACAGAAATAGACGGCATAAATCACCTAAATTTACTTACTTACCTATGCAAAATATTTACATAATTTCTATATCGAAACTTGATAACTTTACATGACTTTTCTTACACATATATATTACGCAAGACACTTGGTAATTGAACATATTCCCGTAAATAGGATATAGATGAGACCCTATATATACACAATTATTATGCGTTCCTTAAAAGTTATTGCAAGGTCTTCAATACAATACAATGCCCAACCAAATATACTCGTATTGCTAATAAAACCCAACTAAGTTCGATAAATCAAATTTCAAGAATAAATCAAATGTTGTTTTTTTTTCTATAACATAGCAATAAATCGGTCTTGTAGCATTTCAAGTCATATTTAATCTCGGAACTCAACGGAACCTATAATATCCCTTAGTCATGCCATGGTTGCATATAATAGCTTTATTATCATATTATTTTCACACAAAATAAATGCCCATTCGTGATCCACCGCCACTTGTATTGTTGTGTACGCTTCATTAATGAGATGCGTGTTTTTTAATACCTTTGTTATGCAAATATAGATGACCTTTTTAATATGATTTTTAAGTTTTTAATAAGTATTGAATTAACTGAACCTTTTGATTTTTTCACAGAATAAATTAAAGCTGCGTCAAAATAGCTGTAGCAGAAGATATATGAAAATTACACAACATTGTATCAAAGGTAAATTATGTATATATTAAACTTAATTATAAATACAGTTAATTTAATCATAAATCAGTCTTTCTTTGGTTATAAGTCTTAAATTCTAGGTTAAAGTATGAAAGTAAGGTAGGCAGAGGGAACTGCAGGAACTTAGTGTTAAGACACTCCATTGCATAGTCCCTGCTTTCTCCATCCCTGCTTCTCTTATCTTATCTATTATAAATAATATAAAATATTTTATAGCATAATATGTCACTCAAGATAGTGTGATATTTTTTTAACTAATATATAGACTGTAAGAACTTTATATGGACAATAACATTTATAAGATTACGTATTGAATTGAAATTCTAACTACCAAGTAAAACGTAATTTAAATGTGTAATGGTCAAGCAGCAGAGAACGTTTCGCTAAGCCAGCCAAAGTTAAATTAAGCTCTCACAGACTTGTTTTACAATTATGAATCCAAACCACATACTAACGTGGTTTAGAGTAATTACTGGCTACTTTTAAAGCTTTGCCTAGAGTGCTTTCTATTACAGAACTTTGACCGCAGTTCGTTTGACTAATTTTATGTTTCCAATTGTTGAATTTTACTTCAATGTGTAATATTTAACAGCACCCCCGCGTCTGTGAACACTGTCTGCCCGCTCTGTGGGTCTTACGGCCGACCACTACTCGAGGGAAAATAAAACTTTTATTTCTTTGTTCTGGTAAAGAGTTGAGTTAAATTCCAATAAAGTCAAATATAGGAATTCTTTTAAAACTGTAGAAATAAATGGGTAAAGGAATATCGAGTCAGCTCGATGCTCCTCAGCTTATGCTGCTATATACAAAATAAACCTATTAGTGTTTACTAAGTAACATGAATATTTTATTTTATATTTCTTACACAATTACTTAGTAATTTAAATTACATTTGATGTACATATTTCAGACTAACGTAAAAGATAAGCAAGAACATAAAAACTAGGAATGTGAAGATTGTGACCTGTCATCGATGTGTATAGAATAAAATAATTAAAATCTGTCATTAGTACTTCATTTCAAGTGAGCTTATTAAATATGGCACAACAAATGTTTGTTTATCTACTCACGGTGTTATCTTTTTCTAGTTGCAACAAAGTTATTACAATTTTTTCGGATTTCAAAAATGATAACGATGTGCTGTTTTTCAAAAAAACTTTCCCGTGGATCGTTGACAATGTAGGAAGGGATATGTATTTTCAATTTCTGTTCAAAGATTCTCAGATAAAATCTGGCAGAAGACAATGCACACTCATACAACTGGCACATAATCCATACTTACAAGCAGAATATCTCAGCTGTGAAGCCAATGGAAATACAGATTGTATTAAACAACTTCCTTTGGATAATAATCGTCTAAATCATTGTATTAGAATAAAGGCTCGATATCTTGCAAGGAGAGCAGAATATGAATTTGAAAGACTAAGCATTGATATAACACCTACTGTGGTTTTGCCAGTAAGACAAATTCTCAGGAACGTGGCCCCAGAGAGACTTTTAAAGAAAATTTGTGCACTTTATTCAGGAAATAGAAAGCCTCAGGGCTGCTTAGAGCCTTCACCAATACCAGATCAATCGAATTCAAGTTCAACTTCAAAACCTGATCAAGAGTCGAAATCTGAAAACACTACTGAGCCCAAAAAAGACGATGAAAATAAGACCGAAAATACCCTCACGCCAGATAAGGATAAAAATTCAGAATCTGAAAACTCTGCTAAAGATAGCGAGTCAGACTCTAAAAATGCCGAAGAGTCGAATGGAAACCAAAATTCTGAAGCCTCCTCTGACTCTAATAACAAGAAAAAGTAAATAATATATTTTTTTCAATTTTATATTTCTTTAATTCAGGTTAAGTTAGCATGTTTTACTTAAAAATAAACGTTAATTAACGAATAGATAAGTTGGAAATGGAATTTCTAAGTTTAAACCATATTAATGGGACCTCAATATGGATCACGACAGGTTTGTTTGTTTTGAGTAATTAATTTGTGGAGTTTGTAATTTCAATAATACTTCGGTAGGGTTGAGAAATATTGATGACATAGTTAAGGGAGGTGGATAATGCTAAGAGCCAAGACGACAAATCGTTTATTGAATAAAACAATATTTAGAAGTCGAATTTACTTTGTGAAATAAATAAAGAAATAATTTTGATTTTCTGTTACATTTTGATTAGTTTTAATAAAAATTGTGATAAAATATGTTATTTTTTATTTCGACTTTTAATAATTAAATTATTTAAGTACTGTGTATTTGAACAGTTTTAATTTCTTTGCTGTCTAAAGCCTATATAAGCCAAGCCTATATGTCTAAACCTAACCTTAACTATGAACGACCAGTTGTCTTAATTTAATATTTTAATATATACAAGAAAAAGTGATAAAAGAATAGTAAAAAAAAGATAACATGAATCTAAAGTGAGTGGTAAGAGAGGTAATGGGATACTTCAGTTGAATTTTGAAAACACAATATCAAAGATACTAGGGTCACGTAAAAGCATACTTAATCCCTGGAGAGCACGTATGAAGAGGCTGATGAGCAACAGCATGTACGAAGAGGCTAATGACAGTGGAAGAGGCGAAAGAAGTATACCGGGACCGCAACGTTTGGCGCTCTGGCTAGGGATAAAGCGTGTAGAAATGTATGTATGTACCAAGTTCACAAAGGAAAGTAGAGAGCTGAGTCATATGAAGCTATAATTCAATAAATAATTTATTTTTAACTTATGCTACTATTTTTTATGTAAACTTTAAAAATTAGGTTTATTTATAAGACAGACACATTAGACTGACTATTAATTAAGCAGTCTTAGATTACAAATTTCAACAATCGACACAATTAAGCTTATACAAATTCTATCAAGACACCGTCGAAATATATCTAAATGAATTCAAAGTCACATAACCGAAATATTTAACGTAAATTCAAGTAATTCCTAATTCTGAAAATTCTTTGTTTTTACGCAATTATCAAAGAGAAAAAGCCTTTCAAGCACTTATAATACGTCTGAAGTTCCTTTGATGTGACGTAACCGCATTCACAAAGAATGCGTCTCGTTACTGGCAAAAACTTTTCTAGTGCATGTTTCATGAAAGATTTAAGACGCTTTTGTCAGCTATTTCGTTTGCTCACATTCAAAAAGAATATTTTTATGATTCTTTATAACTTGTATTTATTTAGAGTAGGCGTAAAAACATATATGTTTAAAAATAGACAGGTTCGTTCATATATGTATTTCATATTAGAGAGTCATGAGCAAATTCTATTTTTATTTTTCTTTTAAAGAACCTGTTTTCAAAACAACGCAAAGCCGAAAAGCTACTATGTAGACCAAACTGAAATATCACCTTAGTAATGAAATCCACTAAAACAAATAACAAAACATGACTTGTAATTACCACATTTTAATACCATATTTAATAAGACAATTGAATATTACAACAACAATTATTGGTAACATATTTCTAAGAAAATAACCAAAAACAGCCGCTAACTTCATAAGAAAAATCTGACACTTTGGCAGTTTTTTTTTACTATCACAATTAGTCACTAATAATTAGTGAAAATATATTAAACTTAATCAGTATATCTTAAAACGCGTGTTCAAAGTAATAATATCCCATACAAATTATAAAAACGTAATAAAACCGTCCAGTGGACTTTATTTTTAAAGAGGTCTTATATTATTTAAAAGCTTTTTACACGATATGAGCTGCCATAAAGCACACACAGCGGATAAATTTATATTTTGCCTACGTATTTTATATTTTTACTGTTACAAAATATTTTGTAGGCAAGCTCCGACTTTTAAATGGATCGATTATATCGTGTACACTTTAATTTGTTCTTAAGCTACTGTCCTTACAGCGTGGAAGTGAAAATATGGAGAAATAAGAAAAGATGAAGAAACAATATTCAGTTATTATTTAACCTTGTATCAATCTGCTTTGTGACAGCGTTTTTTTATTAAATAAATCGCATTATATTATACATATATATATTTTTTTTATGAGTTCTCCATTTTACGTGATATTAGTTAAGTGAATTGTGCCCAACTGGCATGCCTGATACTCCATAAATGGAATGGGTAGGAAGGAAAACAGATTAAATACAACATATATAATTTTTCCAAATAATCTATTTAACATCGCTAGACTGGATATTACTAAAATTTTCAAGACAAATAGTTATAAAAATGCGAATAATAATAATATAATAATAAAAATGCGACTTAAATATTATGTTAAACTGTGATGTATATATATATATATATATATATATATATATATATATATATATATATATATATATATATATATATATATATATATATATATATATATATATATATATATATATATATATATATATATATATATATATATATATATATATATATATATATATATATATATATATATATATATATATATATATATATATATATATATATATATATATATATATATATATATATATATATATAAAAGGTTTACATTGGTTTATTTAAATATAAGTATACGTATATACTTACATATATATAACACATGAGTTATTTAAGTTATAAGCTTAATTAAATTAAATTTTAAGCCCAAAAGAATGCTATATTAGCTTTCTTAAAGATACATTGGCTTTCTTTTTTTTACAAACTAAGTCTTATCGAGCCAAACATAATAAATTAGTATCATAGTCCTACAAAAAGTCGTACCAAGTTGGATGGTATCAATGACAGGATTATAGTGGATGGCCAACCATATAACTTTTAAGAATTTAGTTTTTGAAATTATCAAGCCTTAAAAATTCATTAAATTTAGGTATATAGGACATGAGCTTCAAGGTATTAATAGAATTGGTAATACAATTGGTCCTACTATCTCCTATGACGTCTGCACCGTAAAATATGAAAAAAAAATTATTGTAGAAAAAATACATTAAAAGAGATTATGTAATTGAAAATTCCAAAATCGCATTTCGTTTACTTTACTTAAGCAACCGAAGCCGCAATCTCTATTTGGCCGTAATACCATTGAAATTGGAATCGACAAGAATCACGGAACTTCCAGTTCTATTATCCCTAAAAGAGCCTAAACATTAAGTGCCATGGTAAATAGCTTTGTACGTAAGCAAGATTACTTAGCATCATTTATTCAGGTTGGACCGGTTCAAGCAACTGTTACAAATAGATTATTTAATAATTGATAAGAAGCTTTAGGTAAGAACAAAAAGTACAGATATTTTTTAAATGTAGTTAGGAATATCTTTTAAAGAGAGGGTAGCCTCAGATGACGAAGACTATGAAAGCGATGAAATTATGTCAATCGGGGTTGTTATATGTCAGCAACGGTCCGTAGGAAACCACTTGGAAATATTGTAAATAAGTGATTTACGTCATTTAACAATGGTCTACGTGTGTCTGGTTTTTTATAACTCTACGCTATAACCAAAGAAACCTAGTGCTAATATACTCCATTGCTTCGTCCCTGATTCCTACATTTTTCGAGGCATTGCGTACTTAGTTGCTAGAGTGAAGAAAATGGAAAGAGAAAAACCCATTTTCCCCGAGTGAGAATCGAACCCATAAACCGTAGCGCTTACTAGCGGACGCTACGCCTCTGCGCCACGATGGATGTTAATATTTACATAAAATCAACCCAACTTACTACTAATGACAAGTGACCCTAGATATAAAGTGCAAAGCTGAAAAATCAGTTTCAGTTGTAATAATATAAATAAAACATTATAAATATTTATGTAATTGATTTTTGTAATATAATTAACTAATATAACTTTCCTTTTTTTACTGTACAATTGTCTATTCCCTTTTAACCGCATTGCAGGTGGTATGTCTTCAGCCAGACATATTTCAGATTATATTGGCGCGCCCGTTGAAACATGTCGACAGTTTTAATCAGCCTCCGTCGAATGAATTCCTTTCATTCTAACCTATATACCGATATAAAGGTATGATCAACTGATCAACGACTGTGATTGGAATACAGAAAAGTAATTTAGGTTTTAAAATTAATGCTAATTTCAAATATTAGGTATTTTTAATTAATATGAAAAGGATTTTAGCTTTATGCCTTATCCTAGTAAAGTAGACAGGTAGACAAAGAAAACCTAATTGGTTTATAAAATCCACACTAAAGACAGAAAAAGAGGTTCGCAAGAGGGCGTGGGTTCAAATCCTGCTACGTTCAAATTTTTATATATTTTTCTTTAAGTATTCTTTTTTGACAATCTGTTCATCGTTTTGCATCCGATTTTAAAACATTAAGTGGCAGTCGGTACACAACACTGCATTTTCTCTTACCGGAGCGAAAAAAAATCTTTGCTTGGAGAAAACATCGAACCCAGAACATTTTACAGTCACTGCCGTCATAGCTATAATTAAAAGACGTCTATAACATATACCTAATAAAGTGTAATAGAAATTTGGCGTAAAACACCTGTCGTTCAAATTCAAAACCTTAAAAATATTTCTTTACGTTATCCAAAGCCAAACGAAACAAAATAAAGGGTAAAACCGATCGTGGCTAAGCCGTTACAAAACAAATCACTGTCAACTTCAGCCATTTGAGAAGATTAAAAAGATATTTAACTAAACTGCATTAGCATGGACTATGGACCATTATTGTAGGCGTTAGTAAAGTTGTATCGTTTAAACTTGAAAACGCTTTTGTGATGTTTAATTGTAATTAACTTTGTATATTTAAATATATGTATTTAGTTTAGCAAGGAAATGAAATACAGTGAAAATAATTAATAAAAAATTATAAAGCATTTATTTTTTTTTATGTCATATGCTTATACTTGTAGTGGTATAAAAGATCAATATGCTAGTTTAAGTTGCGCAACTCAACAAGTAATGCCTCGAAATAAGGAAAGCGAAAGATATATGAATTCTTAATTAATTTATATAATTAAATAAAATTTACCCAGCTTCACGGCTACGAAACGATCTCAGAATAAAAAATGATTTCGAGCAGTGACCCACGACGCATTGAAAATGTCTAAGGAAACTTTGAAGATACAGTAAGTTTTATCAAAACGATTATTTTTTATAGCTTTACGCTTTATCCCGATCATAGCAGGATATGTAGAAGTAAACGCAGGAACCGTTTAAAGGCACTCCGTTCCTCGCTTTCTGCATTTTTGAGGCGTTGTACGTTGAGCGGCAGAACTCAACGCCATGCATTGCTTAGATGCCAGAGAAAATGGAAATAAAAAATCATCATCTCAAAGTGGAAATCGAATCCACAAATTGTCGCTTTTACGCCGACGATCCATAATTATTTTTTAAAACGAAGGACATAGTCTTATATTGTAGTCGTATCTTAGATTTTGTTAATAACTCTTTTACATACCTTCGAATAATATTTATAAAGCTGGAAAAAATAAAACAATTCTTGACACCTGTGAAAAGTAATATTCATTTATTTTCATTTTTCTTTGCGAAGTGCACACCAGTTACTACGTTGAAGGCACAGCAAATAAGAAACTATTGCATATATTAATTGTGTCAATGAAAAACAACAACTAAGTTTACCACGGAGCACGTGACCACAGATTATTGTAAAATGTTCGAAACGTCAGGTTTAAAAAAAATACAATATAAAATATAGTAAAAGAAAATATATTTTTCTTTCATTCGCACCAGTAGTCCTTAAGATGTTGTTCATTCAAACAAAGACTTGAGTTTTATAATATTAAAAATAATATGAAAGTATGTATTTGGAGCTTGGATCGTGGAGTCCCGGGACCGTCGTAGCTCAGTGGCAAGCATCTGCCTAAACGCAACGGTTTCTAGATTCGATTCCGGCTAGGGGAGATAGAATAATTTTAATTATCTCCGTTTATTGTTGCCATTTAAAAGGAGGAAACTGTATAATACAAATTCAAAACTGAAACAAATAAATATACCACATAACTATAAAATTTAGCAACAAGTGGGGCAATGATCCCGGGAAGCCATTTCTCTTGGCGGTCAAATTAAATATTGACTCGTGTTCGGAACTACCGGCTTTCTTCCGCTATTTGATTGAATTACTTGAAATGTTTCCCTTAAACCGGCAATCGTAAATACCCAAACGTGCCTCGGGGCTTTCTACTGTAAAACACGACATAAAATACAGAGTTTATTATTTTTTTAGTAAGTAGGTATATGTTTCAGAGGCTATTGAGCTATTGAATATGAAGGCGAAAGGTCTAGGTTCCAGTTCGGAGCAATACAACTATAAGTCGCAGAGTAGATGAACTTAAATTATATATTCTATTGCCTGCATTAATTTTGTATGGAACGAAAAACAGCTCCACGCTTTATCCCGCACTATAGGAACCTAGTGTTAAGACACTCCGTTTGCTTTGTCCCTGGTTTATCCGTCTCGGTTTTCCACCTTTTTCGAAGTATTACGTGTTGAGTGGTAGAAATCAATGCCGCGCAATGAAATACATTAAATTTTAAATTTATTTATGTATGTTTCTACTATAACTTTTATTACTTATATTTGCCAAATTTCATAACTCTTAAACTCTAACTTAAGGTTTTCAATACGCGAAGATTTTCATAGACTTGGACAGTTAATACTAATTTTAATTTGATTCTTTAACGTTTTTTACTCAGAAAAAATGATCTTAAAAGACCTGCCGTCTTTGACCTGACAGGCGGACCTTATATTGGTACGGTACGGTAAGGTACTTGTATATAGATATATTTTACACAGTTTCCATTTGTTTCTCTTCGAGAACCCTAATTTTGGGTCTCTAAATCATAATCATGCTTTGCAATTTGTTTGTTTGAAAAGTGACTTAAAAACATGTGTATACTATATACTTTATGAACATTACACCAGTAGTTTCTAAGATATACAAAACATTTTTTTATGTCTAGGATATTTATTTATTTCACATCTGTAACGCAAACTAAGTTGGAATATATCCAAACTTCTATATGTGGAACTTTCTAAACACTTACAAAATTCGCTCAAGCCGAAATCTTCCGTAAGCCGAAAACTCTATAGCTGTATTATTTTACTTATTTTTGACTTACGAAAGTTCTACTGTATTTAACTAGGTAGCCTCGAATACGGAAAGAGGAGAATGGAGTGTCTTAACACTAAATTCTCACGGTTCTCGCGGTTCCCTATGCCTACCCTGCTGCAAGTGAGACGAAGCGTGATGATATATAGCTTCACGCTTTATTCCGCACATGGCAGGGTAGGCAGAGGGAACTGCAGGAACCAGACGAACCTAGTGTTTAGACACTTCGTTTCTTTAGTACCTGCTTTCTCCGTCCCCGCTTTCCACCGTTTTTCGAGGCATTACGTGCTGAGTGGTGGAACTCAACGCCGCACTTTGCTTAGTTTCCAGAGCGAAGAAAATGGAAAATAGAAAAATCCATCTTCCCCGAGTGGGAATCGAAACCACAAACCGTCGCGTTTACAGGCAGACGCTACGCCTCTGCGCCACGACGGTCCTTCACATTTATATTTGATTTTTAAAGCATATAGCAGCAGTACTCACGCTAATAATACCGTTTACCATATAAAATAGCCTTGTGACAAATATGTGTAATTAAATTCAAATTAAATATAACAATAATAGAGTTTTCATTGTTAAGTTAACACTAAAAGTGAAGATTCAGTTACTTTACTCTTATAGAAAGTTTACGAATTATTTGTAAAATATGTGTATTCGAAACTTATATAAATATTTTTTAAGGATTAAAAGCTGCGGGTTTAAATCCCGCTACGTTCAAATTTTTATATGCTTTTCAACAAAAATATTTTTCTATTATAAAACATGATATATATTTTTGAAGATATTTGAAAAAAAAATACTTTTGGTAATTAGAGATTTCATAATTTATTCATATGTATAGCAATTTCTTCGTCAAAACCAACTTTATGCACATCATAATCATCTTTTTCACATATTATATCCCTATATATACACGATAAAATCGTCTTTCTTGTCGTCGTGGCGCAGAGGCGCAGTGTCTTCGTGTAAACGCGACGGTTGGTGGGTTCGATTCCCATTCGAGGTTATATATAGGTATATATTCTTTTTCATTTTCATTTTCTGCGCCCTGGCATCTGTGCTACCTCTGCCTACCTAAATAATTACCTACATAATTGTTTCGAAATGCAATAATAATAAAACAAATATAAAAGAAATTATTCTAAAGGCACAATAAACAATATTAAAGTAGATATGTATATATAATACTCATATACTAAACACTCGTTATCGACGATGAACAGGTAGAACATTATGGGTTTTCAAGATCAAAGCGATGGAAATGATATTGACAAATGAAGAGAATCGATTCATCTTTGACAAGACCGCGAAATATTATGAGAATTATTATAAATTATCCCATCTACACGTTAATGGATTTACGAAAATTGACTCGACTAAGGTTTTGCATGTAAAATTCTTTTTAATTTTCTTACCATTATTATAGACATATCTATGTATTTTTTAGTTATATTTCTATTGCAAAAGTACGTATGCACGTATATACGTAATTAACTGTATGTCGCCGCTAGACCAGACTTCGCTGCTAAGAGTTCATTTTTCATAATAAAATAACAGAGTATATCTATAGAGATATATAATACCTATTGGTGTATTTTCGTGCGATAGATAGTACAGAGGAGCTGAAGTTTTCATAATTCAGTGTCCTTTTTATTTAAATAACAGCCGGCATTTCTGTGCAATATTTGAAAATAATATCGTAAAGAACTTTACAATACTAATAAGTTTCACTGCTCTGAATAATTTAACAATAATTTCAATACTATATACTTTCGAAACAATAAAATAATAAAATGTGTATTGATTTGCGCCCATATGTATATAGAGGACTAACGTCATACTTTTCTAACTAAACAGAAAAAATAAGGCTAGAAATGGTTCATAATTTTTAAATTTTATAGCCTATAAACACACTATGTACGGTGGCTGACGCACTAACACGCCATTTAACTAAAACTGGAAGACTCCCAATCGAACATATAAATATGCTAGAAGTTTACAATTACTATATTATGTTATAAATATGTGAAATGTTACTTATTTAGATAAATAGAAGCTAAGCAACTATCACTATTAATATATTATAATATATAAATGTCATAATTTTATATCTATGTACATATATTAAGCCCTTCTGTTACTACATAACTGACAAGTGACAGGCGAAACCCGAAACTGCGCTACACGAATACTCGCATTTATGGACTTTGGGGAGTGCAGAGCAACTTAGAAATTCCAACAGGGATGGTAAACAACGGGATTTACAATTTATAGTCCATATAAAAATGATTTCTTTTTGCGATGGAACATAGTCTGACTAGAAACTTAATCCAGTTAAATTTCTTAGAAGAGTGACAAGGCCCTACTGCTCAATTCTCATTCAAAGAACGAAAACGAAGAAGTGCTCACTTTTGTTCACACGTTTATGAATATTACTTTCATTATTCGATAAATTGAATAAATAATAAACATTTTTTATTTATACACATCTAAGGCTTTCTTCCTTTTCCATAATTGTTCATTTATAACAAACGTGAGGAATTATTAAGAAAGCTTGCAATTTCAAAATGCTTACATTCGTTATTCTAAGACTACTTAATGATAGAATCACGTTATTAAATGAAAATAACTGTCGTGTTGTTCGTTTGGATCTGATTCATTAGACTTACTTAAAGGGTTGTCTTAATTAGATCATAAGGCAATTTTAATGAGCTTTTCGCTTCATTTCCTATGCTTTTAACTTTATTTTACTCTCTATTATTTCAATTTTCTATTGAACACACAGAAAAATGTTTTAGCAAACATTCTTAGAAGGTTAATACTTTTATTATAAAAAGGTGTTTCTTTTTTAGATAACGACTTAAAATTTGTCTATTTGGTTATTATTTCAGTGTTATGTATTAAAAAATAATAAGTTTTTAACTTCTCCTTTCGTAATTTGGTTTCAGTGACTATGTCATAATGTCATCGCGTATTCGCGATACACTAAGCACTGCACTGTTATTCAACGACTCTATTGCTACGCAGTTTTATTTTTTGTTATATTCTGCGCTAATCAATTGACACAAATTAACGAATTTAAGTACTGAGATAGACGGTGAGACAATTACTCTCCGTTATAAATAATTTAGAATAATGTAGGATAAAACCAAACGCATTGTTTAATGGTCAGAGCGCTTGGACGGTTTCTAAGAGGCGCAAGTTCAAATTTTTATTTATATTCTTTAAATATTTTTCTATCCTCAGTGTGGATTAACACTTAAAAATCATAAAAAGACAACGTTACCAAATTCGAACAATCGATAAACCGCGATAAATCGATTCAGACCTAAAAATAAATCGGTTTAGACATACTGTACCATTGGTTCCAATATGATTTATATTAGAGCAATCGAAATATTTCAATGAATACTGAGGAACAAAGACTTCGCGGTCAGCGCCGTCTATCGGCAATTAATAACTTTGAAAACGTTTGTGTGCGTTTTGTATGGAATCCAATTAATATCAGTTTTGGCAACGATCACGCCTCTCAATGGTTTGTGTAGATTGAAACGATTTGTAATTAATTACAAATTTGTAAATTACTTTATTGTTTACAATAAATATTTATGTTTCTCTTTATTTTAAAATTTCAAAAGATATTTTTGGAAGAAGTAAAGTTACATAATAATGATGCGAACTTATAGTAAAAGTCCTAAAAAGCTACCAAATCTGCAGATTAAGTTTATTAACTTCAAAAAATATCCTATAATTGTCTCATTTATGAATTTCTAAATTATAATCAAACAAGAAAATGAATATAAAATAGCGGTCACTGCCATCTGTCAGCTATTAATAATTTTGAGTCCGATAGTTGTTGGTTCGCGTGAAATCCAATTAATTTCACTTTAGGCTCATTCGAGCCTTCAAAGGGTCGGTATTTTGTAAAGGTGAAATTTTGCGATAGTGCGAACAAGAATAGTTTCAAATTCTGAGTTGACTTTCCAAATACAATACGTATTGTAATTAGATTATAAACTGTGACTAGTAACATTTTCTACTAGAATTTAAAAATAGCCATAAAGTCTGTAAGGCTAGAATGGCTTAGTCAAAACTAATCACTGTTAATTTTGTTTCGTTTAGATTGAAATCATTGTGTGTATCGATTTTAAAGACTATTTAAGCTCCGTAATAAAAACAGTTTCTTTCTGCTGGAGAGTAAAATTAGGAAGGCAAATTTAAAAAAAAAAAAAACTATTCAAAGCTTTCAATTTAAAGGCAACTATTGCTACTTTCTTTTCATCTGGCATTTTTATGCTATGCTTTATTGAATATAATTTCAGTAAAATTCGTTGAAAGTGTCCCTTCCGTTGATTTCATTTTTCAGATCGATACTTTGTAAAGCAAACTATGTTTCTTAGATATATTTCAAATAATACTTATTATTTGATGTTCACTTTTACTTTTTTGTTACATTTGACAGTTCAACTATACTTAATTAAATCAATTTTAGATGTTTAGAAGTGTATAGAAATATTTTTAAACAAAATTTGGCGTTGGGTGCACAATAGTCTTAATTTTGTTATAGGTGAAGAACTAGAACTAAATCTCTTTTAAATATGCATTTCTCTTTTGTGAAATATCTATCTTTCTAAATAAGTGCTATAAGTGCTATCTCACTTTTTATGTACATTCTCCTACGAGTGTTCTCAATTCAACGTTCAACTAGTACACTTGGAACGCCATAAATAAAAAGAAATTCCGTATTATCAGTTTCGGTAACTCACCTGTTATCGCCCAAAGCTCCTTCAAGCATTCCTCTCTTGACCTTTGTATAGCGGTCCTCTTCTGCACATCTGGTCCAGACTCCAAGTATTCAAACAGAACAGCACCAAGCAACACGTATACTACCACTAAAATAACCAATCCTATTTGCGTGCAAGCTGCGCGTGCGCAACTTACTGTTACACGACGTAGCAATCCCGGCCTATCCCGTCCATCTAACGACACTACGGACGACATTTTTATATTTAAACACGAATATATTTCACAGTCTTCATTTTATTAATATTGTTTTTAGTTTTTATGAATTTACTATTTTAATTTTCATTTACAAGTTTTGACGCCGTTTTATCTGAAAAAAAAAAAGATTTTTTATAGTAAAATTCAATTCAGTTTAGTTCTATGTACCTATATGGTATTTGTTGCATGTTAGTTGAACACAAATTACTTCGCCAATGTCACGTTGTATGGTAAACTAAATCAGAACTCATGCCGAAAATAATATATATTTAATAGATTTTTTATAACAAACCTAAATAAAAATAAATACTTAAATAAATTAATGAAAGCAGCCAGTTAAATTAAAAAATATAGAGCAATGTCAGTTACTAATTACTAGTACGTAGTATGTAGTGACTGATAAAATTTTCCTAATAAAAAATATTTAATAAAACTAAATTTAAATGGCAAATAAGATATTCACTTACCTATACTATTATAAGGTATTTTTAATTACGGATACACTTTAATTTCACTTATAAACAATTTTTTTAGCCATTATCACCTTAACAACGAATAGAAAATGGAACATTTTCCTCAGTTATTTTTCTTAGCTAGTACTATTAAGTTTATATTTTGTCGAAGGCAAAAGTACGTTATACCAAGTTCGTAAACTTGAAAGCTCTGTAGCGCGAGACACACAACCGCAAGGGCGCGCAAGGTTGCACTGAGGCATTCCAGTTTCAATCTCAAAACGGTTTTCCACAGTTTCTTCTACAGACTTTATGTTCGTTGCGCAAACGGGAAAGTCATTTCCACGTGCAAACTACCATTTAATTTATCAAGCAGTGACATCTTCTGGGTGGTTGGAGAGTTATAGCAACGCCCTCTGTTGCGACTTAAGAAAACGATTTGGGCGTTTGGTTTATGCTTCATTCATTATATCGAACATGTATATATTTCGTGGTATGAGAAAAAAAATAATATTGTAAATTGTGAGTTTAGATAAAAATAGTCAAATATTTAAAAATTTTATTATTAATATAATTCATATTGTGTAAACGAGCCAATTACTTAAAAAATCTTATATTTTACTACGTACATTATAGGTTTACTTAAAAAAAATGAAAAAAATAAAACGCTGACTTCAATAAATATTGAATTCAACAATACTATTTAAAATTCATAACATAAAATGTAATTTTGTATTAAAATTACGATTTGACTTTTGATTACATCACTATCAAATGTCATTTGCGATCCCCGCGCCGACTGATCAAGGAATATTGACACGCTTCCTTTTTTATATTAAGTACACGTATAATATAAGCTACGATTATTTTATTTATTATTATAACTCATTAAAATTTCAGTAAACATATATAAAATCTACAATCATGAGTACTATACTGGAAAAAATATCGGCTATAGAGTCCGAGGTTTGTAGCAATAGAGGTTATGACTTCTTTTTAGAAATATTACATTATATAAGGAACAACAACAAATAAATTTAAAAATATTCTTATTTCCATTGAAAAATGTTATTTAGAAGTTTGGATTTAATATACAAAAAGTTGTTTACGTATTCCAGATGGCTCGTACGCAAAAAAATAAAGCTACAGCTCTTCACTTGGGCTTACTTAAAGCACGATTAGCTAAGCTAAGACGTGAACTAATTACTCCAAAAGGCGGTGGCGGTGCCACTGGTGAAGGTAATATATCTGGTTCAAATGTCATAGACATATTTTATTCATTAACAGTTCATATGAAAACTTATACACCTGATGTAGAACACCAACGAAATTTAGTTTAATTTACTATAAAATTGATTATTGACTATAAAATTTAACTAAATTTCTAAAATATATATTAAAAACTGGCAAAAGTGGTAGTTTGATTCACAAAACTAATGGAATAGATTTATTATTAGCTAGTCGTAGTCTTATCTTATACATTTGACATTAAATAATTATTTCTTGACTAGGTTTTGATGTTGCTAAAACTGGAGATGCAAGAATTGGATTTGTTGGTTTCCCTTCAGTGGGAAAGTCCACATTACTGTCTAATTTGGCTGGAGTGTACTCTGAAGTAGCAGCATATGAGTTCACAACACTAACTACAGTGCCTGGTTGTATTAAATATAAGGGAGCTAAAATTCAGGTAAATGTTAATATAAAGAAATTATATTTGTACTATAAATAGTTAGTACTTAGTCAAAAGAAATATGAAGTAATGAAAAAAGATTTCTTGCTTATTTGATTTTAAGGAAAATACTTTTCTAATGTTATTTAGATTTAAATATATGTATGTGTTGCTTTAGAACTTACTACTTACATATTTATTAGACTTCAATTGCAGCTAAAAACCTTTTAAAAGTGAAAATCCCAATATTCTCATAATACATATATTTTATAAAACACCATTGATTTAATCTGTTTATTTTGATACCATTCTAGCTACTTGATCTGCCTGGTATCATTGAAGGGGCTAAAGACGGCAAAGGTAGAGGTCGTCAAGTAATTGCTGTAGCACGAACTTGCAGTCTTATTTTCATAGTTCTAGATGTCTTAAAACCCTTGCAACATAAAAAACTATTAGAACATGAGTTGGAAGGTTTTGGATTAAGACTAAACAAGCAACCTCCTAACATAAATTTTAAGAAGAAAGATAAAGGTGGCATCAATTTGAATACAACAGTAAGTATTGTGACTTATACTATTATAATTAAAAAGATTTTAGAAGAGTTATTTAAGTTAGTGTTATTGTTAAAATATTTCTATATTTTGACATGAGTAAGGAGAAAGGTAAAAAAAAACTTTTTTTTTTATTTCAAAATAGTTAGCTCTACAGACACTTGGTCCGTACCCTTTTTAACTTACACTATATGTTCTTACTACAAATATTGATTATATTAATACATAGAATTAATATTTATCATAATGAACATCTATTATAATCTTTACATTTTTTTTTATATTTATATTTTTATATTTATAGTATAAATATAAAAAAAAACTTCAATCAATAGATTTTTTTTTATTAAAATGATATAAATTAAAGTGTTTGTGCAGATCTATTATCATTTTATATTATTAATATATTTAAACCTTACAATTTTTTAACAATTTAAATTAGATGTAAAGTCCCCGGGGACAGAAAAAGCAGGGACAAGCAAGGGAGTGTCTCAACACTAGGTTCCTACTATTCTTGCAATTCCCTGCGCCTACGCTGCAAAGTAAAAAATGCGCATATTTTCTCAAATTTACTTCTTATATCTTTTCAGTGTCCACAATCAGAGCTAGACCTAGAAACTGTGAAGACAATCCTCTCTGAATACAAAATACACAATGCTGATATAACACTTCGTTACGACGCCAACAGTGATGACTTGATTGATGTTATTGAAGGCAATAGAATATATGTGCCTTGCATCTATTTGTTGAATAAGATTGGTAAGTAGTTACATATGAGATGGAAGTACCAGGTTTGGTTTTTTTTAATAGACATATAAAAATATGCTATGTTGCTAACTTAGCATAGTAATGTCTTCATGCTGTACCATATAAATAGAAGGTGTAAACTTAGTTTTGATAAATTCTGTTTCCATCTTCTGTCCATATTAACCATGGAATGGTATTAGTGGAACATAATAATTAAGAAAGGAATTTATATGTAGCTACTTCCTATATGCATATTATTTGCGTTATGCATAGCGGAAGTAGCTACATCTAAATTCCTTTCTTAGTTAGGATGGGCTTCCGTGAAGTAAAGCCTGATTCTATTTAAACATTATATTTTAAGAACAATTCTACTAATAATTGGAAACCACATCTCCAAACCTCAACAATATGGCTTCTTTTTTCTCAATATCTATTCTATTCTATGGCAAACTTCACTGTTGAACTTCTGTAGTTTACCAGCAGTATAAGCTTAGCAAAGAAACAGTAAACATACATGATATATCAAAAAATATGTAAAATATAGGTAATGCAAATTGTTTTATACTTACTTAAAAGTTGAACCAATTTTACTTTATTATTATATTATTTGCCTTTATTGTCTCTAAAGTATGTACTTAAATCAATTTCACTAGCACATAAATACTTTGTAAATTGAAAAAAAAAAAACATCATTTTATTCATCATATCATTTTATTTACTTTACTTATTATTACCATATACTAATTATTCTGGTTATACTATACTAATGATTTCTGTTACATACAAAGAATAATTTAAAAAAAATATTAAACTCAAAACATAACAAAATCAAAACAAATAATAACAATAAACTTACTGTACATACTAAAACATATTTATTTCTATATACTCCCAGATCAAATAAGCATAGAAGAGCTTGATGTTATTTACAAAATTCCGCACTGTGTACCAATATCAGCTCACCACAAATGGAATTTTGACGATCTGTTGGAGAAAATGTGGGAATATCTTAAACTGATAAGAATATATACAAAGCCTAAAGGACAATTGCCTGATTATAATGCACCAGTTGTACTGCATGCTGATAGAACAAGCATTGAGGACTTCTGTAATAAACTCCATAGATCGATTGTTAAAGAGTTTAAATAGTAAGTAATTATTGTTAATGTATTTGACTGTATAGATGGACGGAACCTAGTTCCTAGACGATTATGGTTCACTTCTAAAGTTAAGATTATCATATTATGACTTGTGTTATTGCTGCAATTTGGTCTTGTCAGAATAAATGAAATTTGTTTTCCTGAGTTCATCTGATCAAACTTGTGTAACATGTTCATAATGAATTTGAAATTTTTTATTCATGATACATTATTACGTAATGTGCTAGACGAGTAATGTAATCATGAGATGGTTAAATCTATATATGAAGGAAAATTTTTAAAACTTTTAAATGTTATTTAATAAGAAAATTAATAATGACTTAAAAATATTTTACCATTTTGTTTACATGTATAATGTTATATTTATAGTCTAAAAAATCTATAATTAAACATACATTTCACAATTTTTTAGTATTATGTAAAACTGTTGCTTTTCTATTTGGAAGTTCATTAAAATAATTTTTCTATTCCAGTGCCTTGGTATGGGGGTCATCTGTGAAGCATCAGCCGCAGAAAGTTGGTATTGAACATGTCCTCGCAGATGAAGATGTTGTACAGATTGTAAAGAAAGTTTAAATGAAACAGATAATATATATTCAATCATAACAAAATGTATATCTGTACATTGGAATATATTAGTATCATATCAAATTCATAAACAAAAATAAATATTTTTTTATCTAGTTCCCAAAAAAGGTTTAAATAAAATATTCTAATGAATATTATTGTTTGTAAACAAAAGTGATATGATCTTATTAAATTACGGAAATATGGTTATGATGTGCAGGCATTTAACATTTTAAATACTCTTGTTCTGCTTTTTAACAGATTCTTTTTGTATACTAAAGTTACATGAGGGTGTGAAAATAAAGAAATAACTGTTAAAAATTGATTCTTTTATTAAATCTAAAGTTTAAATACAATTAGCTATTTGACTAATTGATTTCAAAAACTTTTTTAATTTTTTTTTAATTCTAATAATTGTTTATTTTATAAATTAAAAATATGAAAATTCAAAATTTTAATATCTGGTTAAAACCTTAAAAAATGGTTTGCAAGATTGCTTTTGTTCTTGTGTTTGAAGTGCTAAAATTGATATTTTTGTTTAATGTTTTTATGATAAATTAATAATTATGTACATGTTATTTTGCTAAATCACGCTTTGTAAAGCTTTTAAACGGTTGGCAACAATAAATCCTTTATTTTTCACATTGTCATATAGCCTATTACATGTACAATTCTCATTTAATATGAGATACATATATTTTATTTCTTCCGGTGCAACTATATTTTATCGCTTTACTATCAATTAATTGCTTATGCCTTTTTTATTCACCCTTTGAGATTACAACAATGTAATATACTTTTAGGACTACAGATAATAAACATATAAAATATAAAAATATATCTTAAATTATTAGGTAGTGCAGAAAATTGATATTATTATAAAAAAAAATACTTTAAGATTGCAAATATATATAAAATATTTTGGTTGTATTACTGCTGGAATGTACAGAGCTCAATAAAGTAAATTTAATTTAATAATAATATATTTATTTTATTTTATTGTTCCATTTTTACCTATTAGTCAACTTGAGCATAGTGTTTTTAAAATAATCGTGGTGAAATTGAATATTTAAGTTAAGCAAATAGCGTTTTTACTCTGTGATTTAATTATCACAAATTAAGAAATCATTATATTAAAAAAAAATATATTATCTAGCGTGAGTTCTCAATCAATAAAACAAAAAATACATAATAAGACCATGCTAATTAAAAATAAATGTACGTAAAGAATATTATACTGATATTTGGAATTATGCACGAATTAAATGCAGTGAGTACAAACTCAGTATATTAATAGTATTTCAAAAATATTTCAGTTCGTTCTTGTTTGTTTGTGGTGAATATTTTAATAGAGACACCAGGCGGGAGAAGGATTGTGGCAGCTCAGAAAAAAGAACACGGAACGATCATGGACCGTCGTGCCGAGGCACAGACTTGTGACAGGTGTCTTTACATAAGATAAGCCATATCACCTGTTACGACCACTGTTGGGATTATGGAGTAATACCTACGTTATATTGGCTTTTTGATACAGTAATGGAGTCGTCGGGATTTAGAAGGAGAAAACGTCGAAGTAACCAGTGTGGAAAGACAGTGTACTTAGACATGAAACATGAGCAGATTGTGAACATAACATATATATGTCTTTTCTAAGGGTGAGAGTTTAGTACGGTCACAGTAGCGCTAATACGTGAATATCATACGTATGTATCATATATATCTATTCTTCTTCTTCTTCTCTTTAGTTATGGCGTTCCAAGCGTGCCAGTTGAGCACAATTCACTTCGCCAATGTCACATTGAATGGAGAACACACAAAGGAGAATGTACGATAAAAAAAAGATATCATTACACAGTTGGAGAATATATATCTATGTTTTCTTCGTTATTATTTGACAGTTAAGATTTTAAAATTGCCTTTTTATTAACTATAGAAATCTGCATAAAATAGCTAAGTTTTTATTTCCATTTACTACTCTGGCGACAATTAATGATATAGAATAATAATAAATAAAAGACCTAGAATATATAAGATATAATTGATTTTGTATCTGTACTACAACCGTTTGACCATGAAATTTGACATGTTTTAGTTTATTAGTAAACTTACTTTTAGGTTATGTTATATGTAACGTCCCTTTAAAAGATTTAGAAACGATATGATTCTATTATTAAGTAATAAGAAGAAATAAGTAAAAATTATGTCATCTTGTTAAGAAAATTCACTAAAATTTTAATCAATGTTGTTCGTTTTTAACAGTGTAACAAAGAAATGACTGCTTTTGAAAATTTAACAGCTAGTGAGGTAATTTTACACTTAATATTAATAGTTTAGATATGTAAATTTCACACAGTATTAAATATATTTCGAAAGTAAACAAACTACAATCATTTTTTTAATCCAATGGTTGGAACTTGTTTGTACTTAATTCTATCTATTTAACAAAGATGGCGCTCATATTAATTGATGATAATGAAAACATCAGGGTTTTCATTTGTTACATTGTATTTGGCTAATAAAAAGATACATTTAAGATTATAATATGTATTGCTACTATATTAAAATAGTAAAAATTAAAATAATTTTTAGTCCAATAAAATTTATAAAAAATTGTTTATCAACTTTTTTAAGGAAGTTCGTTAATACAATTTGACTAAAATCACACAATAATTTTCTACAACTTTTTGTTGTTTAATTTGCAAAGATAACCCAATCTATAACAATTCAATATACTCGTTTCCTACATATCAGTTAATCTTGTACCAAGGTCAGAATAGTACGACAAATAACTAGTGTTCTACTTTATATTACAAAATCCAAATAGAGAATTGTTTTAATTTATCGTCGTCGTGGCGCAGAGGCGCAGCGTCTGCCTGTAAATGGTTTGTACGTTCAATTCCACTCGGGTAGGATGAATTCTTATTCCCGTTTTCTTTGCCCTGGCAACTAGGCAAGCGCGGCGTTAAGTTGTGTCTTTTGAAAGGCGGAAAGCGGAAAACGGAGTGTTTCAAAACTAGATGATCCACAGTTCTTGCAGCTCCCTCTGCTTACCCTACTTAGCGTGGTAAAGCGTGAAGCTATATATATATTGAAAAATCAAATACCATTATCTAAAAGGACCTTATAAAGACTAACTCATTTCAATTATTACAAGCCTTTCAAACAATTTTTAGAAGCTTCGTGCAGCAATACATCGAGACGTACGTGCCATTTGTGCGGAAACCTGCCACTGTATGGGATTGGATATCACGAGGCCGGCAAATGCTATTATTGCAGAGCTGGTCATCTCAAAGATTGCGCTTTATGCCACAGATTTGGAAGCTTTCGCAAAGTATGATAGTTAAAATTTTCTTTCATATATGACGTATGACAATATATTCTTTTATATGTTTTATATATTCTATCGCACATTTGGTTTATGATTTGGCCTTTCTTTGTACTATTAAAATACTTAAAATATTAATTTAAAATAATTAATTTAAGTCTTTAGAATAGCGTTTAGAATCGTCGGTTGAATATGTCACTACCACCAGTTCGGAAGGCAGTTCTTAAAAAGTCAGCAGTTATTGAATAGATTAATTAAAAGAAAAACTAAATTAAAGCTTTTTTATTCATTTAAATGTAATAATAGTTTTATACTACTAAAAATTTTAACCGCCGTGGCACATAGGCGTTGCATCTGCCTATAAACGCGACGGTTTGTGGGTTCGATTCCCAATCGGTGAAGATGGATTTTTCTATTTCCATTTTCTTCGCTCTGGAAAGTAGACAAAGTGCGGCGTTGAATTCCGCCACTCAACACACGATGCCTCGAAAAACGGCGGAAAGTGGGGACAGAGAAAGCAGGGACTAAAGCAACGGAGTGTCTTAATACTAGGTTCGTATGGTTCCTGCAGTTCCCTATGCCTACCCTGCCATGCGCGGGATCAAAGAGTAAAGTTAAAAAAAAATTACTTATATAAGTTACATGACTAAAATAGGCTGTTTTATATACTTTCGTTTCACAGACACGCTAAGCGCTCTACAATTAACGCCGATGATGTGAAGTTGTTAGTGAGAAGAAATCCTTCATTGGTTTGTATGACAATTATTAATTAATATTACAGGCAACTTTACTTTTTAATCATCAAAATCACTTAGATACATCAGTTCTCTAGTTAAATTATTAACAAGATTTTACGATATGTCCCATTGGAGAATACGGAGAAGATAATTCTGAGAAGATTTAAATTTCTTTATAATTAAGAGAAATTTTAATCTTCCCAGTATTCTCTACAAAATATTAAAATATTTAATAAAGAACGAAGTAAAAAAAGTTAACATTTTTAGAAATAAAACAGCCTTGATACGTCATGTACTTGCTACTTATTGCTTTATTTAACTTTTTCTAGAAATTTTAATTTTGATTATTAGTTTATTTTTATATCTTGTAAATTTAATTTTAATTATCTTTAATTTTTGTTATTTTTTTATAATAATATTGTTTTTTTTCTCGAAATTCATTTTCTCTAGTATATTTTGCTTTATGTAGTTCAAGCCTTGAAACATTTTAGTTTATGATGTAAGTATTTTCTTTTATATGTTAAGTTAGTCGATTATAAGCAAGACATATTATATAATATGTGAAGTAATCTTCCTAATAAATAAATAAAAAATAGAAAACAACCGTTAAAGTGGTAAATTCCAATGACGTTTGACGCGACATTATTTTCGCACCTAATTATAAAGCCATATTCATTCTGAAATAATGAATCGGTTTCCGTGTGTTTTAATTGCAATTTTAATTTAAATTCGAATCTGAATCACTAACTAACACCGTTATGAAGCATTATTTATGCAACTGCTATTTTCAACTTGAAATCATATGCCTAATTGATATATGATTCTAACCAGTTATTATGATTGTTTTTGGGTAAATTATTTTTTAAATATTTATTATACTGTAATAAAATTTTAAAGAAAACGCATACTTGTTTCTTATTGAAATATTCAGGAAATAGTAGGAAAAATATTAGTATTAAAAATATTAGATTTTCTGGTTAGAAAAAGCTTGTATATATCATCTAAAAGAATTGAACTTTAAAACATTTACAATATAAGCTTTTTGTATATACAGTAGACTTCCGTATAACGCGAGTTTATACAACGCGATTTCATACAATTTATTATAATTTTTTCAATTAATATTATTTTTTTCAAATATCTCATTCGCGTTATACAAGTTTTTTCTCGTTCAGCGCGATTTCCTATAACGCGATTTCATACAACGCGTAACATATTACTCGCCTTATACGGGAGTCTACTGTAAATAGCATTTAGGTAAAGACTATATTCTACTTGCAGCTTCGCCTGCGTAAACTACAGTAATATAACATACGTAATATGTACCTACATAAATTATTCAATTGAATCATTGTTTAATAGTGTAAGTCGCATAAATATTCGTAGCATTGTGTAAAACTTAAAATTAAGAAGGAACTGTGTCTTATACTATATAGAAAAGATAATCTTTTATCCTCTATATTTTAAATGATTAATATTTTCGAGTCGAACTCTTGAAAATTAAAATTTTTACAATTATTAATTGATTTATTTGATTTTAAATAAAAGAATTTGAACGAATTCGTGTATGACATTTTTTAGAGACCCGTCACCACGCAATAATCCGTTAAAATGTATAAAAATCACAAAAATCATAGACCTTATTAATATATTTCAGAAAGAGCGCCTAAATAAAATATGTAGCGACAACCCCTCTAAGGATAAGCGTCGTAAAACAACTTTGCCTATACTCAAAACTGAAACACCTAAGCTAAAGAAAATGCTCGAGGCGAAGAAAGTTCCAGAAGTAAATGTAAGTGAACGTGTAGATAATTTGGACGATGATGTCAATATGGTAGATCTTACTTTGTCACAATAAAATGTATTTTGAAACAATTGTATTTATTTTGTTTTTTAATTACGTCTTTGTTTTATTGTTGATAAATTTCTTTAAATAGTAAGTAATATAAGTAGATGGAACCGTATGTAGTAGGTAAAGGAAACCTAGTTTTAAGACATTTGGACTTAAATTTTGCGCAAATTTTGGGTAAGTTGTTTATATTGATTTGTTATTTTATTATATCGAGGCTACGACCGTAGTGCTTAGAATAACCTGTGCCACTGCGCTACAACGGCCTCAGAAAAATATAGGTATAAGAAATAATATACAGCTCTCTGACATAGTCAAATCTCTATGCACATTGGTTAAAATTAAAGAAATAATAATAATTTACATAGAAATATAGATATACCTATTAAATTTATAAAAATACTCAAAACTGTTTTTTTTAATATAAGTTCAACTTGTAAATCTTATGATTCTTTACAAAGTGCAAGTACTTATTGTAGATATCAAAACATCTTTCCTTCAACACGTAAATAATGTTGGAGTCTGAAAAAAGAATTTAAATTTCCACATCCTTAATATCCAATCGCGTAATCAAAAAGTTTATAATGAAATTGAAATATGAATAGGTCTAGCAACTCTAGTGTTAGTATCGTTTATCTATACAGGGCCCAGAGCACAGATAACAAAAATGAGGTATACCGCGGATAGGTGGGCGCCAAAAAACTCGTTACGTGAAACACAATTACACGCGACTACCGCTGTCTTTGGAATGGATTTATTGTATTTTTGTTATTATATGTATGTATATTTTTTGTCTTCCCGCTTTATCCTGCACATGGTTGGGTAGGCAGAGGGAACTGCAGAAACCATTGGAATTTAGTGTTAAGACACTCCGTTGCTTAGTCCCTGTTTTCTGCCTTTTCCGAGGCATTGCGTGTTTAGTAGGATTAACGCAATGCTTTGCCTAGTTTCCAGAGCGAAGAAGATGAAAATAGGAAAATCGATCTTCCCCAAGTGGGAATCGAACCTACAAACTGTCGCGTTTACAGGTAGACGCTATGTCAATTTTTAAGTTGACTTAAATATAATTAATTACTATTTCTATTATTATAGGTATACATTACATAGTTTATAACTGATAGGTTTTTTTGTGTTCAGTAGATTTATAGTCATAATATGAAGTTTTTCGTTTTCCTTAGCGACTATCAAATTCACAATAGTTACATTTACACTAAACGCTTTACCATTGTACCATGATGTGATCATAATGGCTGCGTATTTTCGATCTAAACAATGAAGAAAATAAGTAAAGCTACTCTTTTTCTATTCACAAGACAATCTTTGCTTAACATTCGAGAAAATCTTGGATCACCTTTTAATCATATTTAAGAAGTGTAAGTTCTCTTTTCCCAAAATGTTATCAGCAGAAAAAATCCTTTAAAAATATTAGAAAATATGGCGATTCCACGGTTTCCACAGTGCCCGGTAGTTAATTACTCCTATAACGACAGTTAGAGCATAATGAGATTTTTGCAATTCAACAGTAGCACATTACAGGGTGTCTGTCACAACCACCCCTCCCCCCAGTGACCAGTGGGGAGCAGGGGGGTGGAAATTAGGAGTTTGTTAATTAATTTTTATTTACAATACCTGTTTGTTTATTCGTCACAAGGTTTTTGTGTGTATATGTATTGTAATTTTGGGTATTTTTTTAATGAGGATTTTTAGCTTAGTTTTGGATGATGTGTAATTATTATCCCAAATGTCGTTATGATTCTAACGGCCTTATTCATAAAAAAGTCTTATAAAACGTTTTAAGTATACTTTAGTTAAAACGCTCTATAAGCTTATAGAACGTTCAATAAATGTTCTTCAAGTCCACAAAAGCACAGAAAACCTTTTGGTTTACAGCCAAAAACTTCTCTGTGATCATACGGATGGAAAAGATCTGATCTGAGATTCGGCAACAAGTCGACCGAAGTCGGTCCACAGATAATAAGTGTCAAACACCTCGACTTAGTATGACCACAGATAATATTACGTATAAAATATATGGTTGAATCTGGCTTGACATATACCGGCTTACATTTACATCATTGTTATCACAAAAACACGAATGTTTATATTATTTTAGCTTAAAAAATTACTTAAGTTTTAAAAAATAAATTAAAAGAAGTAAAACTACAAACAATTGAAATTTGTTTAGAAGTGGACAATTACCTATGTATTTAAAAAAAAAATTTCTCGACGACACCATTATCTGATCGCAGTAAACACCTGGATTTTATCTAATCACGCCCCAGAACCTCAACAATCTAATTTTAAATCAATACGTATGAGGTTAATCATAATAGTTGCCGTTATTTATTAAAACTATCATTTTGTTAAATTCTCATCATCCAAAGAAAACAAGTCGCTTCTACTTCTGTGCACCTTTCTTATATAGAATTTATTATTAATAAACTTGTTAATAATTAAATATAGTTGACAAATATCGAACAAAATGACGATTGATATATTGTTTTGTTTACGAAACTGAAATTGCCACTCTTGATGACAACCGACTCGACGACGTCATAACAGTGCTCATATTAATCAGCTGTTATATGAATCGGCCATCTTTGGACGTTATAGCACTCTTATAGTAGGGTTCTCGGCTCTATAACTTGATAATAGATTTATAGAACTGTATAGCACTAAAATGGTGTTATGAATAACGTTTTTTGACAACCGTGCTATAGGGAGCCTTTAAACGTGCTATAACTTTTTATGAATAAATCCATAAGTATTTGAGCGGAAATAAAAAAATATGTAAAATATTTCATTTAATATATTTAAAGAAAACATATAAAGATTTTGAGCGCAGCGGAATTTGAACATCGCTCTTGCGAACCGTGCAACCGCTCTGATCACTAAGCCATGCGTTCTTGAGCGCTTACAAGGTTCGCAAAAGGGCGCGGGTTCAAATCCTACTGCGTTCAAAATTTTATATATTTTCTTTAAGTAATTTTTATCCGTGAGGATTAACACTTTAAATAAAACATTTAATTTATTAAAAATGATTTTTTTACATGTATATAATTCTTTTGTAAGGATTTTTTCATCTTTACGCTTATCTCTCGTAAATAAACACTCCATACTTCAGTTTCCGCCCAAACTTAGGACACTGCGTGTTGAAACTTAAGTGATATAACATCGAAATATACCTCTACGCTACATTACTAGTATTAAAATAATTTCTAATTATATATGTTCTTAATTAGTTAAAAATCTTCTATAGGTAGGGCGTCAATATATAGCTATTAGACTAAATGTAATTAATTCTATATAATTTATGATATAATTTACTGTCTCGAGCAAAGGAAATGAGTAAGTTTCCTGTAAACGTTGAACAAGTAGCACAGGTTTACTAAGTCTTTGAACAAATTTATATTATTTAAATTGCCGACGTTGATTTTTTATTCTCACAGGATATTTAGAGAAAACCAAGTGTTTAAGATATACTTGTAGTATATTTTAATAATATATATGTAATATATTTTGCAAGATTTTGTTACAAAATTACTTATTCCCCAAAATAGAAATTGAAGCTGCGACTATCGCATACAAACAGAAGTACATTTTAATTCTAAAGTGTTAACTTTAAAAATCAAATACCAACGGGATAACAAAATCTACTAGTGCAGAAATATTGATTGCACACAAAGCAATTAAATTCTTACACGATAATCGACAAATAGCACAGCATCCGAAGAACAAACTAGCCATGTTGAATGCCTCTAGGCCCTAGCTATGATCTAGACCGCGTACCGCGATAGGCACTGCTCATTAAAATATGTAAATGCTGCCCCGAGACATTACGCAGATAGGTGCCTCTGACTTATTGACTGGACGGTTTTATGCAATAAACATACATACATACATATATACATGTATACATACCTACATACATAAATACATACATGCATACATAAATACATACATGCATACATATATATACATACCTATATCACTCCATGCTTCATCCCTAGTGGGGTAATCAGAGAGAACAGAGCGCCAAACGCTGCGGTCCATGCATACATCTTTTGCCCTCTTTATGTTATATTTTTTTCTTCACGCTTTATCTCGCACATGGCAGGGTAGGCAGAGGGAACTGCAGGGACCGTGGGAACCTATTGTTAAGACACTCCGTTGCTCAGTCCCTGCTTTCTCCGTCCCCGCTTTCCGCCTTTTTTCGAGGCATTGCGTATTGAGTGGCGGAACTAAACGCCGCGCTTTGCCTAGTTTCCAGAGCGAAAAAAATGGAAATAGAAATATCTATCTTCTACGACTAGGGATCGAACCCAGAAACCGTCGCGTTACAGGCAGATGTTGAGCCTCTGCGCCACGACGGTCCTCCTCCATTAAATAACTTGAATAGATATATAAGTGGCTCAAACTATATGTTAATATAGTAGTTAACATATAGTTTATAATGTTATATGTTACTAAAAAATAGCTTCAAGCTATATTCCATATATAGCAGGGTTGCAGAGGGAGCACAATGTTAAGACACTCCGTTCCGTACTCTCTTCTCGATTTCGTTGCGTTGTCTTGTAACCAGTAAAGTTAAGAAACGAAAATAGTCTAGTAAGCGAATATATTAAGAATTTTTGGTAAGAGAATATATTAGTTCTGTTGAGGTTATAATGAGGTTGTCGCGTGGTAGTGGCAAAGCAGCTGACTGTAAACGAGATGGTTGTGTGTTCGATTCTCACTCGGGGGAACGTATCATGTTTATAATATCTCTTTGATAAGAAAACAAGGTGTCAATTTTCACCATTTAACAAGCAATACTACGAAATTAAATACAAAGAAAAGAACGGCGTATTTTAATACTAGATTCCTTTACCAACTTTGCTAACTAGCTTATTAAAATTTAGCTTATTTTAATGATAATATGATGAAAACTAAACATATTTATTAGTTTTCCGTTGCGAATATTACATGTCGCCGTCCCACAGTGGTGGATGCATTACTCGTTTACGGGGCACCTACCGCGCGCAACTATTTAGTATCATTACAAATGTCGCTCGCCGTGTCCGCGCTGCAGCTACCGTTCCTTATTAATAAGTATTGCTGACTTTGTGTGGATGTTGTATTGAAATATTTTTTTTAAATTACTATACATATGTATGATTAGTTTAAGCTTCGCTTTTTATCGCGCCAGATTTTCTATCAAACTGCCAGATTTATTTCGAATGGAACGAACCAAATCTGGAAGATCGGTAGAGTATATAAAACATAACAAACTGCGGCGTTAAGTTCCGCCACTTAATATTTCGAAATTGTAACGAAAGCGTTTGAAATTCGTACCGAATGTTAAGTTCTTACTGGCTTGACTTATGCTTATAATGTGTGAAGCTATTGACAACTAAAGCGACGTATATTTTAGATAAAAGGTAAAGCAGAGATCGAATGTGAGATAAAGCTCTTAGTAAATTAGATATATCTCAATATTTTTAACTACATTTTTAAACTATATGAAGTAACAGATACAAAACAATGTCTACAATAGTATAAATAATAAACTATTTAAAAGTAAATTCCTCCTCCATACCAACCCAGCGTTCGTTACCCGGTTTGAGGTAAGCAAGTGTCGTTTTGTTGTCCTCGTCATTACGTACCTTTCAGCTCATTACAGACGGTAACAGATCACTCGCTTAATTTGTGCATTTCCGATCCAAAGATATTCAAATTTCAACCCTAATGACGCACGGGAAATGTTAATAAAATGTTAATGCAACGAAAGCGGCCCTCCAGATACAATAAGTGACAGATTTGCTTGACAGAAAGCTTGTTTGCGACGTATGAATAAGTCACGATCGGTTTTTTGTCTATTCTATTATTTATGAAGCTTTGTCTCGAGACGATTTGAGATTAACAAAATGTATTGGAATTCTAGTATGTTTTGTTTTTGAATGTATGAATGCAGTTTTATTTGTGTTTGGATATTTTATTTTTAAATGTCCAAGGTGATGTAAAAATGTAAGTAGATTAAAAGCGAAGCTGATTGTAAAGACGTTGGTTGTAAGTTCGATTCATACTAGGGTCAAAGAAGTGTTTTTACGAATTGCAAGAATAAACGCCAATTTTTTGGAAATTCTTCGATTTGTTCAACACCCTGTTCTTTAACAGGGTGCTCTGATCAAGTTCCTTCTGTCTAATCATTTATGCGATAAGTGTGAAAAATAATATAACAAATGCTTTTAGTACAATTATATCACAAACTGCCGTCTGTGGCTGTGGATTCGATTTCCACTCGGAAAAATGGACATTACATTTCTTAGTTCTGGCTTTGCATTGTCTCTTAAGGTAACATAAGATTCCAAATTCATATATTTTTAAGGCTGCATTCTGTTACGTTTTGACGAATATTTATGTATTCGCAGCATATGCTATGCATCGGTATGCAATAGTCTTGATTTTTCATTTTCAAATTTTTTACGTCTATACGAGTATACGTCTGTAAATGAAAATGTAATATAAAGTAATATCAGCAATGTATACATGGTATTATACATTAAAATTATAAATATACACCTATAAAGACTTAAACTATCTAGATCATAGTAAAAGTAGGCTAGTAAATGGCTGGAGTAATATCTGTTACTAAGTGAAATATAATTGATATACCAGGGCAACAGCAACAGTATTACGTGGCCAGTAAATTAGCTAATATTGTAATTCAAAGTAGGCCTAATAAGCGCTTATTTATATAAGGCAGGCTGATACATGCCTAAGTTACACTGCAGCCTAGTCATGAGTATAAGATTTAAAACGTTTTTTTTGTCTATTAGTTATATAAAAAAGTAATGATAATTAATACGTGTTATCGTTTCTCACTCTTTCACTAATATTGCTTAAAGGTAATTTTAATTAAGTTTAATTATTTTTTTTCGTTTCCTCAGTTGGTCATATCAACTGCGCCTAGAGTATCCTCTATACAATGGAGATAGTATGTTCTGCATTTTATATACTGAAGTTTAAAATTACATAATTAAAAAAAAAAACAAACAGAAAAAAAGGAAAATAAAATATATAATTAAAGCTGTAATTTTTATCTTTTTTAAAGTAACTAGTACTTCACTTACATAACTTAGCCAAGCTCGTAGATTCGACCCTCACTCGAAAGTCATAATAAGAAAATTCTAGAACAGTTAATACATAAGTTATTAATTAAATACTTGCATTTATACTAAATAGTCGTTCATATAGTAAGGAGGGAAGGATTTATATAGTACATAGGTAGGAATCAGTTACCCATCTATATGCGGGAAAATAGAAAAATGTAAGTATGTAACTTAAATATATAAGTATAAAATATTAGTAACTTAAGTATTTTATACTTTATTCACCATCGATTTCACTTTATGTTAGTAAATTCCAGCGGATATTCTTGAAGAAAATTACAAAATCTTAAACCTCTTGAGTCTGCAATATATAAAATAATGTAGTAAAACTATTTTTTCACAAATTTAGACTTGGCATAAACCATATGTTTAAGTTTTTAAAAATTTTTAACACTAGGCTTTTTCAGCTTGTAACATTGTAATGAAACAACTGCACTAAGATTATAGACTATATACAAGACTGGTCGAGTCATGTTGTGTATTCGCGTCTTGAATAATTCATTCTAATCAGTGCATTAGGGACCGTTTTAGTCGACCTACGCGTTGTTTGCTTCTGATATTATATTAATGTATGGAAAGCTATAAGTAAATTGTCATTAAAGAAATTGTTTCACAATTGCAGTGTTAATTGTGTTAAGAGAAACGATTTTTGTGTTTGTAATTTTATTTTATTTATTTTTAATTTTCGGTGTATATATTTTTTATGTGGTTCAAATTAAAACATTATTTTTTTTAATTATATTTTGTAAACAAAATATATTTATTAAGAAGATAATGTTTACTTTTCCTATTTTACAGTAATTTTGATGTATTATACATAACACTATCGAAGCTAACTGCAAATAGGTATATCAGACTTTTCATAGTTTTAGGGAGAGAACAAAGTGTCTAAACACTTCGGTCTTCGTTAGTAATGAGTAGTTGATATCGATAATGAGTTATTGTTTAAACAGAACGAGGGAACAATAATCTATTCTTTTAAGTTTCAGTTTTATTAAAACTTTAATAAAAGTGTCAATATTAATTTCCTGTCAATATTACTTGGTCCACCGGCAATCGGTTAAAAAAGTCACATCAAGACAAGTGCCGAAGCCAATTCTTCCATATACTCCATAGAATTATTTCAAAACACGTCTATTTCAATAAAACAAATAATGTTAGCACCGACATTATTCGCTTTGCGTAATTGCGCCCCACATTTGTCATCGTAATAGTGACGTGCCCTCAGACGGCCCCCCTGTAAGACTGCTGTGTAATGTATACAATAGATATTTTGATTTTCTAATCGATTATTTACTTTAAATAATTCGATGTTTCTTTAAAGAATTATCGATTGTTGTAATTGTCGATTCAAGCATCGCTTTAATTTTTTTTTAAATTGGTTGTTGTGTTTTTTTAGTGTTATTTTATTAAAATTGTAGATTATTAAGGCCATTTTTAAACATCTGAAAGTATTTGTGAGTTAAAAGTTGATGAAATATTATTTATATACGAAATGTCTACAAAACAATTGTAAATGTGTTATTGTCAAAATTTGCGTCGTTGTCGGTAGTTACTGGTTCAAGTCTTTTTCTAATGAAAAGTTATTGTACCAACATAACTTTATGACTTTTATTTTTTAAGAGTGTTAGAGCTCAGCGATTTGGACTGCGAGTTTTCTGAATATATTACAAACCTTACAATTTTATATAGGTAAATGTCTTTGTACTACACCCTAATTCAAATAAGTTAACAAAATGAACCAAATTTCCCTATTAATTTTATATATTGACAATTGACAAAAAAAGCAAATACTCTTAATGTGAAATTTATACGAAATCAATTATTACATATAATATAAGTAGCGTCAATCGTTTCGCATTCAATATCGACGCCGAATGCTGTTGACATTTTTTGGTTTTGAACTTAATTATTTACAAAATAGCGAAAAAGTGTACGCCGCAACGGATCAAGCGTTAATATACTTGATAAGTGTAGGTTCGATTTTGGACATCATTTTTTATACATCTATGTAATATTTTGAAAATATTGTTTGGACAAAAAAATAAAATAACTTTTACTATAAATGATTGATATTTGTTGCAAAGCTGATGAATTTATATGGTTGAACGCCCTAATCTCAGAAACTACAATTTTGAATTAGAAAATTCTCCTTTTCTTAAATAGTCTATTTATTGATAGAAGCTTTATATAAACGTCTCGATGTAACCTCTGCTCTTGCGGCCATTATTATCTTAATGTCGATGTTATTTGTGTTTGCGGACGATTCAATGGTTGTCTTATATTGGTATACTAATCTTAATTTTTTTTTTATTTTATAATTAAATTTTTTATTGAGAAGTATTAAATAATTGATTACAATTAAACAATTTGAAACTGATTGATGAATAGAAAAAATATTAATGAAGGTATTTGCAGAGGGTATTATTAAGATACTATAAGAGGGCATAAGGTTAGATATATATCTAACCTTATGCCCTTATGGATATAGATTTTTTTACATTAGGCTTACTTACTTACTTTTACCCCACACATGGCAGGGTAGACAGGGAAAACTGCAGAAACCAAAAGGAACCTAGTGTTAAGACATTCCGTTCCCTGCTTTCCACCTTTTTCGAGGCATTGCGTGTTAAGTAGTGGAACTCAAGGCCTCGCTTTGCCTAATTGCCAGACCGTAGAAAATGGGAACAGAAAATTCCATCATCATGGAGAATAAAGTCCCTATATTTGACTGACCATAAGTCAAAGTTAATATTAAAAAAAAACAACAGAAAACACATAAAAAATGAAGCTACAGACAAAACATAAGCATGATCATATATAAATGAATGATTGTTATTTTATTTTTCAATTGTCCGATGCGGTCGGGCGGGCGCGCTGCCCAAGAATTAATAACGTAGCACAGGGGCCGAAACCACGACAATCTGCGCTTTTTGAGTACACAACATTTTCAAATTTTTTTTTCTATTCTGCCGATAGTTTTTTGCGGTTGATGACCACTAGCCTTTATGACTGTATGTTTTAATAGCCTCCGACAGGCGACGGTTTAACAAGAATTGTGTGTTTCACTTTGAAAATTCGACATTTTTATATATATTATAGATTTAAATGTATTAAGAAACTATTTGGAAATTATATACAGGAGATCCATGTATTTGTGACCTTAAATTAAAGCATACTTTTAACGTGGTAAAATTATAAAACAAGTAGTATTTTTAAAAAAAAAATTTTTTTTCTTCAAACAAGGTAAATATTTAATTTATTGTTTCAAAATAAACTTGCAGTATCCTGTCAAAATTAAGAAATGGGAAAAATTATCTTGTGCCTAAACTATCGATAATTTTCTACTAGGTTTTTCTATACAGAATTAAAAGATTTTACCCTAAAGGTTGTTTCGACAAAGATCACGTTGTCTTATACAGAATGTATATTTAGAAAACAGAAGGGGTTAAAATTAACTTTAAAGAAAAACATCGAAACACACGTAGACCATATGTTTTAATCGCATTGCATTGAATGGCGTAAATCACTTAAGAACAATATATTATACTAGTATCTTTCTAATACGGAACGTTGCCTCAATCACAGCCACAATTGGCAAGATTTCATTGCTTTTATAGTCTTTGTCATCTAAGACTATGCTTTTTAAGTAGAGATTCCTAACTATATATATTTTTAAGCTATATACTTTATCTTCTTAATACGTACCTTAATAAAAAAATTAAAATTTACACTCCACTTTCCTCCTAAGTTTGAACTAAACACTAGTTCAATATTACGTAACCGCGATAGTAACAGTTTCGAGAGGCCTAACGTGTCCATACTGTTCTTCTTAACAAAATTCTTGTCATAATATATGTAGTTTTAAAGACACAATAGGTGCGTATTCCTAAGAGCTATATACATACACGAATGGCTAAGTAATGGAGATCCTAAATAAGAAAATGTAAATATGTTAATGTTTTTTTGTGTTACTGCACGACTTTTTATTTTAACGAATTTTTAGGACTTCGTTCAAATCTGTCCCATCTTTGAGATGTTTCAATTTCTACTTAACGCTATTTACAAATAAAATCTCTGTTTTCTAAGACGCTTGGTTATTTATTGTTTCTATCATAAATTTAAAAAATGTTTATTCTATCCAAAATTTTGCACCTTGTGTAGAGGAATTCAACGCTTCACGTTGTCTAAAGTTATTCTAAATAATGTAATTAATTCATTCCCCCTAATTGGATTCGAAGCCACAACTATCACGTTTAAAGTTAGTTTCATTATTTCTTTTTTAGCTTTACGCTTTATCCCGCCTACAGCAGGGTAGGCAGAATGAATCACAGGTTCCACTGGACTAGTGTTATAACACTTTGTTCCCCGATTTATTAGTTACATTTTTATTATTTTAATATTTGTTTTTATTATATTATTATTTTAATTATATTGAGGACCGTCATGGCGCAGATGCGTAAGCGTCTGTGTTAAACGCGACGGTTTATGGGTTCGATACCCACTCGGGGAAGATGTGTTTTTTATTTCCATAATTTTCGCTTTGGAAACTAGGCAAAGCGCGGCGTTAAGTTTCGCCACTTAACACGCAATGCCTCGAAAAAGGCGGAAAGCGGAGACGGAGAAAGCAGGGACTAAGCAACGGAGTGTCTTAACACTAGATTCATATAATTCCTGCAGTTCCCTCCGCGTACTGCAATATGCGGGATAAAGCGTGAAAAATATATTATTTCAATTTGAAACATAAAACTAAATCACATATCATAACTGAAATGAACATTAAATACTCCTTTCCAATAATACAACTAAATATTAACCTTTCAACTTGTCAAAGTGCCACAAAAAATGCAAATGCTATTAAAATAACTGGCATACGGCCTCTCTCGATAATGAATTCTTTGAACGGGATTCGATGCATCGCGATGCGTTTCCGGTGTTCGTCAGCTTGTCACTTACTAAACCTACTGTAATGAATTTATATGCGAATTTACAAAGGCGTGTGCCGTACAATGGGGTAGCTGGTCGAATTTTGCTTTTGCTTTTGTTAATTTATAGAGGTGAGTTTGATATTTTAGTCTTGGTTATAGGTTTAATGCTTTAAAATTCACACCATTGTTGTTTAGTATTTAATATTTAAGTGTATGTGTTTTTAAATTGTGTAATAGTAGCTAGCTAGGTACCTTTGTATCGATAATAGAAAAAAAAATTAAAATCTTAAAAAGCTTTTGTTTAAAACTGTTGCATTTCCTCTATTTATCCCAGGAGTACTTCTGATTTAAATTTATTTAGTGAATAAGAGATTTTTTGACTCTCTGTATTATAAATATATAAAAATTAAAATAATTTCGTATCATTATAGCAAAAATACCAACCTAATGAACTCATTTACGTGAACGTATTAGGTAAAGGATTTCATTTACCTAGATATAAGTAAAAAGAGAGAGAGAAAGAGAATTCCCTTTTACCAGTTCACAATTAGTTTCCCCACTAACTTGTTCCACCGAACTCATGGAACCCTACTTCTCTTCGACTCCCACTGTCTGGGGTTATGGGTATCAAGAGAAATATTAGCTAACATCTAAAAGAAACTCCAATTTTACTAAATTTTCCACACTAAATATTTTGTTCTTTACTCTCCAACTGATTATATATATATATATATATATATATATATATATATATATATATATATATATATATATATATATATATATATATATATATACATACATACATACATACATATAAATATTTATATATAAAACAATGGTTTCGAAAATGTGTATTACCACGTTGTACAATAGATCAGCTGTGTTGGCGTTTATTTTGATGTTCAATTTATTTTCGGCCGCGGCTGATCGTTGCTCAGAGGTGTATTAATACGATATAACGTTTAATTTTTAATGGACATCGGATAGTTTCGAACTTCCTCCGTACAATTTGTGTGACAACATTGAATGAAAATTGATCCGTTCAGTGTTTTGAGAGCTCTGTGGTGGTGTTCTTCATAAATAGTTATAATTTTAAATAAATATATTTATACATGTGACAGTTGTAATTGTTACAGTGGTTATGTTTTATTATATATGGAAAACTATCGAAAATAAAATATTTTAAGAGTAAATTTTTTTAAGCCTTCATCTTATTATTCTCGTTAGCATTACTTAGAAAAATTTTAACATTTTTTTCGCACTGTATATGCTTGGTAATCATCATTAGGTCTATCGTTCCTTTTACGTCCTTAAATCAAATGAAAAGTGTGTTAAAATTATAAAAGATGAAATATTTTCAAAAATAAAAAGAAACGATTTTTCCAAAGAAAGTACTTAAATAATTAAATTTCGATTCAACCTTAAACGCCATTTATCAAGTGCATCAAAATGCAAAGATATATATATATATATATATATATATATATATATATATATATATATATATATATATATATATATATATATATATATATATATATATATATATATATATATATATATATATATATATATATATATATATATATATATATGTGTATGTGTATGTGTATGTGTATGTGTATGTGTATGTGTATGTGTATGTGTATGTGTATGTGTATGTGTATGTGTATGTGTATGTGTATGTGTATGTGTATGTGTATGTGTATGTGTATGTGTATGTGTATGTGTATGTGTATGTGTATGTGTATGTGTATGTGTATGTGTATGTGTATGTGTATGTGTATGTGTATGTGTATGTGTATGTGTATGTGTATGTGTATGTGTATGTGTATGTGTATGTGTATGTGTATGTGTATGTGTATGTGTATGTGTATGTGTATGTGTATGTGTATGTGTATGTGTATGTGTATGTGTATGTGTATGTGTATGTGTATGTGTATGTGTATGTGTATGTGTATGTGTATGTGTATGTGTATGTGTATGTGTATGTGTATGTGTATGTGTATGTGTATGTGTATGTGTATGTGTATGTGTATGCGTGAAAAGCGTGAAAAATATATTATTTCAATTTGAAACATAAAACTAAATCACATATCATAACTGAAATGAACATTAAATACTCCTTTCCAATAATACAACTAAATATTAACCTTTCAACTTGTCAAAGTGCCACAAAAAATGCAAATGCTATTAAAATAACTGGCATACGGCCTCTCTCGATAATGAATTCTTTGAACGGGATTCGATGCATCGCGATGCGTTTCCGGTGTTCGTCAGCTTGTCACTTACTAAACCTACTGTAATGAATTTATATGCGAATTTACAAAGGCGTGTGCCGTACAATGGGGTAGCTGGTCGAATTTTGCTTTTGCTTTTGTTAATTTATAGAGGTGAGTTTGATATTTTAGTCTTGGTTATAGGTTTAATGCTTTAAAATTCACACCATTGTTGTTTAGTATTTAATATTTAAGTGTATGTGTTTTTAAATTGTGTAATAGTAGCTAGCTAGGTACCTCTGTATCGATAATAGAAAAAAAAATGTTAAAATCCAAAAAAGCTTTGCATTTCCTCTATTTATCCCAGGAGTACTTCTGATTTAAATTTATCTAGTGAATAAGAGATTTTTCGACTTTCTGTATTATAAATATTTAAAAATTAAAATAATTTCGTATCATTATAGCAAAAATACCAACCTCATGAACTTGTTCCACCGAACTCATGGAACCCTACTTCTCTTCGACTACCACTGTCTAGGGTTAAGGGTATCAAGAGAAATATTAGCTAACATCTAAAAGAAACTCCAATTTCACTTAATTTTCCACACTAAATATTTTGTTCTGTAGTCTCCAACTCTATATATATATATATATTTTTTTTTTTTTTTTTTTTTTTTTTTTTTTTTTTTTTTTTTTTTTTTTTTTTTAGCTTCACGCTTTATCCCGCACAAGGCAGGGTAGGCAGAGGGAACTGCAGGGACCGTGGGAACCTAGTGTTAAGACACTCCGTTGCTTAGTCCCTGCTTTCTCCGTCCCCGCTTTCCGCCGTTTTCGAGACATTGCGTGTTGAGTGGCGGAACTCAACGCCGCGCTTTGCCTAGTTTGCCAGAGCGAAGAAAATGGAAATAGAAAAATCCATCTTCTCCGACTGGGGATCGAACCCAGTAACCGTCGCGTTACAGGCAGACGTGCGCCTCTGCGCCACGATATATATATATATATATATATATATATATATATATATATATATATATATATATATATATATATATATATATATATATATATATATATATATATATATATATATATATATATATATATATATATATATATATATATATATATATATATATATATATATATATATATATATATATATATATATATATATATATATATATATATATATATATATATATATATATATATATATATATATATATATATATATATATATATATATATATATATATATATATATATATATATATATATATATATATATATATATATATATATATATATATATATATATATATATATATATATATATATATATATATATATATATATATATATATATATATATATATATATATATATATATATATATATATATATATATATATATATATATGTGTATTACCACGTTGTACAATAGATCAGCTGTGTTGGCGTTTATTTTGATGTTCAATTTATTTTCGGCCGCGGCTGATCGTTGCTCAGAGGTGTATTAATACGATATAACGTTTAATTTTTAATGGACATCGGATAGTTTCGAACTTCCTCCGTACAATTTGTGTGACAATATTGAATGAAAATTGATCCGTTCAGTGTTTTGAGAGCTCTGTGGAAGTGTTCTTCATAAATATATATTTTTTTATAGCTTCACGCTTTATCCCGCATATTGCAGGGTAGGCAGAGGGAACTGCAGGAATTATATGAACCTAGTATTAAGACACTCCGTTGCTTAGTCCCTGCTTTTTTGTCCCCGCTTACTTATTTATTATTACAACTGTCACATGTATTAATATATTTATTTAAAATTTAAATATATATTTTTTTTTTTTCACTTCACGCTTCACGCTTTATCCCGCACAAGGCAGGGTAGGCAGAGGGAACTGCAGGGACCGTGAGAACCTAGTGTTAAGACACTCGTTGCTTAGTCCCTGCTTTCTCCGTCCCCGCTTTCCGCCGTTTTTGAGGCATTGCGTGTTGAGTGGCGGAACTCAACGCCGCTCAAATGCAAAGATATATATATATATATATATATATATATATATATATATATATATATATATATATATATATATATATATATATATATATATATATATATATATATATATATATATATATATATATATATATATATATATATATATATATATATATATATATATATATATATATATATATATATATATATATATATATATATGTATATATATATATATATATGTATATATATATATATATATATATATATATATATATATATATATATATATATATATATATATATATATATATATATATATATATATATATATATATATATATATATATATATATATATATATATATATATATATCTTTTTCATTCTGTTATTTTTGTGAATGAGACGTGACAGATAAGTAACATTTAATAGTATTTTTGTAAGTACAAGTCTTCACGTCATTCGTCATTACACAGCGTGTATAAAAATCATGAAATGGAAAAAAAAATCTTGTGCCTAAAATTTTGATAATTCTTGAATATTTTCTTGAATATATATACAACTGTATACATATTTATTTTAAGATGCATAATTTTATAGTTTACTAGATCATTAACAAGTATAAAATAAGTGAAAGTTATATTTTCTCTTTTTGAACTTATTCAATATAAATATTATAATAAGACTAAATTAAGATGACAATAAAGACTAAATTACAGAAACAAGTAGAACAACTAAAATAATTTTACCAAAACTATAAATATTTACTTAAACAATTATTTTACTTAAATCATTAAATCGATTAAAGCAAGTTAACTTATCGTTAAGTAGCGTCGTTATCTATATAAAATAATTAACATCTGCAACAGAGAGGAATTATCTCCGAACACGTATATTAACTTAGCTATTAACATACTTAATGATGTTGCGAATAAATTTTCTACAAAGCGCATTATATTTTTGTATCGACACCACTGGCATAATGGACTATTGCTGTCCTTAGACTCATTTATCATAAATTCTTATATAGTTTAACTTTATGTTATCATTTTATAGTAGATGCTAAAAATTACAATAACATAAATTTACTATTCTAATTGCTAATATTAAAATTATAAACAGCTATGAATAAATTTGTAATATATTTAAAAGTACCATTCATTTTATTGTTTGTAATAAAGTATTGAAAAATTGATAAACGTATTAAATATCAGTCAATTTGTGAATTGAAATAGCTTAAGTTTTTTTTAATGTTTCTTTTTGCCATGTGATTAATTATATTCTGCCTAGTACAAATGTTTTTCATAAGTCATACATAAATGCATATGTTTATTTTATATAAATATCAAATAACTTCGTGTATGTTGTGTTATTAAAAACTACTATGTAAATTGTTTGGGAAATAATTAAATATCATACAGTTATAGACTTAAAGTAACATTTTCTGTATTAAATAAATGTGAAACGTCAAAATATTCTAATTGTATTAATGCTTTTTTTATATCAGTGACATAGCAGGGTAAGCAAAGGGAATCATGGGAACCTAAGTTTAAGTGTTTCCGTTCCCCGCCTTTCTCCATTCGACAAAGTGTGTGTCTAATGGCAAAATTCACAAAGTTACTAATGCTATAAAAAAATTAAACAATTCATCCTCTCTAAGTAAGAATTAAGGTCACAATTGTCTAGTACGTCAGATTTAAAGGCAGACGCTGCGCTTTAGTCCCGCGACCATCTTCATTATAATAACGTCAAAAATAGTATAAAATCTATTTGTGTTCTATAATCTATTCACTACATATGGCAACATTAAAAAAATAAACTTTAACATTACATTTTAAATGACAGTGACAGCTAATATAGATAGTCAAGTTTGACATAAACTATACAGCTATATTTAATAAAAAAAACGTAAAAGTCGACAGCCAACACCTATAATTTAATGGAAAATTCTCTATGTACATATAAATAATATTTAATATGTAATTATAATATAATTAATAGCAACCAGCCCGAGGTACCAGGGGCGCATAACTGAGAAGTATTAAGTGCACGATTAGCATACGTAATTACTAGCTTATCGGCGGCTTAATTGCGTTGAGAAATCAGACTATCGGATTGTATTGTACATTCAAATACATTTATTGTTACTTTCCTTCTATAAATAAGTTTTTCAAATGAATCGCCTCGTTTATAAATGGCCAGTTGTTAAAAATGAAATTGTTTTGCTGTAAAAAAAGTAGATAAATGTTTCGTTGCAAGTTTTTATAGATTAACTACTCATGCTTGCTTGCCCTGTGTGCCTGTATACGCGACAAAGTAAGTAAGTAAGTTCGATTTAAATTCGGGGAAGATGGATTTTTCATTTCCATTTTTCTTCGCATTGGTAACTAGGCAAAATGCGGTGTTGAGCTCCGCCATTTAACACACAATGCCTCAAAAAGGTGGACGACGGGGCGGTGGCGGGCGGTGGCGAGGAACGGACTGTCTTAACACTTAATTCCTACGTTTTCTTCGATTTCCTCTGCCCTGTGCATACGTAAGTACATGAAATTATAAAAAATCTGCTCATTTTCTGAAAAAATAATTGATGTTAACTAGTATTTTGTACCTGTACTTTGTAATATCATAACTAATTTAATTTTCAAGAATTTTACATTATACCAGCTCTATACGTTTATATTTAACGTTATAACAACACAAAATAGTTTAAAAACAATGAAGTAATTTAAAGTTCTACATACTTATGGGATAAATTATGATTTATTTTACATGTTATTGTTCGATCTCGACCATATATCGGGCCGCCGCGTGCGCACGCTAACTCTATACGACAGGGCCTGGTTGTCAGTATTGACAGAATGATAATACGATGTAAGCTACATGTTTTAGAAATATAAGCTATTTTAATATATGAAGTTTTAATTATATACGGCTTCCTAATGTGTTATGTTATATATTGAAAGTAGTGTATCCTGAGGTGGATAACAGTAGTTTGTCATTGTGTGTAATTGTTACTTTTTTATTTTTTCAAATTTATTTTATGTCTGTACATGGAAGATTAAAACACTGTAGTGTGAAGTAAAACGATAATAGACTATGAGTCTGTGATTATTAGTTACTTTACAATAGTGTCAAAGATTTCATTTTTTTTTGTTGTATAACAGTTATGTCAGGTCAAGTCTGGTAAGGTCTGGTCAGGATTTTGGAGACGGCAATATCTGATGGTACATAGTAGACCTAGGTATTAAACTATAAGATTCAATCACATATAAAAATATGTATATAGAACAGTTCTGAGTTTGTTAATAGTATTCTAAGAGATCAGATGCTTGTTAAAACATCACAAAATCCACGTCAAACTCTCACTCAAACTTGCTGTCAAGAAGTATTTTAAAATGTACCCATAATTCGTTTTTAAATAACAGTCTGTTACGTTACTCACTTGACTTTATTGGAAGCTAATTGCATTTGAAGAATGGAATCGGGAACGAAAACGAAATAATTAAACTATGCCATAAAATAATATTTTATATAAATAATTTTCTTCCTTTCCCGTTTTAATATTATATTTCATTCTAGTATTATTAATAATAAAAAATTGTTTTGTTGTGTTACAAGTATACATAATAATAAAACATATATATGTATGTATGTATGTAAAGCCTCAAACCCGTCAAGTAGACGTTGTATGAACGTCTATTACTAATATATTTAATTCCTGTATATGCGTCTAATTGCCTGTGCCGTTCGCCCACTTATCATAATGTCTCGCAAATCACGATGCTGCCTGAATAAATCTAACGTAGATAAGACTATGTTGGGCTGCTTCGAGTTTTAATTAATAAATTGCATTAATTTTGTTTATGAAGTGATATCAGGTATATAAGGTATATACTAAAATGTGTTTTTTTTTTTATTTTTTGTATGATCGAATAGAAGCTTTATTATATAAAGCTATAGATGATTTTTTAGTATTATACATATTTATTTAGCGCCTAGAACTTTTATGTCAAATCTAGCGCATTATTTTTCTCCTGTTCCCGATAAAAAAACTCAGATGCTTTATCTACAAATCACTTTTATTTAAAACTTACAATCGTATATTATTTTTTTTGTTGCCATTGTGAAATTTCCTCAAAATGGCGTATTACGAGTATTTATTCACATACGAATTTCAACAGCCCTAAAAGCAAATTCACAAAAATATAACACGAGTTACTTTTAATTTCTATCGTAAATCCTGGTTTACTGCATGCGCACACGCATCCTACCACGAGGCCTACTTAAATCCTACATTGTTTATTATGTATCAACACGAGATTACCACTTAAAGGCATTAACACCGGACGCGTCTTAACTTTTAACGTGTCACGACATATTTATAATTAATGTTAATATTTCTCGTTACTCTTACAAAGTTATGTATTGCAAAGTAGTTTGCCTTAGATTTTTCCTATATTAAATATTTTAATTGTTGATTTAAAATAATTACTTATGCAAATATTAATAATTTACGTTGCAAGATAATATAAAAAATAATCAATTGTATGACAAAATAAAGAATAAAACCTATTCGCATCGAAATTTGTGCAGTAACGTAGACTCAGAATATTAAACAAACGTATGTATGCAGACACTACGAGAACAACCTGACGTTTACGTAACAAGCTTTCAAACCACAACTTAAACATACTATGGAAGTTAAAATCTATGCCTAGAGTGGGTATAGTGAAAATTATTGGGGGTGGGTTGGGGAGATAGGGCCGTCACCGACTGATATGTGACCGGGAGTCTTGTTCAACAAACGATGACGATGATTTAAGCTCAGCCGTTTTAAGTGTATTACCGAGGTAGAAATCCGGCTTTTGGGCTCAGGCTTAGATTTGAGAGAGCCATTATGGGCCGGCCTCCCCGATTTATGTGCCGTCCACCCGATGTCTGTCGTCCGAATTGAGTGTATGCGTTAAGATAAAGAAAATATGTGTAGTACTATAACTATTACAGTACTTACATACAAAAGTGTTATATTATATTTCTAATATGTATTATGCATATCATTATTATTAGATATAATAAATTATATTAGAACTCAGAAAAAAATAAATTTAAAAAAAGTATTGTACCACAATTTTAAGATGAAATGAAAATAATATGAATTAATTTCTTTGTACTAATAAGGTGCATCGTTTTTAAAAACTTACATTATATATAGCCTACAGATAATAAACATAAAGTATAATATTATTTTTTTTAATTACATTAAAAAGTATAATCTGTCATTTTCTTTTTTTAAAATAAACCAAAACCCGATCCGCAGTACAAACAGAATACGATATTGAATTTTTCTGGACTTAATCTTGTATTCAAATTTTAATTATATCATTCTGGCGTTTGAATAAAAACGAACTCATTTCGCGCCGTCGGTGAATAATAATGGCCTTTCGAATTATTATGGCGATGTGAATTATTACACCATAATGGAATTTAGATATTTTGTTAACTTACATTTTTAAAAATATTTACTAGACTTTTACACAATGTTAAATATAAGTTCAAGTCCAAGTTTTCAATTAAATTTAAAAGTTATAAGATATTTTTAAATGTGCTTTCTAGTACAATGTACACAATAAGTGAGTATAATCATTTTTGAGGCATTGCGTGTTGAGTGGCGGAACTCAACGCCGCGCTTTGCCTAGTTTGCCAGAGCGAAGAAAATGGAAATAGAAAAATCCATCTTCTCCGACTGGGAATCGAACCCAGAAACCGTCGCGTTACAGACAGACGTTGCGCCTCTGCGCCATCGACGGTCCATATTATTATATATTAATACAAATAAGTATAGAGCTATGTAATTATACAAAATATTCATATTTCACATCAATTTGTGGCTCATTGAGAGGTATTTTGATGAAACCTTAATAGTAATTCTAGAATAGACAGGCAGTTCCTAGAAATAATAATGACACGAACAGCATGATCTCTATAGCGACGAAAATTACGGCTCCGTATATGGTCCCTATCTTACTGTAATTATGTCTTCTTCTTTCTATCGATACAAAATTAAAATGAAATCTTTACTAGTTTTTGTGTCTGATTCCGTTAATTATTACAACGAAAAAAATTTGAGGATTTGCTTTTTAAACATAAAAACGGAATCTATTTAGTATTATTTTGTTAGACATGTCCGTCAGTTGGGACCGTTTGTTGCAAGATTTCGTGGACATTTTAAGCTAAAATTAGAATTTTTGTGAAAATTAGCTTGTTACCTAAACTCATTATGTATTTTCCTAGGATTCGTAAACTTGGCAAGGAATAATGACCAGTACAGTACAAATAATAAAATCGATTATTAGAAATTTATAGGTAGTTTACAAAAAAAAACTATTATAAACTTTATGTTTGTATCATTTGATACAAGATTACCCCCATAAGTTAGGTTTGTCAAGCGAATTCATATTTTCTATAGTTAAACGTCAAGACAGTCGAAAGTCGAAACCCAAAACTTAAAAATAATAGCTTACTAATACTTGTTATAACTTTGGTTTTTTGCATCCTTTTTATATTACACCTTTTTTAAACAATAATAATATCTAAATCTGTAACTTTATACCCTTAAAATTATATGTATGTATTATTTTCTAAGGTCTTCGGAAAATATATTATTGTTCCTAATTCCTACACGTAACGGTGTAACACAGTCCCGTGGTTATGGAGATCAACAATTAATTCGTATATCAGAATCCGGAAAAGCACTTTCCATCATATGCATACTAAAATTATTCTTTGTGATTATGTTGAGAATGTTTGTTACCTACGTCTGATATACCATTATAGAATTCATATAATAAAATATAATTTTAGTTACATATAGATAGAAAAATTGAATTAGTTATTTATACATTATAGTAAAGTAGAAATCAAAGTGTTTAGAGCTTACTTTAAGAAAAACATCGAATTACGTAGACCACTTGTATTGAGCGTATATGGACAAAGATTTTGCGTAAATGCTTTAAATGATATAAGTCGCTTAAGAACAATATTACACACTAGCTCACTTCCGATTTGGATCGTTGTGTGCGTGCAACAATCCCAAATGATTTCTTTATTTCGACGAACAGTATGCTGTTGGCCCTGCGGCTACTATAGCGTCACCTTAAATTTCAAAAACTAACCTGTGAACTAAGATTTTTCAAAAAAAAATTATAATCTTTCATAGGTGAATTAATAAGAATATTTGGCGATTTGGCTAAACAATTTTTTAAATTACTTTTCAATTGTATAATGAATCCAAAAATGACAAGAAATTATTGTAGTTAAAAATACAATGATACGTAAAATAGTAATAATAGAATTGCCTAAACATGAGTATGGCCTAGCTATGAATTTTTATAATACGAAAAATAACCTTCATTGAATATGAATATAAAATATCATTTTTTATAAGTAACGAAGTGATATTAATAATTGTGTTCTCCATTCACGCACACGGCAGTGAAAGCAGAGGCAACTGTAGGAACCATAGGAACTTAGTGTTAAGACACTCCGTTTATTAGTCCCTGCTTTCTCCGTCCCCGCTTTCCACCTTTTTGTGGCATTGCGTGATAAGTGACGGAACTCAACGCCGCGCGTTGCCAGAGCGAAGTATATGAAAATAGAAAAATTTATCTTCCACGACGCACAGACGACAGACGTACAGGCAGACGCTACTACTCTGCGTCACGACTGAAAAGGATTAATAAATATTAATAATATGATGTAACAAGAAGAAATCAGTAATATCAAATGTAAACTGAATTCATGTGGTAAACAATATTATATGTAAAAGCCTTTAGATAATATACTTTTTCAATGACACTTAATCTAATTTTTAAGCTTTGATTAAATTGTATTTTTTCATTTATTATATGATAAAGAGAATTGCATCGCTCGTGTACGTAAAAAATATTGTTTATTTTTTTCTGTTTGGTTACATTTAGTACAGCGTTTTATGTCAAATCACTAGTCGAGACAAATATATGTTATATTTTAAAATTCTCCTTTTCGTTAAATTAAAAAATATATGAATATATACAATCTGTCATTATAGTCTTCATATGATATAAAACAACGCCATATTCCAAATATATGCACTGAAATTTTTTAAAGTACATTGGGAATAAATAGTTTTAGAAATATAATGTCACATTAGAGTCAAAAAATTTAAGATCCAATAATGATAACAAAATAAATAATGATAATCTACACAGGCGAAGCAGCGACTATTGCATTAGTGTTAAATAAATAAGTATAGTCTCATACAAACAAAAAATAATAATGAAAAAATCGCTTAACCCTTAACAACATGTAAAACGTGATGTTGTTTTAGCTATTTGCGCTTTCCCTACTTGTTGCTTGTTGGGCATTTAATGATTAATATATCAGGGCTTAACGTTTTTAAGTAAATACCTACTACTGCTACACAATACAGTTTTACGTTCATTTTTAAACGAAAAATCTTGTTTTAAAAACAAATTATCATATGTGTTGAATTATTAAAAATGTAATAGTTATAAGGCTTAAGCTTTTGAGCTTATAATATTAAAGCTCAGTGTTGAAAGCAAATAAACTAACCAAAAAAATATATTCTTAAAATAGCTTCCATACATGTATAGAGTTATTACCAAGTACTAATAACCAATATAGCAAATATAAAATACGTTACATTAGCATTGTAATGTAAAAGCTCCAGCTAAATTACAAACGCAATCACGACAAAAGGCGCTCGCTTATAATAATAATCGTCAATAATAAATTTCATTAAAATGTAGATCTAGTTAAAAGCATTTTTTCTGATTAATTTTCAGTCGCGTACCCGCTCTTCTTTTTTTAATTGAATATCAGGCCACTTTGATGGCGTCGAGAGAAAGGGTTGAAAAAAGTTCCGCCCTCATTTGAATAAAATAACAGCACTCGCGCTTTGCATTTACGGAGATATTTCAAATTATATCTGGACGCTTTTTTTTTGTTTAATATTTTTTTTGTTCCCTGTATTTATTTTATTTTTCCATCAGCGCTCCTACCTAATTGAGTTAGGCCTCCGAATCGAAAATGTCGATCGAGTTGTAATTCAATTTATTTTTGTTTCTAATGGAGTCGGGAGTTTCATTTTTTCGCTTTAATTTGGTATCATTTTGTTATTGGATAGTGCCATTTTAAAAGCCCCAATATGGAGTACAATACTGTGTACTGAAATGCATAAGTGTGAAATTATTGGCATACATGTAGTTTTCAATAATAATCGTATTTTGTAATCTGTGCAGTTACTTTATTTCTTGTCTGTACTACTTACATAAATTAAAATTTTAAATATTAGACGTTCATGTATTGATTTAAATATAAATAAAATACATTTATATTTTATGTAGTAAAATAAAAAAGTACATATCAAAAAGATTTTTTAAAAAAGTTTTAAGTACTGAATTCAGGTACATTCAAAAGTTTAGAAAATTTCGGACCATAACTTTATCAGCCCTAACATTCTTATAAAAGCTTCTCAAAGCTCATATTATGTAGCTTAAAAATAAATTTTCCTTTGTTTGAAGGTAACCCGGTGAACCGATGGCGGTATATACCATTATAATATTAGCGATACAGCGTGTGCAACAATGCCGACACGCCGCGACACTCCAGAACCCTTGAATGCACTGCGGTAGATGCTTTTTGATATTATACAATATTTTATTTAATTAATTGTGTTTTAAATTTTAAATTTATTAAACACGTATTACCGAGTATTTTTTAAAATGGGATAGTCCATTTATGTTATTGTGAATCTAAATAAAATGGTTTAGAGAATTATAAAACAAAATCAAAATCAAATAATCAAGACTAAATAAAATTGTATAAGAAATTTAATACAGATAGATTTTAAAAAAATTAATGTTGCCAGAAATTATATTTTAAATAATAGAAAATACTATAGTTTTACCAAAACATTTTAAATAATTTTAAGAACTTACACGTAATTTTTTCCATTTCTAAACGGCTAGTTAAAGTATCAAAAGGCGAGTGATGCAGTGTTGTAGGCAAGAGCGTTTAAGAGAGTGAGAAAAGCCCGACCGGCCTATTCGTTCCACTGAGGGCCGCCTACTTTTGTCTTTCTATTGCAAAGCCGCTAACTTGTATTTTTTATCTTTTTACTGCTTTTATTAACTTTCTCCCGCAAATTCGTCCGCGCGACTGCCGAATATTCGCTGACCTTCTAAAGTGTGAATCTCTTTAAAAGTGAAAACGAGAACGTTTTAGCACTTCTTCTTTTTTATTTTTGTACACGTTATGTTGATTTTTTCATTTTGACTCGGTTCTTTCGTTTCTTGTTGTATGGGAACATGATAATAGAGAATAATCACTTATTTCCTATTTTCCGAACATTTAAAGATATGGTCAGACGACTTAGTAAAGAAATCTTCTAAAATACAATTATGACTCAAAATAATCTTGTTTTCTCAGTTTTATATTTATTTATATATAGGCAAAATACATAAAAACAACGCATACACGAAAATTACTCTATCCAAATATAATTTCGCATTTTTCTCTTAAATTCAAAAGCCTTATTTACATCCTTTTTTCTATAGAACGGAAATCTCAGAAGAATCTCGGGGTGAGACGAAGTGGCCCTTAGGGGGCTGTGGAGGCGACTTGACACTCATTTAAGTAGCATATAATTCAGTTTATTTAGCCGAATTGAATCTAAACGAAGGGTTGGAACGGAAAAAATATATATAATACAAGCCTATGTATTTATAAGGGGGTAAGGGGGTGTTCCTTTTTATTGGAATAAATTAGTGGAATTGTATTCGTATTCGTGCTAATGAATGTCTTGTGGACGATGGTATCGAACTGAGTGGATTTTTTATTTTAATTAATTGATTTCACTTGTATTTGGCAACGGACACGGTTTGTTTCTTAACTACTGTGAAATTATGTTTGTAAATGATTTTTTTTATGAGCAAAAATATATTATTGTGATCTTATTTTATTTAACAATAAAATGCTTTGGAATATTTGTCACTTATGTTTATTCTTCAACAGGACCATGAAGGCATCGATTTTGAAAATACTTTTGTTACTAATACTATACATGGATCTAGTACTCGCTTGTTACCGATAATATCGTTGGCGTTTTAATATTTAAATTAACAAATAAATAAGCTCTACTCTAGCACTGTCTACTGTATGTGCGAGAGAGTGTTAAGGTAAATAAATATGTGTATATTTTTTTATATCCCAAAGCATCATAGAGTATACATATAATAGATTATATTATATCTATCGATACTTTTCAGAATTAGCTATTGAACATTATATGTCATTTTTTAACACTTCTTTAAACTGGACTATATATAGAATTATGTATGTTTATCAATTAGGTACTTATGTTAATTCAGTTTTATAATTATAAATTTTATTTAGTTATTTTATTTTATTTTAACTTCACATTTTATCCCGCTCATAGCAGGTTGAAAAATGCTGTGGTATCCGCGGTTCCACTTTTTCAAAGTATTGTGTTTGAAAAGGAATCGAACCAAAAGACTGTATGTCTTAGCAGACGCTGTGCCTCTGCACCACGACGGTCCTTAATATATAATTTATATGACATATAAACCTCACATACTAAAACTTAAATCATTCCACCTAATCTCATCAACATAGCACATACATACATATAAAAATGAACATCAAAATAACCTACTAAGCTTATAAAACACCACAACAGCTGTCGCGAGTATTTTATCATGGCAACAATCAAAACGTCCCGACCGCAAGTTTAATTATGCAAACATCAAGCTTGCCAGATTTCTCATTAGAGGCAAGATAATGACGGCGAACACTGTCGCAAAATTAGATAGCAAGCACGCACCCAAACAGATATACGCGGCACATTAACATAAACCGAATTTGCATGTAAATTACATTTTACAGCATCTTAATTAAAACATTTTGGCATTATAAATGATAGGGAGGCGGGCGTCAGCCCTTACACCCTAGTTCGATAGTTTTAATTTCATATAGTAAGTGGTTTTGGTAATTTTCGTTATTTAAATAGATGTTGTGTTATATGTAATTTGTTTAGACGATTTTTATTATGTACATGGTATGTTATATATTATTTTGTCTTGTATATTATATTATGTTAAATCTTATATTGTTTAATTTTAATATAAATCATCGATAGTTCACATTATAAACCGAAATTGAAACCTAATTTTGTATGAATAACATAAAATCTTCATTTTTAAAATAAATTTGATTTTTAAATAGTTTTGCGTTACTATTAAAACTTATCTTATGGGAAAGACAAGACAAAGGAGCGTTTGGGTCATCTAGTAAGTGACTCAGCCAACTAATCTAGTACTCCTCTTTCGTCTGTTTTTCAACTGAATTTGATACATTGTTTGTCAAGACGCAAGGTTAATCTTATATTTTTTTATAACAGGGACAATTTAAAATAACATATTTCCCAGGAGTGGATATCAAACTCACAACTATCACGTTAAATGTCTCACTGTCATCAATTATTTTTCTAAGTATATTATAAAAAAAAAAACAAAATAAGATAAAAAATCTTTTGGGCAGCGTAAGCACGTATATATTATTATTATATATATATTTTTATATTATATAACCTAAATAACAAACAGCTAGCCAAAATAAGTAATTTTATTATTTTTATAAAATAAATATCAATAGATATCTGTTAAAGTAACGATAGCAAAAATTTAATTAAAATAAGTGTCAGTCTCTTCTTTTATTGTGATAATTTCGTGTATACCAAGTTATTATATTAAAAAAATTGTAGAATATGGCTATTTTTTCTATAAAATATATTTTATCTGTCGAGAAGGGTGGAACAAACAGCTATTTAGGTAACGTCTATTCTTCCGCATACATAATAATGAAATATTAATTTTAAATATTACTTTAAACTTAAAATTTCGTAAGAAACTATAAAGAACGATGACAAACGGATCAAATCTGAATAAATACATATATTTTTTTTTTAACCCTTCCATTAGCAACCCCATCGATGAGACCTTAGGTAATAACATTTACATGTAATTTTAAGAAAACGAAATCTTTTCTCTACAAAGGGCGTAGGGTGAAATTAACAGAAACCTCTTTAAATAATTTGGCAATTAGGGCTACATAAAATTTGCATAATTGTATAACTTGTTATACAGTTAATGTTTTGACAATACCATCTATCCATTACTTAGACGTAAAGCGACGCCTCAAAATGAAATTATATTTTGTTTAAGATTTTAATGTGTAAATACTTTAGTGAATGGAAGTTATTATATGCCAAAAACAATGACGATTTTCGTGGACTACATGAAGCATATACATAAATGTATATAACATTTGAATTTCCAAAACATTGCAATAATAAAGCTAAGTAACAGAGGAGTTTTCTATATAGTTAGTTACTATTAAGTATGTTTTTTTATTGATATATATATTACTTAAATTATTCGTTAAGTAATTCTAAATTTCAGGTTTTCTTTTTTTTGCTCTGTGTATGATATACTTTTTATCAAACATATTTCTTATATGAACTGTAATTTTTTTCCAGTCTTTTTACCATATTAAATCTACTTGTTCCTTCAAAATCCCATCAAAATTTAGTAAATTATATTTATAAATGACATGAAATATGAGAGAGAGAGAGAGAGAGAGAAAGAAAGAGAGAGAGAGAGAAAAAGGGAGAAAGAGAGAGAAGTTAAATATTGTGTCAATGAATTCTACATATTTATCTAACTTGGGGTATAATATATGAACATTTACAATAAATACTTTTAAAATATTTTAAAAAATATAACATTGTTATAAAAGGGTATTTAAAAAGCTTTCTAAAAGGATATAAGCTCATACTCTGGAGTACTAACATATTTAAACATACTGTGCATAAGAGTTTGATTTTTAAAAATCTTGACACAATTTCACGTCTAAGCTGGCATTGTCTTGTGTGAGAGCAACTGGAATTAGTTATGAAGAACTAAAGACAAACGTCTTTGTATACAGTTTCGCCGCAGGCGAAGCACACTAAGTAATCTCACATTGTTCCGCCATACGAAGATGTTAAAAGTACTTGAAAAATAATGAACACGTGCTTCCCCTGAAATAATGCAAAATTATCCGCAAACAATAACAGTCCTCACTGAATGAAACTCCTCAAAAATAATGATACAAAGCTCTTCATTTCACACAATTACTACTATATGAGCTGGTGTAGCACGCTGTCGCGACGCTTCACACTCCGTAATCTTCGTGGTATAGAGAGCACAGAGTAGCAGTAAAACAGAGGTAGGCAACAATGACACTGGCTGCATATAATATTGCATGTGAATTGAAAAAAGAAAGTGCACTGTGCGAGAGCTGCGAGGTAGGAAAGTAGTGAAAAACAGGCACCTAGTGTCAAGTGTAAATCGCCTTGTTAATTTCGCTAGCCCTGCGGCGAATTTCGCCGAGGACGCATTGTGTACGCCGGCTTTATGTCGCGTCTTCCCGTTGTCTGTACAGGGCTTTAATTGCGCGCGTCATTGGCGCGCTTTTTCAAAAAAAGAATGACGTGTAATTAACGCGGGAATATGGAACGTGACAACGCGGGTTCTGAGGGAGCGGGTTTTTTTTTAATTTTTTTTAATTAGGCAAGGGAAGGGTTTTATTGGCGAAGTGCGTTTTGTTTTTGTCTGTTTCAAATGTTTTTGCCTACCGAAGTCACGTAGAGTTAATCATACAATTATAATTATAGTAAGTTATAAGCAAGTGTTTTGAAATTTTTCAATTGTAATTACAAAGTGAACGTCTGGCTGCAAATATTTGAGGTTGGCTTTGATAATGTTTCGTACATGTATTTCATTTATAACACGATATATGAAAAAAGTCGAGAACAAAGTACGTTTAGCATTCAAATTAAACGAGTGGGCAAAATTTTACGGCGTGATTAATTTGATGTATACTTTCGGTGTTTACCGCGGCGTAGGTTGGTAAATAAAAAATAATATTTTTCAGGGACAATGACTGGTCGAAAAGGCGATGATACATGGTCCTCGTTTGGCTGGCTCGTGTATTTTTTTATTATTAAAAAATCACATTAACGGCCTTCATTGGGGCGGCGATAAATAATGCCCTCCTTATTCAAATTTTTGTTTTTTTGTTTAGCCCCCGTTATAAATGAGCTTATTTGGTAGCTGAAACGATAGCGAGATAAAAACGTTGTAAGGGTACCGTCAAAGGGAGGCTGTGATCGAATGTGTTTGGAACTGGTGCGTGTGCTGCTATCTGTCCAATTTTATCATATGTGAATGTTATAGCCCGCGCTAAACCGAAACAATTTGATCTAATTTCATTTAATATAGCATGAAAGTGTAATAAGCTATTAAACACGTTTCTAAACTTGTAATTCATTTTTTCGTAAAGCAAAATGATATAGGTTTCATTTTTATTCTTTCGGGTATTTAAAACAGCTACGATAATTTAAGATAAAATAAAGGCTATCAAATATAAAGTTATTAAGATAAATGTAGAGATTTTCTTACTACTTTTAAATGTTACAATTATAAAATATTTAATATATATTGTACAAAATAAAACAGTAAAAAGGTATTCTTTTAATTCTTTCGAAAGTAAAGTTAATACATTTTTAATGTTAAAAATATAATCACCACTTAGTATATTACAACTTATATTACCATGTTTTTTAAAAAAAATATATGTATATTTACATAATTATAATTTATTATGCAATCGTTTTACTTTATGTACAATTAAGTTGATGATAATAAAATTCTCTTAAAATAAACGCTATAAAATTAACTATAAAATATATTAGTGTTTACTATAATTAAAAAGTTAGTGCCTCAAAAGTGGGGGATGGGGTGTCTTGACAATAGGTCCAATAGTATCAGCAGTTTCCTCTTCCTCACCTAATATGCGCAAAATGGCGCGAGAAAGTAAAAAAAATGATCTTTCTCACATAATAAATTGAATGACACCTAAATCTTGATATGAACACTAATCTTAATTCAATACCAATCCATATCTAAGTACCAAAGCTACTATTATAACAAGTGTAAACTAAACTTTGTATCAAACTTCATATATAACACTCCCCATGAATAATGTATGAAAAAAAATTAAAGAAATGCAATGACGGTCGTCCTATTGTAGATAAATGGACTATCTCAACCGTACAATTGGATGATTAGTCGCCATTGTACTATGTTTAGAAGATCCTGCACATAATGTCAGGATAGGTGCTGATATTCGTTCCACTTACAGCATTATTATGCTTTACTAGGTCAGTGTATGCGAATTGACGTTCTGATTCAATGAAGGAATATTCCTTATATTTTCTGCGACCGTTACTCGATGTGTTTTTTGTTATTAGTTTAACTGAATTGGGTCTTAATATATGTTGAACATAATATAAATGTATTAATATATAATTTCTTTAATATAGTAATTTCTATGTATAGGTACCAGATATGTTGGTTTATGTTGGATGATTTTTGATATTTTGTAATAAAATTTAATATTTTTTTATATATCACAAAAATATAGTGATTTTTTTGTATGTTTCTTTAAACGTCACGCTTTGTCCTACGTACAGGAAGTTAATGAGAGAGAATTTAGAGTGGTAGTATTCTGTTTTCTTTCTTTTTCTGGAAACCAACAATTATATGAAGAGTTGACATCGTATTGTATGTTTCCAAAGCACATATTTAAAATATATAACCTCATATAGTCATCACAGCCATCATAAGTATTAAAGGCGGTAGATTAAAATCAATGCTTAAGTTTTTAAATTGTTAACTTACACAAATACTTCAGCTTAAATTTTAATTTATTTATGCAAGTTAGTTCCCTTGATACAAAAATGTATGATTTTTTAGAAAGTTTATGACATAGTCATAAACTTCCTAAAAATCATACATTTTTGAATACACATTTTGCTAATATTTGAGAAGTGCACGTTTATATATATTACTGTTTATTTAAATTTATTTGCTAAAGTAGGGTTGACTAGCGCCATTCTTTATCGTCTATACTCTATTTTATTACTATATAACTAATATACTAATAAATAGCAAAGCAAAATTGTACGTCTGTAGAATCTTTAACACTGCATTTTCTCTGGTACAACATACGAGGGCTTACTTCCTCGGTAGTGGTCTCCAACATTACCTATGGCTACCTCAATTCTTTTACGGTAATAAACAAAATATTTGTGATACTCATTTTATAGTAAAATATAAATATAATTCCACTTAAATGACAAAACTAATTTTAGGGTTTTGGGTCACTACGGCTCGATTTTCCATGTCAGTGTCCATGTTTCCGTGGTACCGTTCCGTTTTCGTTAGTCTTCTCCACAACTTTTTGATATCTTTTCGATAAACCACGTATTTTTTCTCATTCTTCTCTGTGTCGATCTTATTCTCCTTTATTATAAAATACCCTCATCATATAACATAATCACGATCACCCTTTCAACAGTGTTCCGAAAATAACATAATATAACATTCGAAATTTTAAAAACTCGTGACTACCCTGCAGTATTCGCGATATGCGTAAATCCATAGCATAATGCTAAATATATATTTGCCGTCTTATCATAATAAACGATATTGTAAAATTTAATCTTTATACTAGCCAAGTAGTAAGATCGTCTGATCTTGGCCCTACTTTATCTACTTTTTTTTTTAGCCTCACTCTTTATCCCGCACATGGCAGTGTAGGCCGAGGAAACTGCAGGAACCATACAAACCTAACTACTTAAATATATATATTATATATTACATATATTAACTACTTAAATATATGTAATTCATATACAATAATATTCCTTATAATACTCTTCTTTTTAGTGAAAACCCCATTTAAACTGATTCATAGTTTAAAATATATGTGTGCACATTATATATGTACATAGTATTTGAGAGACAACATCACTTTAAGTTAGCAGTCCAATGACCTTAACGGTAACAATCAATCAAGGGAATTGCGAGGATGGTCAAGGTCGATTATTTAAGTACTAAATTGTAAAGTTGTACTTACATGTGTGTACAATATATTCTTAAGATTAATGTTAAACGTATATTTTAAAAACTTTGTATAAGTTATAAGGAATATTAGGAAGAAGAAGATTGTATATGTTTAGGAATGTCGTGGCGCAGAGGCGTAGCGTCTACCTATAAACGCGGCGGTTTATGGGTTCGATTTTCACTCTAGGCAAAGCGCGGCGTTAAGTTCCACTACTCAATACATAATGTCTCGCAACAGGCGGAAAGCAGGGACTGAGCAACGAAGTATCTTAATACTAGGTTCCTATGGTCCCTGCAGTTCTCTCTGCCAAAAATATATATATATTTTAAGAGAATCTGGTGCTTCAATACTCCCTTCAACACTTTTTGAATGCGTTCAAGACTTTGTGTTATGTGTGGTCCGACTCAATAGTTTAGAAATATAAAATATAGATAAAAAATGGTTGCCTGTAAAGTGGGTTTTACGGGCGAAAATTTTACGTGACAACGTCTTTTTCTCGGTAGTATATTTATTGATATGATTAATAATTATAATATAAATTGCACAAATTTTAACTATAGAAAATATATGTTGTTTACTAAAACATTGTACATGTGTCAAGTGATACGCGCGGCGGACCGATCATAGTTCGGTGACAGTTGACACATCGTTACGTTACCTTTTTCATATGTGACTCCGAGCCGCAACCTAATTTAAGACGTTGTCACGTCAAAATCTATAATATAGTTGGCGAATAATACACAAAGATGTTTTTTTAATAATAACATAACATACTTGTAATATACTTGCACTACTTTCAATTATAAGCTACATCCAAATAAATTTCTTTTATCTCTGAATTTCTCTTGTGTCAGGAGCAGGTACAGGGAATTTAGAACTCTCCTTTCTCCATGTTTGGAGATATTGCTTTGAAGTTCATACATTACTTGTTGAGATGAAGAGTTAAGCCCTTAAATATATTACGAAAATATTCTAAATGAGATACAATGTGATGTGTGAAGAACACTTCACACACCTAGGTGTTTGATTTACGATGGGGTGAAACATAAATTAATGTAAAAGCAATTAAAATAGGTATCTTAAGAAGATCAATGATGTAAGGGTATTTTCAAACTCAGTTAGTGTACCTATTTTTATATATTTTTGTTTCTGTCATTTAAAAAAAGCGTGGTGTTAAATTTCTCAGTTTGTCAGTACTGAAACCCCTCGTATTTGTAATATTTTTTTTGGTTACTGATGATACAAGTTTGTTTTACTCTAAAGGATTACAAAGAAGGTAGCGTTGTTGAATTTATAAGAAAATAATATTTCTACATGCCAATACTTTTATATCATAAGACAATAGCATCTGACTACAAAGGTGAACGTTGTGAATTCGAATCCAGGTGTGACTAATTTGAACTTCCTAGTCAAACCAGAACGTAATTTTGATTACTCAACGCTCAATGCCTAGAAAATAAAATTAACAGAAAACGGGTAAATTTAATATAACTTAACGTACAGTTTGTCGTAGGCCTAAATTGGTATAACGCAAAAACTGACATATTCATGAATATACATAAAGAAGATAATTTATATATCCTGTCACTAGGCAGGTTCTTTTAGATTTATGTACAAAATATCGATAGAGTTACAAAATATAAATAAGTTGAGATACATACATCATGCCGGTAAGTGTTTTGCATATTTCGATGTATAAAGAAATTATGTCAGTCGTTTTAACCTCACGTATTTATGATTGGATACTAGGTGAAGGATTTAAGCTGGATCTCTTTTAAACATACTTTCTCCAACTGTGTAATGATATCTCTTTTTTTACCGTACATTCTCCTTTGTGTGTTCTCCATTCAACGTGATATTGGTGAAGTGAATTGTGCTCAACTGGCACGCTCGAAACGCCATAAATAAAGAGAAGAAGAAGAAGATGATTGGATATATTAAATTAAGAAGAGATTTTATTTGTAATACTCTACTTTTTAGCAAAAAAGTTTGGCTTATTTATTCTTTTGACTGACACAGCCATATTCTCATTTTTAGATGGGTTCTTTGTAGAAAAATGTTACTGAGAATGTGTTAAAGAATATTGAAAATGCTACTCTCATGGGAGTAAACTAAAGGTTAACAGCTTTCTAGATTAAGGTTTCGTAAAAAGGTATCAATGTGTTATTACAAATTTTAAGTTCTAGTTAGTGAAACAAGATAAAGCATTCATTGATTTTTGGTTAAGTTTCGTTAGGTTTTATTTTTGTTTAATCGGTATCAAAAATTATGGGCAAAGCTCCTGGTAGCTTCTGGAACTTCTTTCTAAGGTTCTGGAACCTTAATATTAAATTATGACAATATATAATTTCGTTTATGTTTTTATAAGTAATTTTTATAATTTATTGATATTTAAAAGAATAAATTTTATACACAGAGGTAATATGAAAAGGCAAGTGGTATAATCTGCATATTAACTGCTTAGTAATGTTCACAAGCCCATCATTTCGACTTTTGAGATTGCTAACAACAATCACAAAAGTAGAAATGATCCGTTTGCATCCTTTAAGGAAACTTGAAAATAAAATTGGAGTAGTATTATAATTGTGAATTTGAATTCTATCTTTATTTTTAAACTCAGGAAGCCTACAGTGCTGATAATCTTACGTACATAAAACTGCTTGTCAAAACAAGATTTTTTTTATATATACTTTTGTAATTGTTACATTTGTAAAATGATTATTGACTAGAGTAAATTGAAATTGATTAGCATTTTTTGTGATTCTATAATATTATTAATTAACAATAGACATGCAGAATGATGGAATAAATCAAATTAATAACAAAAACCTAATCAATGTTAATATATTAAACTACAGTGCAAGTCAAAGTAATACCTATATTTAACAATACTTATATGCACATTTAAGCTTTATTTACAGAGATAAAATTTCAATCACTAAGCTAATGTTTCATTTTGTTTATTTTTTTAATGAGAGAAAAGTATTTTAATCTAAAACTTAGCTTTTGTTTACTTGAACGCACTAATCTTAAAAACTACAGATTCGTTTTTTAGATAGAACATTTATCAGAAACCTGTATAATATATTACATAACGTTATTTATTTTGATGTAAACCACTTTAACTTCGTTCAGAGTCATCAACTCTAGTACTTAATTTTAACTTGACGACGGACACAGATATAAGTAAACACATTAATACGTTGTAATATAGTCTTCCTAATTCCTATATATTATAATACACATATGCATATCTTTAATATTTATATTTTCAAAATGTGCAAATTACCCACATTTTTTATCTAATTCATGATGTTTTTTCTGCAATAAGGAGCGTAGGAGGTGTGAGGTAAGGAGCTTAAAGCTCGAGCTGTAAAACTTTAGCTCCAGCCATATAAATCCTTAGAAAATACACAATGACTATATTATATAACGTACCAGTAGTTTCTTTTTACAAACAGCGGAATCATTTTAACGCGTGTGTCCACCCAGCGACTATGTACGTACTTTATAGGATATGTAGTGTATGGAGTTGACAACATTTGGTGTTTTTTAAAGAATTTTCTTTTTTATATATATACTGCATATTGTTTTTTCTGTACGGTATTTGGTTTTGGCTGGAATCAATTAACTAATTAATTTCTTTTTAGTTATAATTTTGTTTTAACTAACATTATAAGTAGTAAGATGTCTTTGAAAATGAAGCTTGATAAGAACGTATGGCTAGGTGATCAGAGCATTTGAATGACTTCCGAGTACCAGTATGTTTAATATATTACGTATACAAGTTATGTTTATAAATGGAAATATTTATTTTAACAAAGAAATATTTTTTTGATATTGCTGTTCGAAAATAGTTATTGTTTAGTTATTTATTTTTTAAGCTTTTATCCTTTGTTTAAATATACATGTAAATTTATAGGTACACGATATATTCTGTAAAAAGTAGAGTAGGCCGAAGATACCGTAAGCCAAAGGAACCCTTTTAGACCGTTTTTGCCTTTCAAGATAATGGCGAAGCACAACGTCGTGCTTTTGCCTTGTTGACAAAATGAAGAAAATGAAGATAATTCATTCTCTGAGTAGAAATCGTACACACCAACCGCATCGCATTTACAGGCAGACACTGTGCCTCTGCATCACGACAATCTATTACGTATATATAGGTATATTTTTATTCCAATAACTAATGACAGATCACGATCAAATAATAAATTATTATCGTTCCATAATACAAAATCAATGAACTCAATGTGTATCTCATATAAATCAGTTTAATCATCTTAACTAATAAACCTTGAAAACAATATAGAACTTACGAACAATAAAAACTTTACAAACATTTGGCTATCGACAACTGGTTCGACATTTAAATTACGAGCGGGACTCATTTTTATCTGTTTTTTTTCCGTCGAGCCTAGGGGTGGCGCGTTTTTTTTCGCCTTACTTTTTTAACGATCGAACGGTCCACTCTCCACTCTCAGTGTAGGGTTAAACGCTCGATATAGGCCTACTTGTGTGACATCGACTTTCATAAAAGTAGTTTTTTAATTAATTTGAACGCTATTCTGCCGAATTGATAGTGTTCTTGTGTGGAGGTTGCTTAACATTTAAACAAGCTTATTAGTGTAGATTATACATAACTACTTGAGGAAAAATGTTATATATTTTTTTATTCATGTTCATCAAAAACATTCTTCATCAGTATTCTTTAATTTTATTAAATTTTAAGGTAATAATATATGTAATGGTCATAATTCATATATGTATTTTTTATGAACGGATCTTATTATACGGGTTAGACATGAAATTTTCAACACTTTTCTTCCCCCTTTGTGTTATGCCACTCAATATGTCTCAAGTTTGGCTATAAGCGGAGAATAAAGGGATAAATTACATGATTTGCTCTAAAAAAGTTAAATATAAGTACATTTTAGCGTAGCGTCTACCTTTAAGCGCGACAACTTGTGTGTCGATTTCCAATCGGAGATGGTGGAGTATTGTATTTCCATTTTCATTGCTCTGAAAACTAGGCAAAGCACGGCGTTGAGTTCCGCCACTCAATACGCAATGCCTCCAAAAAAGCGGAAAGCAGGGACGGAGAAAACAGGAACCAAGCAACGGAGTGTCTTAACACTAGGTTCCTATAGTTCCTGCAGTTCTCAGTTCCTACCCTGCCATGTGCGGGTTAAAACGTGAAGACATTTTGAAATTTCACATCATATTTCTAAATATTTTACGCTACAATCTTTACATAGGCACTGTTAAATAAATATTTGCTATCACTCTGGAAATATGGGGAAAACATAGACGGACCAAACCTATCCTCCTAGGATATACAAGTAAATAGCCTCAATTCTTTGCAACAGTAAGCGCAAAAAGTTTACAGTCGACTGTATTCTATTCCCGGCCAATCAAAACAGGGGTTGTAAACATTTTATTACGTTACAGAGGCAATCTCCGCACGATCTACCGAAGGGCTTTGTACTTACTTTCATATTCAATGCATTGACAGCTCGATAGGGCTGGCTTGTGATAATTATGTAAAAATTATGATATTGAAATCAAAATGAAGTCCGTCAAAATTTAAGGACTGTCGTGGCGCAGAGTCGTAGCATCTGCCTGTAAACGTGACGGTTTGTGGGTTCGATTTTCAGTCAGGTAAGAAGGACTCTTTCATTTCTATTTTTTTTTTCGCTCTGGCAGTGTCGTTCCGCCACTTAACACGCAATGCCTCGAATAGACGGAAAGAGGGGAACGGAGTGTCTTAACACTAGGTTCCTCCAGTTCCTGCCTGCCCTGTTATTGGTGGGATCAAGCGTGAAGGTAAAAAAACATGATCAATTAAATTATATCTTGCTGTAGTAATTTTGGGAGTATTTATTTCTAATAACAATTACACATGACATTAAACTTAATTAAAAATTAGCCGAGAAAAAGCATTGTGCATGAAATAAGTTTGTTAAGTTTGCTTTATAAAATTTAAAAAGCATTTATAATCATTAAAACCATATCTATGTTTATATAAAATTGCTAAATATATCCTTATTTACTAAGGTACAAGTTTCTTAAATGATATGCAAGTGAGCACAATCGTTGTGCACCACTATGCACATGTCTTCACTGCACATACATGTGAGCTAAATTATTACCAACTAAATTCAATTATTAATTTTACATTGTTATAAGAACTCCTTTTTGATATTCTGATTAATTGAGAGGCTTCTCTCGGCTCTTTTTACCAAAATGGTAACATAATTGGAGGTCTATTCTTAAATTAACTGGGATATCGAACTCATAGCTTTCGCTTAAAAATAAGACGTTTTTTAAGCGGACTAAGCTTAAAATTATAGCTTAAGTAATTCATTTAATTAAAGTGAAAATCCGCCAACCCTACATAACATGCAGTAGCTATCGAGTCGCCTTATTAATAAACATGCGCTAACAATAAATAATTGTTTATAATGAACTTTATAATATATTAGTGCAGATACTTCATTATCTCGCGCGCACGCACACAAAGACAACTCACGCAAGGTAGGTAGTAATCTTTGTCGATATCGAGATACTGTGTTTATAGAGCAGGTAGTTTTCGTTAATATTTTAAAATAATAACATAAAATGAGTTTTTATTTAATAATAGAAATGTATTTTATAAGGTTATAAGAAGCGGAGACGGAGAAAGCAGGAACTAAGCAACGTAGTGTCTTAACACTAGGTTAATATGGTTCCTGCAGTTCCCTCTGCTTGCCCTGCACTATGCGGGATAAAGCGTGAAGCAGAAAAAGAAAAAAAAAGGTTATAAGAATCATAAAAAACATTTATATGTGGTACTCAAATCTGTAATTATCACAGTGAAATCTGTCAAAAAAAATCATTTTTAACTTACTCAGTGCAAAGAGAAATTATGTACTTCCTACCTACTCATACTCGTACATGAAGTCCGAAAAGTTTAAAAAGATTCGGTAAAATTGTTCCTTAATTATTAGAGTATAGTAAGATAATAATAATTATTGGAGAAGAAGAAGAAGAATATTGTAATATTTTATATATTATCACATTGAAATGTCTTCAAGGAGCATTTATATTCACTTACAAGATAAAAGATATCAAAAGATAACACTCCACGTTATAATCTTCAGGGCATCACTATGCGCAGGCGCATCGTTACTCGCATTTACTTTTATCGACGCATTGATTAATGCCATCGATTTGAATAATAATTTTGAGGCACAACGTTATTGTATGATAAATTTAGTGCAAATTGTAACGTAAGGTACTGAATTACGATATATAATTTTGTTTCGAGCCTTTTGAATTTATAAACTTAATAATTTTATTGTTATCGCCGCTGCCAGTATTTGTTAACGCCTTGTATTGCGTGCACATTAGTTGTATCGTGTACGTGAAAAACATTTATAGGCGTACGATTTCTTTATTTGTACCTAGAATAATTATGAATTCAATTTGATTGGTATCTGCCATGCTAAAAGATTAATATAGCTTGTATATTAATTTAGTGTTTTATACTTTTGTGACTTATATGAAAAATGGATAGAGAGATTAAAACGAATGGCAACTTTCTTTTGTTTTTGCTCATTTTCACACCATGTCCTACTTATATATATATATATATATATATATATATATATATATATATATATATATATATATATATATATATATATATATATATATATATATATATATATATATATATATATATATATATATATATATATATATATATATATATATATATATATATATATATATATATATATATATATATATATATATATATATATATATATATATATATATATATATATATATATATATATATATATATATATATATATATATATATATATATATATATATATATATATATATATATATATATATATATATATAAGTAGGACATGGTGTGAAACTGAGCAAAAACAAAAGAAAGTTGCCATTCATTTTAATCTCTCTATCCATTTTTCATATAAGTCATAAACGTATAAAACACTAAATTAATATACAAGCTATATTAATCTTTTAGCATGGCAGATACCAATCAAATTGAATTCATAACTATTCTAGGTACAAATAAAGAAATCGTACGCCTATAAATGTTTTTCACGTACACGATACAACTAATGTGCACGCAATACAAGGCGTTAACAAATACTGGCAGCGGCGATAACAATAAAATTATTAAGTTTATAAATTCAAAAGGCTCGAAACAAAATTATATATCGTAATTCAGTACCTTACGTTACAATTTGCACTAAATTTATCATACAATAACGTTGTGCCTCAAAATTATTATTCAAATCGATGGCATTAATCAATGCGTCGATAAAAGTAAATGCGAGTAACGATGCGCCTGCGCATAGTGATGCCCAGAAGATTATAACGTGGAGTGTTATCTTTTGATATCTTTTATCTTGTAAGTGAGTATAAATGCTCCTTTAAGACATTTCAATGTAATAATATATAAAATATTACAATATTCTTCTTCTTCTTCTTCTCCAATAATTATTATCTTACTATACACTAATAACTTAGGAACAATTTTACCGAATCTTTATAAATTTTTCGGACTTCATGTACGAGTATGAGTAGGTACATAGCTTCTCGCTGTACTGAGTAGGTTAAAAATGATTTTTTTTGACAGATTTCACTGTGATAATTAAAGATTTAAGTCCCACATATAATTTCTTTTTATGATTCTTATAGCCTTTTTTTTTCTTTTTCTGCTTCACGCTTTATCCCGTATAGTGCAGGGCAAGCAGAGGGAACTGCAGGAACCATATTAAACTAGTGTTAAGACACTAAGTTGCTTAGTCCCTGCTTTCTCCGTCTGCGCTTCTTATAACCTTATAAAATACATTTCTATTATTAAATAAAAACTCATTTTATGTTATTTTTTTAAAATATTAACGAAAACTACCTGCTCTATAAACACAGTATCTCGATATCGACAAAGATTACTACCTACCTTGCGTGAGTTGTCTTTGTGTGCGTGCGCGCGAGATAATGAAGTATCTGCACTAATATATTATAAAGTTCATTATAAACAATTATTTATTGTTACCGCATGTTTATTAATAAGGCGACTCGATAGCTACTGCATGTTATGTAGGGTTGGCGGATTTTCACTTTAATTAAATGAATTACTTAAGCTATAATTTTAAGCTTAGTCCGCTTAAAAAACGTCTTATTTTTAAGCGAAAGCTATGAGTTCGATATCCGAGTTAATTTAAGAATAGACCTCCAATTATGTTACCATTTTGGTAAAAAGAGCCGAGAGAAGGCTCTCAATTAATCAATATCAAAAAGGAGTTCTTATAACAATGTAAAATTAATAATTGAATTTAGTTGGTAATAATTTAGCTCACATGTATGTGCAGTGAAGACATGTGCATAGTGGTGCACAACGATTGTGCTCACTTGCATATCATTTAAGAAACTTGTACCTTAGTAAATAAGGAGATATTTAGCAATTTTATATAAACATAGATATGGTTTTAATGATTATAAATGCTTTTTAAATTTTATAAAGCAAACTAAACAAACTTATTTCATGCACAATGCTTTTTTCTCGGCTAATTTTTAATTAAGTTTAATGTCATGTGTAATTGTTATTAGAAATAAATACTCCCAAAATTACTACAGCAAGATATAAATTAATTGATCATGTTTTTTTAGCTTCACGGTTTATCCCGCCAATAACAGGGCAGGCAGGAACTGGAGGAACCTAGTGTTAAGACACTTCGTTCTCCTCTTTCCGTGTATTCCAGGCATTGCGTGTTAAGTGGCGGAACGACACTGCCAGAGCGAAAAAAAAAATAGAAATGAAAGAGTCCTTCTTACCTGACTGAAAATCGAACCCACAAACCGTCACGTTTACAGGCAGATGCTACGACTCTGCGCCACGACAGTCCTTAAATTTTGACGGACTTCATTTTGTTTTCAATATCATAATTCTTACATAACTATCATAAGCCAGCCCTATCGAGCTGTCAATGCATTGAATATGAAAGTAAGTACAAAGCCCTTCGGTAGATCGTGCGGAGATTGCCTCTGTAACGTAATAAAATGTTTACAACCCCTGTTTTGATTGGCCGGGAATAGAATACAGTCGACTGTAAACTTTTTGCGCTTACTGTTGCAAAGAATTGAGGCTATTTACTTGCATATCCTAGGAGGATATATTTGGTCCGTCTATGTTTTCCCCATATTTCCAGAGTGATAGCAAATATTTATTTAACAGTGCCTATGTAAAGATTGTAGCGTAAAATATTTAGAAATATGATGTGAAATTTCAAAATGTCTTCACGTTTTAACCCGCACATGGCAGGGTAGGAACTGAGAACTGCAGGAACTATACGAACCTAGTGTTAAGACACTCCGTTGCTTAGTTCCTGTTTTCTCCGTCCCTGACTTCCGCTTTTTAGGAGGCATTGCGTTTTGAGTGGCGGAACTCAACGCCGTGCTTGGCCTAATTTTCAGAGCAATGAAAATGGAAATACAATACTCCATCATCGCCGATTGGGAATCGACCCACAAGTTGTCGCGCTTACAGGTAGACGCTACGCTAAAATGTACTTATATTTAACTTTTTTAGAGCAAATCATGTAATTTATCCCTCTATTCTCCGCTTATAGCCAGACTTGAGACATATTGAGTGGCATAAACACATAGGGGGAAAAAAGTGTTGAAAATTTCAAGTCTAACCCGTATAATAAGATCCGTTCATAAAAAATACATATATGAATTATGACCATTACATATATTATTACCTTCAAATTTAATAAAATTAAAGAATACTGATGAAAAATATGTTTGATGAACATGAATAAAAAAATATATAACATTTTTCCTCAAGTAGTTATGTATAATCTACACTAATAAGCTTGTTTAAATATTAAGCAACTTCCACACAAGAACACTATCAATTCGGCAGAATAGCGTTCAAATTAATTAAAAAACTACTTTTATGAAAGTCGATGTCACACAAGTAGGCCTATATCGAGCGTTTAACCCTACACTGAGAGTGGAGAGTGGACCGTTCGATCGTTAAAAAAGTAAGGCGAAAAAAAACGCGCCACCCCTAGGCTCGACGGAAAAAAAACAGATAAAAATGAGTCCCGCTCGTAATTTAAATGTCGAACCAGTTGTCGATAGCCAAAGGTTTGTAAAGTTTTTATTGTTCGTAAGTTCTATATTGTTTTCAAGGTTTATTAGTTAAGATGATTAAACTGATTCATATGAGATACACATTGAGTTCATTGATTTTGTATTATGGAACGATAATAATTTATTATTTGATCGTGATCTGTCATTAGTTATTGGAATAAAAATATACCTATATATACGTAATAGATTGTCGTGATGCAGAGGCACAGTGTCTGCCTGTAAATGCGATGCGGTTGGTGTGTACGATTTCTACTCAGAGAATGAATTATCTTCATTTTCTTCATTTTGTCAACAAGGCAAAAGCACGACGTTGTGCTTCGCCATTATCTTGAAAGGCAAAAACGGTCTAAAAGGGTTCCTTTGGCTTACGGTATCTTCGGCCTACTCTACTTTTTACAGAATATATCGTGTATTTTCACACCATGTCCTACTTATATATATATATATATATATATATATATATATATATATATATATATATATATATATATATATATATATATATATATATATATATATATATATATATATATATATATATATATATATATATATATATATATATATATATATATATATATATATATATATATATATATATATATATATATATATATATATATATATATATATATATATATATATATATATATATATTATATATATATATATATATATATATATATATATATATATATATATATATTATATATATATATATATATATATATATATATTGCTAGTGGTAATGGAACCCACTACTGTCGCGTTTACAGACAGACGCTATGTCGGTCCACCAGGACTGTCTTAATTTAAAAAAAACTACAATAATAATTTATGACAGTGATAAAACTTTACAATTAAACTCGTAAATGGTGTTATAAAAAAACTAACAATGGACGTTAGAAAGGAATTTTTAAACAACACATACATATATAAAAACATTATTTCAATTAATTTATTCACTCAAAAAATTACATCATACTTATGGACAACGATCATTAAAGTATTAGTTAATACACCGCATACGCGTAAATAATGCGAATAAAAAGAATATACCTTTTAAGGTTTAAACAACAATAAGCTTACATTTATTAAAAGAAAAAAAACCGTTTATTTTACTTACTGTTTGGGAATGAATTGAAAAAAAGGTTTAAAGTATGGCGAGTGGCGACCTTACAAAGGGTGAAGGTCACGAAGGCGGTCAATGAAGGCTCGATGTAGACAGCACACGGCTACTCGGTTACGTGCCGAAATAAAAACAACTTGAGACGTGGATGTATGGAGAGTGGTTCTTGTATTACTTTTTTATTTATTTTTTAATAATATTTGGTTTTGGTGAGAAAATGAAGCCTTTTCAAATTGAACCTTTTTTAATGTTAATATTATAAATAAAGAGAGTAATGAATAATTAAATTATTCAAGAATTTATGTATAATGTATATTTACTCTGTCTTCCTAACCATTAAAATGTTACTAAATTTAAAATTTAAAAGTATAAACGTAATATAACGTATAATGTAAGCCCGTGAACTATAGAAACATTTTTATATTTATATGTATTAAGTATTAGATATATCTATACGTATGTATTAGTAAGTATTTATTAAAAATAGTAGATGATATAAAATTTTACTTTTTTGTATACTGAAATAAATAAGTTTAATTTTAATCTTGGCACTATTAACAGTATATGTTATAGTACATACATACATATGTGCAGCATCCAAAACACTTTAAATTAATTAATTATCCCAATACGTTAAAGAAATTTATCACACTAAAATTGTCACAATCACACCAATAAGCATTTCGCATACAGTGCATATTCTTCAGACACCAGAAAGCCGGTGGTCCCATATTTTACAGATACACCTCCTCGATACTTGCTACTACTTTTATTTGATAAAATAGAATTTTACAATAAAATAAGTCTATGGAGTTGATTGCGGTTTAGCGATTAAATTTATTTTCAATTTGCTGAAACGTATACCCAACGTTGAGTACAATCACTCAACACGCAAAGTTTCTGTTTTATTTTGTGTTTTCACGCTTTATCCCGCACATGACAGGGTAGGCAGAGGGAACTGCAGGAACCATAGGAACCTAGTGTTAAGATAGTCCGTTGTTTATCTTTCTCCGTCCCTGTTTTCAGTCTTTTTCGAGATATTGCGTGTTAAATGGCGGAACTCATTGCCGTGTTTTTTGTCTAATTTCCAGAGTGAAGAAAAAGGAAACAAAAAAATCCATCCTCTCCGAGTGGGAATCGAAAGTTTCTAATGAATGGTAAGCGGTGAAGTGGAGTGTTTTAGCACTGGGTTATATTTGTCTATACTACCATATGCGAGAATAAGCGTGAAGCTATTCTTTTATTATATTGAATTGCTTATTATATATAAACTAGTGAAAATTATAATTTAACTCTCTTCTCTCTATCTATGTCATTTAACTATTTATAACATAGTCAAACATTTATTTATATCATTAACGCTAATGATTTTAAGCATTGTCAACATACAAATTATGCGGAAGCTTTCTATAGATATAATATAGGTGAAGGTTGCGATCATTGGACCGGCTCTTTGATTGGACCACCCAATTTTTTCAAAAACTATACATGTCACAGCAAGTTTAATACGTTGCAGGCAACAGTACCGAACCCCTTGCCTACCCACCAAACCTCTATGCACTCGCGAAACGTGGTAAGGAGTGAGGTCTGTACATGTGTTTATGGTGACCGTGATACAATAACCGAACCATCAACAAAGTCATGTAAGTCACATTGTTTTAATTAATGTTTAATGATTGTGTTAGATCCAAATAGCAAATTTATCTGCGCTTACAAACACTACTAAGCTTTTAACTTAATTTTACACGTTTTTTAACAATTGCTTTCGTTCTGTTTATATGCCTAGTTGCCATCAATGGACCTGAATGGTGACGCTATCATTGGACCGGTCCAATCAAAGAAACTTATATCAACATAATAAATAATGAGTTTTATATTGAATATTTTGGTATTGCATGTAGATAGATACCTACCTTTTAGTTGTAATTGGATTATATTTATATATTCCAGAATGTCGGCAAAGTGAAAGAATAGGAGATATTATTGTTAAATGACGAAATAGTATTGGTTAATAGTATGAAAGTAACTATAGATTTTAAAAAAAAAAAAACTATTGGATTAAATGAAGCAAGTCGAACGTATAGCGTTCCAAAAGCCATATTAAAAAGACAATTAGATGGGAAAAATAAAAAAAATTATCGAAGAAATTCAAATAGTGGAATCAAAAGTAGATCTTGCGGAGGCTTTAGAAACTAAATTTAGCAATCACGTTGTTGAAATGGAGAATTCTTTTTATATTACTCCCAAAGTTGTCAGAGTGCTTGCCTCCAATTATCTGAGAAAAAATAATTTAAACATCGTTTTAATAGATCCAAAGAAGTTCCTGGAAAATAGTACTGTGCATACATGAAGCACCATCCAGATATAAGTTTTCGTCAACTAAGAGCCATATATATGTATGAGCAGTACAACTGGATTTAAGAAGAAAAATGTGAATAAAAAAATAATTCTTATTTTGTGTTTCATTTGAGTCACCTTCATTAGACCATTGATACAAATGTTTCAAAGTCCAATGATAGCAACTTAGTGGTCCATTCAAGGCGACGGTGGTCCAAAGAAAGCAACTCATCATTGAAAAGTTATATTAGAATAGCTCTAAAGCCTCTCGACTTTCATTGCCAATAATTTATATATCATTAATTTACATAAAAAAGCATCATATTTCATTAATTGTCTTAAGTTGTAGGTAATATTTCATGAGATATGATATCACAAAGTTAGGTGGTCCAATGATAGCAACCTTCCCTATAAATAAGATTTTTTTCTTTTTGCTTCATACTGTATAGGGTAGGCAAATCCTAGGGAGACCAAATTCTGAGATTCTTATTAGAAAAAAATACTGTTTCGGTTCGCTAAATTCATCTTAAAGTACTTTTACAATTGGTAACCTAACTAGTAAATGGGAAAGGCATATTTGATTTTAGTTTTGCAGTTATATCATTATTAATTATTCAACCTTTTATTGTATAATATTTATTAAATTTCTAACAATTCGTTAGTACAAATTTAGAAGCATTGTTGGAAAGGTGTGTCTCTAGTAGAGATTTCTTCCAGTCAACTTTTGGATATGAGAGAAAGCATATTTTTGTAGGCCTGATTGTAAAATTAATAAAATACCTATAAATATACATATAAAATGTATAAATACATGTAAATCGATGAAAATTTTAGAGATAACACATGTATAAATAGATGATAAAATATTATAGATTAAAAAAATAATACTAATAAATTTATATACACATATATAATATAAATACACAAAAAATATAAAGTAAATAAAAATTTTGTTATGAATCATTTTTTTTAATAAAATAGTTCATCTTTTTTTTTTTTAGCTTCACGCTCTATCCCGCACATGGAAGGGTAGGCAGAGGGAAAGAAATAGGCTTTTTATTTTCACTATGATAATAAATTATAACAGTTTATGATTACAATTTTTCTATAGTAACATTTTAACATGTTAGTTAGAGTTAATGCGTAATAAAGCAGACATTACTCTCGTACAACTACAATGTAGCCGTAAATTACTTACTGTCGCCAAATAGCGCATCAACGAATAGTTTGTGATTTGCCATAGTTACCGACACTGTACATAACATTAACTGTTTATTACAGCCATATATAGCTATGAACTATATATTATAGTTATATATAGCTATTAACTATTTACTATAGTTATATATAATATATAGCTATAATAAATAGGTCGAATCGAATGACCGTTGTTTTAATTTAGTTAATAATTTTAGTTGCAATTCTAAAACTTAGAATATTGAATTGTATGATTTAAGTAAGCCCTTATCAAATATATACGTATTTATAACAAACTGAAATATATAAAAATTAAAGCATTTTTACTTTGTTTTTAGTACAAGACAAGCAAAAAGAATGTAGTATAATAAAATCATATCAAGTAGTAATTAGTTACTTTAAATTGAGTACTGCAGCTTAAATTTTTTTATACTTAATAATAGTATAAGGTAAGAGAGAGTCGACACATACGGAAATCTCCGAGACAAGGCGCGAACTCGTGTACCATTGTGTGGATTTGAAACAATGATCTGGAACTGTAATAATGAGTCCACGAGCCAGAGAACGTTCCACAATGGTCACAGCTTCAATTCATTTATAATATTTAGTTATATGGTTATTTTTTTCTCTACATTTTGAACTTGAACTACTTCAGTACATATTGTGTAATTCACAATATAATATAAGAGCACAGTCCAACCGGCTAGAGAGCATATATATATATATATATATATATATATATATATATATATATATATATATATATATATATATATATATATATATATATATATATATATTTATATATATATATATATATATATATATATATATATATATATATATATATATATATATATATATATATATATATATATATATATATATATATATATATATATATATATATATATATATATATATATATATATATATATATATATATATATATATATATAATATAGATATTATAGCTGTAATAATTGTTATCACATTTTGATAACACGTACAGTGACAAAAGTTCTCTAAGTACATTAAGCATTGTATCACATTAGTAACGAAGCTTTTGTCCTTAAATAACCGCTTTTGCCTTATAAAAATTTCATAGATCAATTCTTTTCAAACTGATGACGTATAATAACGTCACGTTTCGTAATTATTGGGTTACATGACAATTCTTCGATGGTATATCGTTGGATAATTATATAATATATCTATTTAACCTTTTACTATCGGCGTCATATAAGGACACTGTCAAGCGGCGTTGACTTTATTTGTTCCAAACAACGCCTCAAATGACAATTGTTTTTAGCATATGAAATAGTTTAGCATGATTAAAAGTCGTTCCTTTAATTATTTCTGTCGGTACTCTTTAATTCACATTAAGTAACCAATTAAAAGGCAGTCGGTTTGTTATTACACGATGCTTCGCTGTAGTTATGAATTTTTTACCCTTATAGTATTTTGTATAAGATGTTTTTTGTATTTAAAACACAAGTTAGTTTAGTTTTGTTTTTCGAATAGTATAAATGACAAAGTGTCCGAACTGTTACTAAATAACAGTCAGGTAAATGAAGAAGAAGTGCTATTTTTAATGCCTTTTAGTGTGTAGTACATTTTTGTTGTAGAGACGTTTGCGTTTTTTTCTAATTAAACTTAATAAGCTATAACATTCCGATTCAATTCGATTGGCTGTGACGTTTTATATGTATTGTATTTATCGCCTAGTTGTACTTCTTTTATTTTATTATTTACTTTTTTTTTTCATTTGTGCTGTTTAATTTAAATTGTGCAATAAAATATATTTATTATTATTATTATAGCACACGAAGGAAAGAAACATATATCGTTTATCAAAACTATACTATTATATATAATATATTCATAGAAGATATAAACATATATGGTATAATATAACATACACTTATAACATAGTGAAATTCGAAGCGTCACATAACATGCTCGTTTACTGTTCAAAAAATAAATATAATAATGCTATTTAAAAATATAATAATAATATTATAATTATAATATTAAAAACTTGAATATTTTAGTTAATTGATTCAATAATCCCTAAAACTCTTGGTTTAAATAAAAAAAATAGAGTCGTATAATTGTCTTATTGCAGATTTATATACATACTTTTTTTTACCTTAACGCTTTATCAAACTTTTAGAGGGAACCACAGGAACCTAGTGTTAAGACACTCTTGGCTATCCGCCGTTTTTATGTATTGCGTGTTGAGTGGCAGAACTTAAAACCGCGCTTTGCTTAGTTGCCTTAGTAAAAAAATCTTCCCAAATTCCCGATTATAGGTAGATGCCATGCCTTTGCGCCACGACGGTCCTCATGTTTATATTTTAATTCAATATATATGATAATAATATTATATTAAGTAGTATCTACTGTAGAACAGATTTCAGTCAAAGGCTTGAGGTTGGCTTCTTATGCAGATTTTACGAGGCGATTGCTAAGCAGACGAATCGTTTAATTGCGCGGACCAGACGCCGCTGAAGAAATATGTCTATAGTTCTTACATTATTGTTATAATTAAATTTTACTTTATTTTACGAATAAAATCATATATGATAATCTAAAATTAAAACTAGGAAATAAATATCTTTACGTAATAAGTTCTTTGATTTTCGCGATTTTTATATATTTTAAATTAAACAATTTTAACGGATTTATCGCGTATATTAACATTTTTTGTGAAACCCGACGTTTCGAACACTTTGCAGTAGTCCGTGCTCACGGGTAGACTGAGGTGGCATTCGTCTGTCATTTGATGTAGGTAATTATTATATCAAGCTACCGCCAACGGTTCCTGAGTTGCAGGGCAGTACGCGAGGGTTTCACAAAAAGTGTTAATATACGCGATAAATCTGTTTAAATTGTTTTATTAAAAAAATATTTTTACGTATTTTAGCATAAAGCATAGTGGACGAGGGAACGAATCCTAGCTTCAAGATATTCATCATTTACTGACATTTTTTCAGATATTGGGTGTTAGTTAGAACTTAACGCCAAAATTTTTCTTCTAAACCAAAGCTAGGAAATAAACTTAAATAATCATTCTTTTGAATAGTAATCGAACCCACGATTATCACGTTTACAAAATTACACTGTAACTCTGAGCCACGATAGCGTCTGTAATTTTGTTAGCTGTTAATTTTTTTATCCTTTGATTATAAAGAAGATTAGTTTTTTCTGGTTTTTGTTACAACGTTGGTGATAATTATATTTTACCATGTAGGCTCAAATTCAGCGACTTACAATTATTTGTTGTAAATTTCATATTTTATTATTACGTAATCTAGAGCAAAAGTGATTTGTTCTTTTACAAATAAGGTAAGGGAAAACCTCGTTTGACTTTTGAAATCACAGTAGTTATCGATGATACTGTACAAAAGTCACATAAAAAACACCAGGATCCGCTGAGAGTGTGTATGAACAGGTTAAAGACAATGGAAGAGGAAAAAAGGTATGCAGGGATTGGCGCTCTGTTCTCTGACTATTCCGTTAGGGATTCAACCTGGAATTATGTTTATTTATTTGTTTATATATAATGTAAACGTAATATATTATAATTTTGCAACTATTAGTAGTTATAGTATTAACTACGTACATCTGATGGTTTCCCCGCTCTTATACCCCGGGATATTGAGTTTCGTCATCTAGCAAATAATATATCTAAATAATCCTAAAAGCATTAAATGGAAAGTTATAAAAGATTCTCTCTGCCAATAGGCCAAAGGGGTAAGCTTAAATATTATTACGTAAGAATTGCTGCTCTACAGCGTTAAAAAGGCAGATAAAAGATTTAAAATGTAACAAGAGATGAGTTCTCTCTTCTAACTTTGTTTGCTGCTGTGCGTGCATGAATTTAGTTAAAAATTAATATTTTTTACTATTATTCTTTCTTTAATTGAAATAATATTTTAAAAATTAGAAAAAACTATTGATTATTAAAACTAGTAACCACATTTCTTGTTATTAAAAATAAAACCTATGTACTACTTCCATATTAATCAATGTAATACAAGATTACGCAACTTTGACTTTATATATAGACACATCATGTTTCAATTACCACTGCTGTGTTTATGCACCAATTTAGTTTAGCAAAGAAGGCTCAATTATGATGTCCTAACACCTTGTAGTTAGATTTGGATGTCGTCAGAGACGCATTTAGGCGCCACCATAAAAGTATTAATTATACACCGAGCAACATCTATTGTTGTTTTGATTACAGTACATAAGAAATAGAGAGAAGCAAATGTTGAAAAATAAATTTATATATAAGATAAGAAATGTATAAAATAAATAATATACGACTAAGACCTCGTATATCTGTCGTCACTCAATTTATCTTGATATTTTCCTGTGTATGCTGTGAATTATTTTAGCTTCACGCTTTATTCCGCACATAGCAGGGTAGGCAGAGGAAACCACAGAAGAGTCGGAAGAGTAGTAACCTGGTGTTAGGACACTCTTTTACTGTTCCCCGCTTTCCGCATTTTCGAGGCAATACGGCTTGAGTGACGGAACTCAATGCCGCGCTTAGCCTAGTTGTCACAGTGAAGAAAATGGAAATGTAAAAATCCATCTTCCCCAAGTTTTATAATTTAATGATATTATTTCAACAATACTAGACTCATGTATAATTTGACAATCTAATATATAATTAGAATGTCTCTTACAAAGTACAATGGCCCTTAAATTGAAACTATTTACAATGAATATTAGTTAGCACATTTTTCACTATAATAATATTTCATAATATTGGTGAAGTAAGTTTTCTATACAAAATAAATACAAATTAAACAAGATTGTAATAGTAAATAGAATCTTAAGTAATGTTGTTTTGATGTTTGTGTAAAAAGTATGTGTAGCTTTTATTTTATTTTTTTATTACTTATGTATGTCTCATATATATTAGAATAGCTGTTATCAAGAAAGAAAATACTGCTAACACTGTACCATATTTTCCGTCCAGCTTTTATCCAGTTTCTAAAAATTGTGTTTGTGATCGTAGAAATAAAAGCTTTATTAAAAGCTTTTATTCACTAACTGTCACGTGTGTGAAAAAGTATTTACAAAAAAAAATCCATTATTTGATAAATTTGAAGCCCTTATGTTTTCAAACTATTTAGGTTGGAAAATAATATTGATAATGAACGGAAATCGAACCTACAACTTGATAGTATTTAAATTGGAAATTTTTTACTGTCATAATATTGTTTATATATTTTTACTTATATGCTCGTAGCTTCGCTCGCTTGGTCAAAATTTTCCGGTTTTCTTTAACATAACATGCATTTATTGCATGCTTATTTATTTTTTTAAACCACACAAAATATTTTTTATGCATTATTATTATATTAAGGTGCGCGGGATTTCAAGAATAAAAAATTGAGTGCTGATCCACAGCGTCTTGTTCACCTTCTAGTGAAAGTTTCATAAAAATCGATCCAGCTATTCAGACTTACATAAATTAAAAATATATCTATCTGTTTTTGTTTTAGTAACGTGTTAGTAACTATTAATATATATACTAGAAAAAACTCCGTTATTTTAACTTATAGACACACGTATATATGTGCATATTTTAATATAATATATTATATAATATATAATATAATATAATATGTTAGTTTAATCTAAATATTAGCTATATACTAGACCAAGCTGAGAACAATTAATTGGTATAATGCTAAGGCGCGGCGATGATAATTGCGCAGGAATAATGTCAGCATGATTCATCCCCGTCTTAGAGCCTAAAGTCTAGTGATGTCATTGGACACCAATGTAGGCACGTGCTTTGTTATGAGTTGAAGTGATAATTGTTATGTATCAATGTTGATCTGGATTCATTGACTAAAATGGTATATATTTTTTAAACAAAATTAGCGATAAACGAATAAACGAAATATTTTCGCTGTGGCTACAAGAAGGTTAACGCGGCGTTGAGTTCCGCCACTCAGCATATAATGCCTCGAAAGGTGGAAAGCGAGGAACGGAGTGTCTTGACACTAAATACAATGGAGCTATATATATATATATATATATATATATATATATATATATATATATATATATATATATATATATATATATATATATATATATATATATATATATATATATATATATATATATATATATATATATATATATATATATATATATATATATATATATATATATATATATGATATTGATTATTAAAAAAGAGATTTGGACGCAGCGGAATTTGAATCCGCGCCACTTGCAAACTGTGCAAGTGCTCTGACCACTAAGCCCTGCGTTCTTCATCACGCCGCGTCAAAATTCTCTCTAGGGAGATTTTCACAAGTTTTGATTATCAAAATATTATATAATAGAAGAATCGTTTGGCGAGTGTGAGTGTTGTTTTTATTAAATATTTTTTATATCTTTCCTTAAAGTATATTTTCAATCTTTAGTTCGGATTAACACTTTAAAACCATAAAAAAGTAGATTATAACATGTGTTACTTGTAATTTTGTTACACATATGTATATAAAAATAGTCATTTTAACAATCCACGTGTCTGTTATAGTCGAGGGAAAAAAGGAAATGCTCAATTCATTGGTTGACTAGGGTGCCCTACGGCTGTATGTAGGTAGCTCGATGGTTTCAGTTTTGAACGATAAAAAGATATAAAGCTTTTTATATTTACGTATTTCAACTGTAGAAGAGAATAGTTAGGATATTCCGAGGTCCATTGTACCGCTTAGAGTAAAGTAGGATTTATATTGAGAGAGAATCTAGTGCAATATTCTACATATAAATAACCTTTAAATTCGCCAAGATCCAAGAGAGACTTAAAAATAATTGGCGGGACGTGCTTTGCCTTGAAAATATTTACCCTAAGTCTAAGGCACAGCGTCTGCCTGTAAAGGCGATGGTTTGTGGGTTCAATTCCCACTCGCAGAGGAAGCCGGATGGGTTATTTAATTTCCATCTTCATTGCTCTAGCAAGTAGTGGGCAAGCGTGGTGTTGAGGTCCGCTACTTAACTTGCAATGCGTCGAAAAGTATATATATATATATATATATATATATATATATATATATATATATATATATATATATATATATATATATATATATATATATATATATATATATATATATATATATATATATATATATATATATATATATATATATATATATATATATATATATATATATATATATATATATATATATATATATATATATATATATCAAAACATTATATAACATACAAAATATAGTAATAACATATCACGAACAAATATCGAACGTATCTGTATTCTAGACTAATTGGTACACCCTGGACGCAATACTACAAGAGGCGCACATTTGAATACGGCTGTTCTATTTACTAACGTGTACATGCGAAATCAGCGGTATTGTATAAGAAATATATTGAATCATATCTTAAATATAATAAATTTTTTAAATATGACATAGTTAAAAAGGGTCTTAATTACTAAGAAAGCAGAGATGTAAGTGTCTCAACGCTCTGTAAAATTTAACAAAGTGCGCTATGCTTCCTCACACGAATATATATAAATCTAACTGTTCATATATAAATAGGCTTTGTAGTGTTTATTATTATAAGTTCAATATCCATATAAAAATGGAATATTTTTACATAAATTTATTGTCCATACATAAGTATATGTATGGTTAAGGTAAAACATTAGATTCTGTCTATACTGCTTTTAAATTCTAAAGGACTCCGAAATCATAATAAAAATATAAAAGTCAATGTCCGTGTATTAGTGACCTACTAACGTCTCACATCAATCAATCTTGATAAAAATTGTACCTAAGCATAACGGCATTGGTGTGGACAAAAACATATCACTTATAGCTTAATATTTGCAATTTATAGTCTGGAGAATACATGATGAATACAAATAAATCTCTACGTATATGTATATATACATTTACACACACACACACACACACACACACATATATATAGTATATATATATATATATATATATATATATATATATATATATATATATATATATATATATATATACATATATATATATATATATATATATATATATATATATATATATATTATATATATATATATATATATATATATATATATATATATATATATATATATATATATATATATATATATATATATATATATATATATATAATATATATATATATATATATATATATATATATATATATATATATATATATATATATATATATATATATATATATATATATATATATATATATATATATATATATATATATATATATATATATATATATATATACTGTGTGGTTGTAACGACGACCTTAATTTTAAGCGTAGTATTAACTAGCCTTTATAAACTTGTTAAAATAATAAAAGTAAATTGTTCAAAAATAAAAAAATATTTTTTTCAAACAAAATAAATAATTAAATTATTGTTCTAAAATAAAACGCCATTTGTCAAGTATGATGCAAGCGTACATTATAACGTCAGAGCGGGACAGAAATATAACACTTTTTCTTTTGGTTATTTTTTTGAATGAAAGTGACAGATTGACAACGTTTAATAGTATTTTTGAAGTACGTCATTCGTATTTAATGATGTTTTCCTAACGCATTACACAGCACGTATAAATATCGTGAAATGGAAAAAATGATGCTGTACTAAAAATATTAATAATTATTAAATAGTTTTTGTATTTAGCCTCAAAATATTTTCCCCTATAAGTAGGTTGGATACACATATACACATATACTTATAATGTATTTTCGGGTTTCGACATTGAAATAAAATAGAATTTCATGTTTAATAGTTCACGCACAACAAATTGAGAGCCGTACATCTTAGTAATATGTTGAACTCAAATCCTTTAAACCTACAACCTCTTGCTTATATATACTAGTGAAGACAACTTTCACGACTTTCTGCAGAAGATCTTTCTAAGTACAAAATATAACAACTTTGCGTTTGTAATAAAAAGCAAGGCAAGCTTATTGAATTATTAATTTAATCAGCCAAGATTTATGATTAGCGAGATTCAGCCGTAAATACGTTGAGTGCATCCCTAACTTCTCAACATCAATATTCAACTGAAGCGTTTATTATCATATCTCATTATACGAGTTAGTGCTTGTACAGGGTAGCAGCCCCTTCTTAGGTTATGACCTTACAAGTAAGCACTAAATTTAGATCTTAAAACAACGAAACAATGTAAACCTTAGTGGTATTTCTTAGAGTAGTATATTGAACGGTGCCGTTTAGTTGTAAAGTCGAGATTCAGTTTCGAAATGCAATTTGGAAATGAGATCCGGAGGGTAGATGTTACCCTTAAGGGGTGTAGGGGGGATGGGGCCTTACCACTATTATTTATAAGGGTGGGGTCAGTCGACGGATCGTTGGCTAGCTATAGCTTTGCTTACTGCAGCCGGCAACGTACGTAAGCGTATCTGTAAATTGTTTTGTTGTATTGATTAGACCTTCTAATTCTGTAATGCAGATTTATTAAGTCCGGATTTAAATTAGCAAATTTTATTATGACATTTGTTAGTAATTTAATGTTAGCTGTATTGTTTATTTTTGAGTATTATTCTAATAGGTACATATTAGTTTTGTCTAAGAGCATCGTGACGTAGTGACACAGTTCGTCTGTTAGCACACGTTTGTTATCCCAGTTCAATCTTCGTTAAGGCAAATGGTTTATCATTATTTTCCTAATATATCCGAATATATAGGGGCGTTAAGTTCCGCAGCTTTATAGGGGACGGATTTTTATTTTCAATTTTCCAGCAATTAATTAATGGAAAATCTTAATACTAGGAACTCTTTGGTTATTCTAGATATGTAGAAAAATGTGAAGCTCAAAAATAAAATTAATAATAAAAATAAAGTAATAAACGTGTCTAAAACATGTGTTAGTGGATGTGTAAAGTAACGATATACAATATCAGGTAACCATTTCTCTATTTACGGCCTAAATTTGACAAGATTTATGAAGATTATAGATATCGACAGCTTTCGGTAAAAAATTAGTAAAAATTATTATTTATGTTATCGTGCTTTAACTTATCATGTTCTAACTGAAATCAGTACTGTGATAATTATAAAAATACACAAAACAGTTACAAAAATGAGTAAATAAATAAAATAATAAAAAAATCTCTCTATGACTGCGCAATAGTTGTGAGTTCGATTTTCATTTGAGAAGGAATTAATTTTTTTTTTTAATTTTTTTTTTCCTTCTATTATTAAAATAAAGTGCGGTATTGATTTATGCTTTTCAATACGCAATCGTATGAAAGCAGAAAACGGAGAAAAGAGTGTTTTAACACTAGGTACCCACTGCCGACCCTGTTTTGAAAAAAAAATTAACTTAAAATTTAAGTGACTACACACAAAATTAAACTATAAATCTTATCGATATGAAATCTACACCCATACATTGTTTTAGTATCTAATGCGAGGAAAGTTAAGTTGGAAGGTGCTTTGTATAAAATAATATTAATTTTACGCCTATCTAATTACGAATGTTAGATGTTCATTAAATTTGTGCCCATTGTTTTTATGGACGTTTTTTTCGCTTTCTTTGACTTCTATTTCGTTTTCTTGTATTAATTACTGCTAAAGTGTTTGTGTGGTTGAAAGCACTAAACTCGGGAACTTAAAATGAAAAATTATTTTTATGTTGTTACTGCTATAGGAGCCCGATTCAATCAAAAAGTAGAGAACGGAGAATTTTATCACTGAGTTCTTTCTGAATTCCATGAAATGCGCTATGCGTGCCGTCTACCATATAACGCCTTATTTATGTTATGTAATTATTTATATAAAAACATTTTTATAACTACAAATGTAACTTTAATAACATTTTGAAATGGGTTTTCTTTTGATAAATTTGGCTAGACGATTACATACTTTTCTTTAATAAGAAAAAAACGTTATGGAAACGTCCAATGGGCACAGTTTAAGAAAATGCTAATTAAAATGTAAAGATATTATAATATTACGTGATATAATATGTTATATAGTTATATTACACGAAATCTAAACGAGAATTTCTCTTAAATGATTTTGTAATAGCACCTTTTAAACATGTAATATATATATATATATATATATATATATATATATATATATATATATATATATATATATATATATATATATATATATATATATATATATATATATATATATATATATATATATATATATATATATATATATATATATATATATATATATATATATATATATATATATTATATATATTATAACATCACTATTGTAAAATGTATGTAAAATTGAGGACTGCCGTGGCGCAGAGGCGTTCGACTCCCATACGGGGAAGATGGATTTTTCTATTTCCAATTTCTTGCCTCTGGAAACTAGGCAAAGCGCGGCGTTGAGTTCCGTCCTCGAAAAAGGCCGAAAGCGGGGACGAAGAAATCAGGGACTAAGCAACGAAGTGTCTTAATATGGTTCCTGCAGTTCCTTTTTTCTAACCTGCAATATGCGGGATGAAGGGTGAAGCTAAAAAAAAGTTATTGTAAAATGTACAATGTACAATGGAAACGTGCAAGCACATGTTTACACGCATTGTTCTTTGCTCACGTATTTACAATAAAAAGGTACACGATTAAAATGATTTACATTAATACATTACCTTCAACATTGTAGTGTTTTAATTTAATGGCTGTTAATAGCACTTTACAAACAACTATTAACTTTATTTATAAATTTATAATTATTTTATTATGTAAGAAAATAATATATGAGCGTTAAGTATGACGATAAGACAATAATACTAAACTGGTTAGAATGTATGGAAGTGGGACGTTTCATTGTAAGTACAAGGTTTTTGGGATCGATTCTCGCTCATGGCAATAAATTACTCACGTAAGTCATGTTCTCACTGTTTTTGCAGCGTTGACATCCGCCATGCAAAATATATATGAACCAGCTATATGCTGGATACTATATAAAGCTATATTAATAGATCTAAATCAATAGACATTGATTTAAAAATGATTTAACCTGGGGTGTTTGAAAGAAATATATGCTATTAATTATAAGTGCACCACCTACAAAATTACAGATGCGGGTCTAAAAGAACTCAATGATCCATTACATGTAATTGTTTACATGTAATTTATATTTATTTATATACAAATACGAATATTTCTTATTATACATTGTAGTTATTGAACATGATTACAATTTATTGATCAGCTTTCTGTTCATAAATTAATCATCAGCAAGTTAAGACACTCCGTTCTCCGTTTTTTGCAAGAGTACGAGATATCGCATATTGAGTGGCGGAACTCAACGCAGCGTTTTCTCTTCCCAAAAAATATATAAAAAAATTACTATTGGGAATCAAACTGATACTTACAGTGAAGAATTTGACATTTGCTATGTAAGTATCGTCCATCTATAAGTCAAAAAATTACAATCATCACGTATATAACGGGGTATATTATATTATAACACTTTGTTCCCAATTTCCCACTTAATTTTAAAACAATTTATTTTATAGCGTAGCCTAACGCCGTGTTTTTCTATTTACCAGAGCAAAGAAATTCAAATAATTTATTTCTTTGAGTAAGAATCAAACTCGTAACCCGTCGCTGCGCCACTATGGTTATATTTATAATATAAGTTATATTTTATAAGTAGAGGATATTAGCTAAAAGTTTAATGGCGGTTTTCAACATATGCCTTCTTAGGCACCGGGTGTATTGTCGGGATGGTATGAATTATTAACATGTTTTGTATTCATAGGTTATTGAGGTAATCTATAGGTTATCATTAATTTTAATTAACTTTAGGTATTTGTTAAGCTGCTACATTATATATATATATATATATATATATATATATATATATATATATATATATATATATATATATATATATATATATATATATATATATATATATATATATATATATATATATATATATATATATATATATATATATATATATATATATATATATATATATATATATATATATATATATATATATATATATATATATATATATATATATATATATATATATATATATATATATATATATATATATATATATATACTGAACTATTTCAAATTCTTTGATTTTGTCACAAATAAAGCACGGCGTTGAGTTTCGCTTATATAATAGCTTGAAGGGCTATAATAGCTTGTCTTAACACTAGATTTCTTCTGCCTACCGTATTTTGTGTCTACCCTGCCATGTTTATGGACATATATATTATTAAATATATGTTATATTAATATCACTATATTATATCTATATGCTTATTATTTTTATAGACGAAGGCACGTTTAATGTTTGCCTAAGCCTACACTGCGTTTACGACTGCGCTACCGATATCGTGGTGCAGCTGAAATGTGTCAATTCAAAATATAAAAACACACACGAAGATATACTTATATTTGAACTAAACAGGAATTTAATGCGTAGTGAAAAAAAAATCTTAGTAAATCTATGTTAAAATAAAGTGTGATGTTAAGCTACGTAGCTACATCGTATCCTAACTCGAAAATGGAAAACCGAGTGTCTGGTCACTACTAAGTGGTAGAGTCTGGTCATTACGGAGAGAGAGTTCTTTGCCTACCTACTCGATGCTTAATGATATTTAATAGATACAACGTGATGACGAAATAAAGAAAAAAAAAATATAAAAACTATAGTAAGTTATTCAAAAATCTTATTTTACGTGGTAGTTATTCAAATTCTACTAAAACAGCAGTTAATATCAATCAGGTAGATCTTAAAAACCATATAACATAATTATATATTGCGCTAGAGTAATTATTTTTTATTAATTCATGTTTTTATAAGTTAAATCATTAATTATTAGCAAATTTGATAATAACACGAGTGCTATAAAAATTTTAATGTTAGTGTTCTTGGTATACTAGTCCTTGACCGCTTTGACCTTTGCTTGGTGAATTATATGTTTTTTGTAATACATATCGTATGTTTTTAATAATTAATTTTAGTTGATGAAATTAAGTAACACAAGATTGTGTACAGAGTTAATGAGTTAATTTGGAAAAACACTATCAATGCGAAAAAAAGCTTAGATCAACGTGCTAAATTTGTATTTGTTGAAAGTTTCAATCAAAAAGCAGGCAGCTAGGCTAGCAGAGATGGCAGGCATGGAGACCAAGGTGTAGAAGAAGACAGTATGCATTTCTCCAACTCCATTTACCATAGAGTGGCTACTTAAATAAGACCTAAGCGTCTCCATGTGTCTCCAGGTGGAGAGGTTTCCGCTGGGTTTAAGTAGTATCGAATTAATTTATCTCACACTTTCGTTTATCCATACTTTCTGTTCATTTGTTTACGTAAACAGAAAAAAATCCAATATAACATTGAGAATACAATATTGAAATTGTCTATTATTTATTAAAAAGATGACTAAATCACATGAAAATATACAGAGAACAGTTTATTTACCATTAAAGTCAACTTAAAAACGCAGCAACGCATTATATAAAAAAATATTATTTCCTTGATGAAAGTATAGGAATAAAGATAAATATTTAATAAAATGCAGATAGTGCGGGTTCGTATAGAGTTTAGGGACTACTCACTATAGTTACATATATCATGCGTATAATCGAAAATTTCCCTAATATGAAGATAGGATGAGGTGGAAACAACTAAATACTTGTTAGTTCAGTGTAGGCGAATGTTTAAATAAGTTGTTTTTTTTATTAGAAACATAATTACTTGGGCTAACAATTTAAAATTTTCATTACTTGTACAAAATAGAAATCAGGAAATAAAAATTGATTAATGTCTACTACATTTACACACACTGTCCCATGCCTACTATGACTAACGTACGAAATGAGAAAATCGCTTTAAATAGAAATAAAATTCATAAAAGAACCAACTATGATTGGTAGAAATATTACATTCTATATTTAAATATTATGCTAATTATTCTCCACTCAACGTGCAATGCCTCGAAAAGGCGGAAATCAGCGAACGGAGTGTTTAAACACTAGGCTCCCACGGTTCCTATGTTTCTTAACTACGGCTATTAATTATATTTATTTGTCTGGAATAATCATATTTTATCTTGTATTGAAAAGGGGAATTCAACACTTGTTATAAGTGTACATTTCATATATTCTGTCAATATATAACTACGTTAAAGTTACAAGTGGACCGTTGTGGCGCAGAGGCGTGTCGTCTGCATGAAAACGCGACGGTTTGTGGGTTTGATTCCCACTCGAAGAAGATGGATTTTTTCTTTTCTACTTTCTTCGCTCTGTTAACTAGGCAAAGCGCAGCGTTGAGTTTCGTTCGCAAGACGGGAATGGAGTGTCTTAACACTAGATTCTTATGGCGCCTGCGGTTTCCTTTGCCTACCCTGCCATGTGCGGGATAAAGTGTAAAGCATAAAACAAATTAATAGGTATATCTTTTTCAAAAAAATATACATTTTTTCAGCAATTATTACTAAGGTCATCTTAACCGTTACAAGTATATTATACATAAATGAAATAGCAAACATTGAAATTAAATATTATTTATTAATTAAATATTAAAATTAAATATTTGGTTTCAATCCAACCTGCTTACAGTAAACGCATCCAAATCAAATTATATAGTATTTGCAGCAAAAAATAAAAAGGTATCCCATAAAACACGACTAACTATTAATAACGAAAAATTAACCCAAGTAGAAGAGGAAAAATATTTAGGACTGATTCTAGATAGCAGAATGACATGGAAACCTCATATACAAAAAATAAAATTAAGTCAAAACTTACATCTCTAATGGGTGTAATGAGAAACATTGTTCGTTGTTTGCCGCGCAAAGTTGTTTATATTACTTATAATACCCTCATCAAGCCGCATATTGATTACTTGATCGAGATTTGGGGTTCAGCTGCTAAAAGCAATTTGGAAACTATACAAATAGCACAAAATAAATTAGTAAAAATACTGTTCAAATATGATTTCCTTGCCTCAACTAAAAAAATATATGCTGAATCTGGGCTTTTAAATATTAATCAAACCTACATATACTATAGCTGCCTTCTTATACGAAAATTCTAAGCAAAGATATGCACTCAAATATTACATTTACGAAAAAAACAAAATATGCAAAGAATGAGACTAAGAAATGCAAATGATATAAAACTTTACAAGCCGCGATCTAACTACGGCAAAAAAACCATTTTGTTTGAAGGTGCTTATTTGTACAATAAATTGCCAAAAGATATTAAAGAAGTAAAATCAACACTAATTTTCAAAAAATTACTAAAAAATCATGTCAAAAAATTGTAAAATGTAACAACAATAAATTAATAAAATAAATAAAAGTAAAAAATACACAAAAAGAATAATGAAAATCAAAGGACCTATATAGAATAACACAAAATAAAACAAAAAGTATAAGAAAAAATATTATAGTATAACATGGAATACGAAGTTACGTGACACTTCCAGTTGCTCTTATTCCGCACAATGCATCGACTACGCGAACATCCTACCCTACATTTTATTTGTTACTCAAATTAATATTTTATTTACTTTAAAATACTTCCTTTGTGCAATGTACCTATGTTATTTTTGTATTAAGTGTAATGTGTTAGTTTCTCATGTAAGTGAATTGTATTCTTATGAGAAATAAATATTCTTAAACCTCAAACATTGAAACCAAGACATGAAAGAGTTGACATTGGCAGCTACCGGTCGATATTTAATGCGGGCGATAGTTCGAAACGGGGGTTAATTAATAATAACGGCGTATGGGTGATTAATGAAACTGTACCCTTCCTAATTTATAGTTGGACTTAGCCTCCCCCCGCCGGCCCAAAGCAAACTAAATATCCGATACCTCGATGTTAAGTTGCTGGTGGAACGGTTTGATACTAGTATTTTGTTTACGTGTAGGTTGTGTTTGTAGAGTGTAGAGGTAGTGTTGGTTAGTGATGTGATGGCTGGATTGCAGTGATTTTTAATATAGATAATATATTTTTAGCTTTACGGTGTTCCTCACATATCAGGATAGGCAGAGGAAACGTAATCTCACGGTACCTAGTGTTAAGACACTCCGCTCCCCACTGAATTTCGAGGTATTGTGTGTTTTGTGGCGGAATTCTACGCAGCGCTTGGATTTTCAGGGCGAAAAAAAGGAAATAATTCAATCCACAAGGATTGAATTGTTGATTGAAAGGTTGAAAATTATAATATTTTACTTTAAATTAAAATGGACATTTTTAATTTAAAGTAAAATATTATAATTTTCAGCGACGTCTCCATTGGTGAAGTCTACATAAATTTGGACGGGTAATGAAAATTATGATAATGACGATTTGTCATTATCTGTTTCTATGTATTGAATGCTAATAATAATGTAGATAGAAAGATTTATAGCTGTTTTTGTTGACAATTTTTAGTTTATAAATTTAGGGTTATAAATTATATATATCATCCATTGAACTGAAAAAAATATTGCACTAATTTAGAAAAAAATAAGATTTATTGTATGATAATTTAGTATATACGGCGACTATCATTTAATGTTTAAAAATATTTATAATATTGTTCCTGACATTTTATATAATTTACAATAATTATTTTCGTAAATACAATTTAAAATCATGAGTTCATATAAACTAAAAATAGTTTAAATTCTTTCAATACAGTCAATAAGAAATACACAATATCTTTCACCCAAAATGAAAAGTATCAACACGATATCATCCACTTACATTATTATGAAGACAAGTACGAGCAGTGTATTCGGACTTTGAAAATCTAATTACGTAGCCAGTACCCTTACCTCGATCGCTCCTTCGCGCCCCGCGCCCGCCTCCCCGCCCACTGCTTTACTCTACTTGCCTCATTTCATATAATTTAGCTAAAATTATATTATTATGTTGATATTATATCGTAATTATATAGAGTTATATATAGAGTTATACTATCAAGATTCAAATGGTTTATATTATTTTAGTTATATATAGATTTATACTATCAAGATTCAAATGGTTTATATTATTTTTAAACTTTTCTTTTCTATAGAGATATTATTATGTAATTAATTGATTAATTTTATGTATTTTTAACTATGTAGTGAGAATTATAAGTAAATATTAGTTCTAAACAAAGAAATGTATACTAGTGCTTAGAAAAATTTTATAAATAATTTAAAAACGAGTGAATCTACCCAAAGTATTAAATAAAGTTTATAAAAATAAAATGTAGAGACCAAATTCTCCGCTGTACCATCAAAAACAACATAAATAGGCATCAAGTGAAGCGAACCGAGTTTGTCCAAGCGCACGAATTATACATGGTGTATTAATACGGTGTTCTCTACTATTGCTAGTGAAGTTTTAATTCGATAACCCGCCTCGTCCTCCCCAAGAACCCCCGCGATAATGTATTTATGGACGATACCGCGGACCTAATGAGCGTTCATACGCCTCTTTATGTGGCCCTAGTTTGCAGGTAGTTGCTAACTGATGCTTTTAACGTGTTACCAATTTATAGCTAAGATTTGATGCAATATTCAATAGTAATTAGTTTTCTAGTACACGTGATAGAGGCCTGCGTAATATCTAACGTTATATTGGATGTGAGTTTATTATAAAGATTGGATTTAAATCGTATCGTAATCGTATGAATGGTAATAAATTAAGGGAATTGACACTTCCTGCAATGTGCTCTAAATTTTAATCCCCCGAATACATCCAGAAGGGTCCAAAGACATCTTTTTGTACGTTTAAATAATTTCTGTGACATATATCTATATACATTTCTTAATAATATAAGTGATAATTCCATGTTGCAGACTCATTTATGTATGTAAAATTGAATTTTAAAATGTCCCCATAAATTTACCTCGTATTAAGAATGAGTGTAAACATACATATTTGTTTGTGAGTCAAAACCAACTCTGGATCGCGATTGTATTTATATTATTTTATCTTATTCGTTCGTTTCAACTACCCAATATATAATGTCTCTTAAAAATCCTGATGCTGTTTTTTTAAGTATATGTCTATATAAAGTGTTATTAAAAAGGCATTTATCATAGGCAAAGCGCGGCGTTGAGTTACGTCACTCGAAAAAGGCGGAAAGCGGGGACAGAGAAAGCAGGGACTAAGCAACGGAGTGTCTTAACACTAGGTTCCTATAGTCCCTGCAGTTTCCTCTGCCTACCCTGCCATGTGCGGAATAAAGCGTGAGGACATAAAATAAAAATTAAGAAAACGATGTACAGTAGAAAGTTTACTTTATGTCAAACTTAAAGCTCAAACTCTCCAACTTAGAATAATCAAAATTATACGTACATTACAGAATATATCACATATATTTCAAGCATTAAACGGAAATTGTTCTAGCAGCAAAGCTGAAGCAGGACATGAAACATATTAGAATATAGAAATATACACATATATACATTTATAGTAAAATTTAGAGAAATTGATACTTCTTTTTAATTATATAGTAAGAAAAAAGGACCGTCGTGGCACACAAGAGTAAGCATCTGTCTGTGAACGCGCCGGTTTGAGAGTTCGATTCCCACTCGGGGAAGATGGATTTTTCTATTTTCATTTTTTTCGCTCTGGAAACTAAGCAAAGCGCAGCGTTGAGTTCCGCCGCTCAACACTCAATGCCTCGAAAAAGGTGGAAAGCAAAGAAAGTAAGTTAATTGTAAATATTGAATTTAATTGAAATTATGTCATTGAATTACTTACTTGATTTAAAGTCTGATACTTTTCACTTGTTACCAAAAGTCAAAAGTAAATGGTAAGAGAGGTAGGAGGAGACTCGGTTGACTTTCGAAAGGGAGGAAGGTCATGTAAAAAGCATGAGGACTCCCCGGAGAGCATATATGAGAGCATATATAACGTCCTCGAGGTTAATGACGTTATCGGGGTAGTCAGAGAGACCTCGTCAGTGGACGAGACGGAAGAGGTCTCTCTGACTACCCCGATAGGGATAGAGCGTGAAGATATGTGTATGTGCAGACTTAATGACCCTTAGGTCGGGAAAGGTTTCACAGTGCTTGACCATCGTGATTTGTTAGTTCAATAGTCTTCTGAACATCTTCCACTTTACCCCTCCTATATAGGAGGATATAGATAGGTACCCAATCCGAGTTCACTTATTGTAACTTATTTGGACACCATCGGCGTCTCGGAAATGTGACCCGGCAGATTTTGATTGCAGATATTGTGTTCCAGTTTATATCCAGGAGATAAAATGTTGTGTTGTGTATTTAAATAAAGTATAAAGCTTTATTTAAATAATAAAATACTAAACCCTATTGTTTTTAACATGTTTTTTAAGCATATGACAAAATATAATAAAATGAGAATTACTTAAATAATTGACTTAATTGAGGACCGTCGTGGCGCAGAGGCGCAACGTCTGCCTGTAACGCGACTAACGCGACGGTTTCAGGGTTCGATCCCCAGTCGGGGAAGATGGATTTTTCTATTTCCATTTTCTTCGCTCTGGCAGCTAATGCAAAGCGCGGCGTTGAGTTCTGCCACTCAATACGCAATGCCTCGAAAAACGGCGGAAAGCGGAGACGGAGTAAGCAGGGACTAAGTAACGGAGTGTCTTAACCCTAGGTTCGTAGGGTTCCTGCAGTTCCCTCTGCCTACTCTTCCATGTGCGGGATAAAGCGTGAAGCTAAAAAAAACTTAAATAATAGTAATTAATACTAGGCCATTTTCTTGTCATATGGGTAATTTCATTCAATTATTTTGATAATAAGATTTCAGTGAATATTACTCTGTTTTAATTGATAACATAACAATTACATAAACATACAAGTTTTTTTAAGTTTTGTTAAATTATGTAGCTGTATGCTTAAAAATTGCAAAATAAAAGATTTTGAAAAACTGAAAAAAGTGGAAATCACGTATTTACTTAATGGCAATTTCAAATAAAAATAAATATGACTAGACTTTTATTGACTTTTGTATTTATTCCTTCAATGTTACGGACAATACATAATTATTTTATACAAAATCACATAAAAATATAATATAAATAAATTCTGTAAAAGATGGCACCTCTTCTTGTTTCATTGTACCCTGGTATTTAGATGGCATACAATAAAACGTGTATCAAGTCTATTTTATATTAGTTAGTAGTATTTTAGTTATTATTTAGATTCAAAATCTGTGAAATGTTCATTATTTTGCGTAATGTCAAGAATTGAGACAGAGAACGGCGTATTTTGCGTAATGTCAAGAATTGAGACAGAGAATTGCAACGGAATTCGAATTTGTATCTCTTGCACTATACATTCCATGTGCTCTAACCAATAAGTCATAGGTCCTTACTAGGACTTCAAAACTTCAATTTGTTTGGTCAAACAAGTAGGTATATTTTGAATCTACGAACATTATATAAAGATGTGAAGATTACTTTGCATATGACAATATAATATATCATATATATATATATATATATATATATATATATATATATATATATATATATATATATATATATATATATATATATATATATATATATATATATATATATATATATATATATATATATATATATATATATATATATATATATATTATTGTATATATATTATTTGTAATTATATATTTTTAAATTTAATTTTAGTAGTAAGAAATAATGATTAAAGCCATCAGTAGCACGACAACGGGCTGACCTCCTCGCACCCTTTGTCACGTGAAGTTATTTAAAGTGGATGCGGCGTTATATGAATACTTTATGAAGAATTTTCTTTTTTTTATTCAAAAAGATAGAAAAAAAAAATATTTCACTAATTTGCTTTAGACTTTTCCAACCCACACGTAATTAATAACTTAAATAAGAAAAAGATAGTGATGTACGACCATTGGTATGAGGCCTCACATCATTATCATGGATTAGTATTTGTGTGAGCAAAGTTTACGAATAACTCGATTATTGTGGCGCAGTGGCACAGTGTTTAACACAGCGATAGCGGGTTCGATTAGCGGGTTCACACTAATGGAATTAAATTACATGTATATGGAGATATAGCAGCGCGAAACAAAGTATCTTGATTAGATTTGTTTTGCCTTTATCCTACTATTCATAATATAGCGTTTAAAAAAATACCACCTCCGCTTTACAAAAGTCAACATCACCGTCCTCGGTACGTCTTGAACCAACTTCCTGTAATTAATTACACTCATTATCATTATTGTTCGGAAGGCAGTTTTGCTTCTATAATGAATTGTTCGCTCCATCATTAATTAGTTTATTATAATAAGAAGCGGAACTCCGTTCGCAGATTAATCAAGTTTTATCTGATTGCCATTACTTTTGTTTCGGAGTTGCAAAACTTTGAAAATTGATGATTAGGTATGCTTTGATCTCATTTATTTATTAGGTTATTGTTATGATATAAAATAGTAATGTAGTTCCCATAATTTATTTGAATGTTATATTTCTATGTTGTATATCTATGTTATATATCTATGTTATACATCGTGTTAGATAAAATAGCTATATTTATTATTGTATTCTTTATTGTTCATAAAAAATTCAAATAAGAAATATATAAAGAAAAATATCGTTGCCAATGGACAAAGAAATCTTTTCCAGTCAACCAGTGGACGTTGATAAATGTCAAAAAGCGGAAATGTATAGTGCGATTTAAAAAAAAACATATATATATATATATATATATATATATATATATATATATATATATATATATATATATATATATATATATATATATATATATATATATATATATATATATATATATATATATATATATATATATATATATATATATATATATATATATATATATATATATGAATTTATTATTTTTAATTTAATACACCTAAATGTAATAAGTTTTTGAGAAACCATTGCGAAAAAAAACAATTTACGTAATATGTATATGCTATAACTAGAAGGGAAATATTATATTTTAATCTATAGTATTCTATATTCGTGTTTTTACTTAAACGAGCCTACCGTCGTACATTATCGTGGAAGCGAATGATACTACCTGACAGGCGGACAGTCATGTGCTTGAACTTTAGATATGCTTGAACAATTTTAAACATATCATTGGATTTACAACATCAAAAACCTCGTGGCACACATACACTACCCATATTAGTTTAACCAATTGTTATAGAAACATTCTGTCAAATTGTTTTCGTTTACGCTTTTTGATGTGACAAATCAAAGTGGCATGTGAATGGCAATTGAATCGGAAAGTGAAGAATGGTCTTATCACTAGGTTCTCAAGGTACATTGGCTTCGTAAAGTATATTCTATATTATTACGTATTGAGTTGACAAAGTTTTAGAAGAGTTGTTCACTGTCAAGGAAAGAAAAATATTAAAAAATATTTAAATAACGGGACTCGAACCCGCACCTCTTGAATATCGTCCTGGTTATCGCCAATTAATTACTTTTTATTATCAAACATTGTCAAAATTGTTATACGCTTATTTGTTTTTATTTTAGCCATTTTTTGCTATCCAAAGTTTATTCATAAATATGATTCTATAGCAACAAAGAATAAGTAAATAAAAAAATAATAATTTATAAATATTCCTTTAAGAGTAGCTCGAATTGCGTTTAGTAAAAACTGAATTATAAACCAGCTATTGCTGTAAGTAAGTATTATAATTTCATAGAAATACTTTTAAAATATTTTTAATATAAAATGTTAAGTATTAACGCTGTCATTATGCCATTTAAAGAATTTTACTGTTACAAAAAGATTATACAACTTTTGAAGAATATTTTATACAGTTAATTGGAATGTTTATTAATTTGTAAAAAAATTAAGATCATTTAAACTACCATATTAGGAGCGGCATAGTTGGTAAGTAATAAATTATATATATATGGAATTCAAAATATGTGTAAATTAGATGCTACATTTATTATATAACTAGCTTTAAATAATTAAATTAAAAAATATATTATTATTATAATTTGACTAGGTATTATCTGTGGTTTGACACAACACAAATATTCCTCTGACATCTAACATCAAGAGGCTTAACGTGAAACGATATAGGCAATATGAAAATAAATTTCAAATTAAAACCAGTGGTTCTTAAGATAACTATGTACAGGTGAACAATTTTTGTAGCTTTTTTTATACTCGTATATTTATTTTTTATAGCTTCACGCTTTATCCCACACATTGCAGGGTAGGCAGAGGGGACTGCAGGAACTATAAGAACCTAGTGTTGCTTAGTACCTGCTTACTCCGTTCCCGCTTTCCGCCCTTTTTTGAGGCATTGCGTATTGAGTGGCGGCACTCAACGCCGCGCTTTGCCTAATTTCCATAGCGAAGAAAAAGGAAATAGAAAAATCCATCTTCCCCGAGTGGGAATCGAATCTACAAACCGTCGCGTTTACAGGCAGACATTTACGCCTCTGCGCCACGACGGTTCTCAATATATTAATTTTTTACTTTTACTTTTATTGTTTAATTTGTTTATTACAAATGTTGTTTTAACTTCACACTGTAACACTTATAAGAAGTATTCAGAGAGAAGCTTGTGTTGAAACCTTGTCTTCACTTTCTCCTCAAATAGTGAGAAAAGGCAAATAATTCTTTCACCATAGGGCAGAAACCTAAAATCGCTATAAAATATGTGTTTATAAATGTATTACGTATTTATAAGAAACATACAACTTTCTTTTATAATTTACATAAAAATTGTTCAAGCATATCTAAAGTTCAAGCACATGACTGTCCGCCTGTCAGGTAGTATCATTCGCTTCCACGATAATGTACGACGGTAGGCTCGTTTAAGTAAAAACACGAATATAGAATACTATAGATTAAAATATAGAATACTATAGATTTAAATATTTCCCTTCTAGTTATAGCATATACATATTACGTAAATTGTTTTTTTTCGCAATGGTTTCTCAAAAACTTATTACATTTAGGTGTATTAAATTAAAAATAATAAATTCATATATATATATATATATATATATATATATATATATATATATATATATATATATATATATATATATATATATATATATATATATATATATATATATATATATATATATATATATATATATATATATATATATATATATATATATATATATATATATATATATATATATATATATATATATATATATATATGAATTTGTTTTTTTAAATTTAATACACCTAAATGTAACAAGTTTTTGAGAAACCGTTGCGAAAAAAAAAAACAATTTACGTAATATGTATATGCTATATCTAGTAGGGAAATATTTTAATCTATAGTATTCTATATTTTAATCTATAGTATTCTATATTCTTGTTTTTACTTAAACGAGCCTACCGTCGTACATTATCGTGGAAGCGAATGATACTACCTGACAGGCGGACAGTCATGTGCTTGAACTTTAGATATGCTTGAACAATTTTTATGTAAATTATAAAAGAAAGTTGTATGTTTCTTATAAATACGTAATACATTTATAAACACATATTTTATAGCGATTTTAGGTTTCTGCCCTATGGTGAAAGAATTATTTGCCTTTGCTCACTATTTGAGGAGAAAGTGAAGACAAAGTTTCAACACAAGCTTCTCTCTGAATACTTCTTATAAGTGTTACAGTGTGAAGTTAAAACAACATTTGTAATAAACAAATTAAACAATAAAAGTAAAAGTAAAAAATTAATATATTGAGAACCGTCGTGGCGCAGAGGCGTAAATGTCTGCCTGTAAACGCGACGGTTTGTAGATTCGATTCCCACTCGGGGAAGATGGATTTTTCTATTTCCTTTTTCTTCGCTATGGAAATTAGGCAAAGCGCGGCGTTGAGTGCCGCCACTCAATACGCAATGCCTCAAAAAAGGGCGGAAAGCGGGAACGGAGTAAGCAGGTACTAAGCAACACTAGGTTCTTATAGTTCCTGCAGTCCCCTCTGCCTACCCTGCAATGTGTGGGATAAAGCGTGAAGCTATAAAAAATAAATATACGAGTATAAAAAAAGCTACAAAAATTGTTCACCTGTACATAGTTATCTTAAGAACCACTGGTTTTAATTTGAAATTTATTTTCATATTGCCTATATCGTTTCACGTTAAGCCTCTTGATGTTAGATGTCAGAGGAATATTTGTGTTGTGTCAAACCACAGATAATACCTAGTCAAATTATAATAATAATATATTTTTTAATTTAATTATTTAAAGCTAGTTATATAATAAATGTAGCATCTAATTTACACATATTTTGAATTCCATATTCCATATACATATTCCATATATATAATTTATTACTTACCAACTATGCCGCTCCTAATATGGTAGTTTAAATGATCTTAATTTTTTTACAAATTAATAAACATTCCAATTAACTGTATAAAATATTCTTCAAAAGTTGTATAATCTTTTTGTAACAGTAAAATTCTTTAAATGGCATAATGACAGCGTTAATACTTAACATTTTATATTAAAAATATTTTAAAAGTATTTCTATGAAATTATAATACTTACTTACAGCAATAGCTGGTTTATAATTCAGTTTTTACTAAACGCAATTCGAGCTACTCTTAAAGGAATATTTATAAATTATTATTTTTTATTTACTTATTCTTTGTTGCTATAGAATCATATTTATGAATAAACTTTGGATAGCAAAAAATGGCTAAAATAAAAACAAATAAGCGTATAACAATTTTGACAATGTTTGATAATAAAAAGTAATTAATTGGCGATAACCAGGACGATATTCAAGAGGTGCGGGTTCGAGTCCCGTTATTTAAATATTTTTTAATATTTTTCTTTTCTTGACAGTGAACAACTCTTCTAAAACTTTGTCAACTCAATACGTAATAATATAGAATATACTTTACGAAGCCAATGTACCTTGAGAACCTAGTGATAAGACCATTCTTCACTTTCCGATTCAATTGCCATTCACATGCCACTTTGATTTGTCACATCAAAAAGCGTTAACGAAAACAATTTAAAAGAATGTTTCTATAACATTAGGTTAAACTAATATGGGTAGTGTATGTGTGCCACGAGGTTTTTGATGTTGTAAATCCAATGATATGTTTACAACGTTCTTTCATCCATTATTGATTCGAATGTTGGTGACCTAAAAGGAGGTCTTCCTCATAGAGCACCAACAATACTATGGGTAATCTAATCTAATCGATGTCATCATCCACCTTCTTTAAGTAGTCCATCATGCTGCAGAAATTTACTGCACTACGCTTGCTTAAACACGGTCTTGAGATATGAGTCTTAAAAAATTACCCAGAGTACTCGGCATTTCTTGCTATGACTGACTTTATTGTCATCATGTGACAAATGTGACAAGTATTGACTATTGATATTTATATTCTGATTTGTCAAGTCAAACGTCTTGATTCGACAAAAAAATAACAAAAAGTTTTCTAGAAATTATCTAGTTGCTTTACTCTGTTATACAATTGGATTGCTTTGTACTAAGATTTTTTAATTGCATAATCACGACAACAATTTTGTGTAAATACTTGGATATATTCACAGTCTTTCTGTGAAGATAAGGAAGTTTTCGTTTATTTTTAAAAAATTAAGGCATGTGATGGACAAGGACATGTTCAAGAGAACCTACTTTGCATTTTGTCAATCTTTACTTCCATACTGTATTTCATTCTGGGTAGGAGCAACTAAGCTACATATATTGTTAGAAAGAGCACGGATATTTGTTCTAAAGGTCATTTTTTGTAAGCTTTGTATGTTCACTTTAGTGAAACTATATAGTGATGCAGATGTGTCTAAGATATCTTTACTTTTTTTATCGATTATTTTGAGACAATACTCTTGTTTAAAATATTATTCAAGCTACCCTATGATACAAAAAAGAAGGAAACGTGCTGTGTGTTCAACTAATTGGTGCAGAATAACTTTTGCTCATAAGTTTCACTTTTATCAGGCGCCCATATTATGTAACATAATAAATAAATATAAAATAATTACAACTAATTGGCTCAAAATACAAACTTACAATGAAATAGAAAAATTAATATTTCTCTCTTAGTAAAAGTAATGCGTAACCAGTCTAAGCATAAAGTATGTATATAAAGCAATATTGCAGTGGAAATTCAGTACAATTTAAAAAGTAAGAGACATAAAACACAAGGAATCTTAGTTTAGGCTCCTGTCTCTCATAATTACCTGATAATTTTTTATAATTTAGTGTGTGAAAATTGTGTAAGTTGTACAGTCTTCACATCTTTGCCTGCAGTCCAGAACAGCCGCTGTTTCGATTGTGTCGAACTACTTTTTTGTAGTTCACTTTTAACTTCATTCGCCAAACCTTAAGAGCGTTATTCTATCTAGAGATATCAGAAATCTGGAAAAGTTTTCTTGTGCCTATAGTTCCCTCTGCCTACCTTACTAGGTCCAAGATTCAGTTTGAAGATAAGGTTTTGCTTTCATCAAACTTTGTTTTGTTAATAAATACTCAATATACTAAGTCATATGTTCTTTATCACGTCAGGAAACCTATAAATATAATTTTAAAAGAGTAAGTATGCTTGACAATATAATGGCGCGTGGTTATGACTTTAAAAAAACTTGTCACCTTTTAAGAAACACTACGTTAAATTTAATGATCTACAACTATGTAATGTTAATGAGTCAGCTTTTAGCTGACCATATTATTAAAGCAAAATAATACTTAACTAATTAACAAAAAGAAAAAGAGGTTTTATGAACTTACTTAGTCGTTATCCTGATCTCGTTCGTCTTGTAAATATATATTTTTGCCAAAAGAACAAGATCTACAGAAGATTCATTATAAGTATGTCATTCAAACCAATGTGAGTTATTAAATTTTATAGTAAATCCAGTTAAATTTAGTCAAAATTATTTTTAAAATATGAGAAAACTGAAGCTAAAATGGCTATGTTTAAAGGAAAGAAATTGAAATCTTTGTCTTAGTAGAATAACGTACAGAAAACAAAAATTATGAATTCATATCGAGTGTGGATACAGTGGTATTCGGAAAAATATTTGACTTATTGTTTATATATTTATTGTAAATTTATATTTTAAAACATAGAGACCTACCTGTTATTTAACCCGCTTAATATATTTAGTACGATTCAGGTTCATTTTCTATATTTTTATGATATATTTGACTATATTTTTATGTACAAATAATACTACTAAAATATTTACGAAACTTAGCGATTAAAAGGAATTTATGATGACATTATTAAATAAACATCATTTCCATCTAATTTCTATGTATATCTAATTAAGAATAATAAAAAATTAAAACAACTATTTTTATAGAAAAATATTTCAAAACTATTATTATTTTTACAAATAAGCTTGAATATTCCTTAAAATGTTAAAAGAATTTTAAAAAACCAAATCATAGAGGCTTAAAAGTCGTCGAGGTTAGTATAAAAATAACGAACACGATGACTATCCGGACTGCGAGGCACGTATCTCCAATAGTTATTTCTATTGCAGCATTACTCTCTATGACTGACTATCTTTATACGCATTCGTTGTTAGTTCGCTAGAATATTCTGAGTATTATTTTTCATATTATTTCTTGAAACAATTATTTACTTGTAAATAAAATCGGTAAATATTTTCATACACTGAATTAAAATATGTAATAATTGTAGTAATAATAATATTTTAGACAATAATATCTTGAAGAAAAGTTTCATATTTAATAATTTAATTATAATCATCATAGTTTATGGGAGTTAATAGTAATAAAGTGATATGTCGTCTGACTATGAACCCACAGTGTTGGCTTCCGCCATTTAAGACAGTATCTTGTATTTTAAAGCAAACGGAGAACAGAGAGACTTGACACTATATTCAACTCAGCTATATAAAGTGTGAAGATGAAATTTAAAAAAATCTAAAACCAAATTTCATTTATGTATATTAATTTACATATTCTGTCTATAAATTTTATTTTTTGTAATTTTTTATATAAATAATTTTAGTTATGTTCAGTGAAAAATCTTTTAATCTAAATAAAATTAACAAGATAAGATATGAACTTGTGAATATTGGTGAATTGAACTAAATAACTATTCAAATTTATTCGCATTGAATTCAAACTGAAAACATAAATTGATATTCCTAAAAGGTTTATTTCCAAAGATTGGTTTAATTTAAACAAAATATGTTACCAGAAACTAAAAAAAAACTAACTATAAATACGATTTAAAAACCAATCGAGCTCATACAACGCTCCATCGCATTTTATAATATGCCTGTTAGGAAATAAAAACACTAAAGTGGTACAAAAAAATTACATCAATGTACGGCCAATTTGTACTATTTATTTCTTTGACAAACTGTAAAATTAGTTGATAATGTATTAGTTTCTGAGTTGTTTAAAGTTATTCTTATTTATAATTTCGACCAAGTTCGGCAAAGAGTTGAGTTTCGCCACTCAACACGCAATGCCTCGAAAAAGGTGGAATGCAGGGACGGAGAAAGCAAGAAGCGGAGTGTCTTAACACTAGATGGTTCCTGCAGTTCCCTTTGCCTACCCTGCATTGTGCAAGCCTGAGGACATAAAAAAAATTGTCAAATTGAAGCCAGCGACTTCATTTGCATGTAGTTTGAGTTCTATCTCATTGCTTTTGTATTAATGTCTAATGTCAAATTCCAGTTTTCTACGCCCAGTATGAGCTATGCGTTATATGTCAGTCAGTCACTAAGTAACGAAATAGTTTTAAATATCTTGAGGATCAAGTCAGGCTTTATATTTGTATTGTGGTTTTGGACAATGTTAAAGCATTTTTGTGACTTTTGAAAAACATCGAAACTTGGGCGACGGAAAAAATAATATTTATTGGATTGGGAATCAGACCTACAATCATCACTCTTAAAGTCAGATGTTGTTAAATACCATTTTCTATGTTGAAAAAGCTAATGAGAACCGTCGTGGTGCAAAGCATCGTTTACCTATAAACGCGACTTTAACTTCCACTTGGGGAGAATGGATTACTTCTATTCCATCTCCGGTCTGGCAACTAAGCAAGCGCGGCGTTGAGTTCCGCCACTCTATATACTTCTCCGAAAAAAGGCGAAAAGCAGGAAGCAGAGTGTCTTAACACTAAGTTCCCACGGTTCCTACGGTTTCCTCTGCCTACCCTGCTATGCGGGATAAATCGTGAAGTTAAAAAATTTTTTTTAAACACCAGCTTATAAATATAAATACAAAAACTACAACTAATAACTACAACTACTATTCATGTATAAAAATAAAGAAACTATTTCCGATAACCGTCTCATGTTCGATCGATCCGCTCTATAACACGAACGTTCTCATTTTGTGTACAAATAGAAATTGCGATGTACTGGATTTGTTACTTTTTAGAAACATATTTGGCAGACGGCTGTGTAATATGTGGAAATATTACGTGTGGCGCGATTGCAATAGTTTTATTAATAATTACTAAGTATATTTTATAATTAATTATTATAAGAAAATATGTATTTAAAGAAGGTATATGCGTAATTACAAATATCACAGTCATATAAAGGATATTTACAAGGTTTTTAACCTAGTAAATTTCCTTTATATGACTGTAAGGTTTTTCAGAACTAAAAACTCATTTACAATTTACAGAAGAGTACATAATAGTAAAGTAACTTAGCTTAAGTACACTTAGCTTTTTTCAATAATTTTGTGTTTTTGTATCAAATTTTGAAGAAGGGCGATAATGAAATTTAAAGTTACTTAACAGTCCTTAAATTAACTGTAAAGCTTGGCAAAGGAAAATTTTATAAATCCATCGGTCTTAATACCACACGTAATAGGTGAATGTGATCAATTATTTAGCGAAAGGCAACTTTCAGACGCCCAAGTTGGTTCGATTTAAAGTTGTGATGTCATTGTTATTTTAGTATATCTTCATCAGATTCATTATTTAGACTTGTGTAGATATTTATGTATGTACATACACTTATATATAACGTGTACATATTTGCTGAGCCGGTGATATGAAATTCAATGGAGGTCTTTATCCAGCGTCGAACGTCTCCAGGGTAGTAATAATATAAATCTATATTTAAATTATAAAGTTAAAGAGTTTCTTTTATTGAATTTCGTAATCTCAGGAACATAGAAAATTATATGATACTATATTTGGCAAGGCTATATGTAAATCTTATTAATAGTGTCCAGGTAACACTGCGTGTGTTAAATGAATCCATACGTAAAAGAAAGTTAATTACACATACGTAACTGTATTTTTAAAGTATTTAAAATTGATATCATTTAAATTTTTTAGTTATTTTGATTTGTAATATAGATAGAAGTAGCAGTAAAGTAAGTTTTTTTTATAGTTTAGTCAAATCTTTGATTTTTGAACACTTTTGACTTATTCAACAGTAATAATGGTAATAAATGGTACTTAAGGAACAAAATCAATATATAATAAAATGTCAAGACACAGTTTAATGTAATGTATATTTTTGATATATTTACTGTGACACGCTGTAAAACTTGCTTCATTTTGTATTTGGTAATCAAACTCTTTATCTATTATCGTTTTCTATTTATCAATCTCACAAATGATTATATTTATAGAATGGCTTATTGTTTTACACATAATATTACATTAACTTCATATACAAGAATACAAGGGACTATGTACTGTGTAAGCCGTGGAACATTTTAGACCAGCGACAGACTGTAATGATAGTTTGTGATCAGATTCTCGTTCAAGGGAAAACAATTGCTATAATTCAAAAGTCTTACAAGAAAAATTCTTGTTAATACTACGTCGTGAATTCTGATGGTAAATGGAGAGTAGCTTCTTATAATAGGTTCGATGCTTAGTCTCCTATATGTTGAAAAAACAGTACATAATTGTTTTTTAATTTTCCAAGTAACACTTTAAAACACACTGAGAACACAATTAAATTCTTAAACAAAAGTAAGTAGTTCTCTAAATATTTTACTTTGAGTTTTTCATCACGAGAAATAAAAATATTTTTTGAAACTTTAAGCTCTTGTGTACCTCTTTTGAAAAATTCTTTAACTTGGTTCACATATGAAATTTTCAACTTTCGGGTATATGTTAGAAATGTATATAAAAATTTAAATTCCCAAGTATAATGAATGAGTACGAAATATGAAAAGTTGTTTTTTCAATTTAAATATATATCACATTAAAAATAGATTTATTTTTCAAATACTTAGCGAAAATAATATATGTATAACAAAAGTTTTAAACAGTTTTCCTCATACCTAGATTGAAATATGGCCGAGATACGACTAACCTTGAAGTTTCAAAATGGTTATAAATGAACCAATTAATCATTATCTCGAGTTGTACATATAAAATAATAATATTAAATAATATCTTAATTGAAAAGAAAAAATACGTTATTGTTTAATGGTACTATATACTGAAAAAGAAGGAAAATCAGCTGCAAAATTACCAAGCTATATAAATAAAAAATATTTTAATTTTTAACCATAATTGTAAAAGGGTCAATGAGAAAAATATTCTTAAAATATGTATAGTGGCAAATTTAAAATATTCTATGAACAAAAATCTTAAATATACATCACTAAATAAAATAAATAGACGGAAAATTAGGAAAAAAAACTATAACAATTATAAATTCTCAGTCTAAGTCAACATCTAACCATAACTTCTTTGTAAGTTGAAGAAGCAGAAAATAACAGTAAAAAATTATGTAATTAATATATGGGTGAATCGTCATCCATCAGATGAAGCATTCTTCTTTAGTTAAGATGGCTTAAACGCGTAATATTGGTAAAATTTTCATAAGACGTAAATATTTTTCAAGCTCATAATTTTAATGTAAAGATGCGCTCTAAATAACTTTGGATTTTTTTTTTAGCTTCACGCTTTATCCCGCGCATGGCAGGGTAGGCAGAGGGAGCTGCAGGAACCATATGAACCTAGTGTCAAGACACTCCGTTGCTTCAGTCCCTGCTTTCTCCGTCCTCGCTATGAAAAGATTAGAAGTTAATTTTGCACGTGGCAGAAGTAAGAGCGAGAGATTTCTCTACAATCTATTCAAGTAACTTGGCAGTGTAGAATTATCTCCGCTCATTTCTAGAACGTATTTAAAAGATGTTATTAATAGTGGATGAATTTCAGATTTAGTTAGGCTGAGATCTTGAAATGTGGCTTGAATGCTCGTTTCTAAGGGATCTTTTGCACCTACACTTGGATCACAACTCCTAGCTAGCACTACTTTGAACTTCTTGCCAAGTAACAAAATGATCTCAATAACCGTACGATGAATTAGTAGTAGGCTCAGTAGTTTCTAAAATAAAATTGCGTCATATAAATATTATTTAATCTCTGTTTAAACTCGTACTATAGTTGTTTTTAGATTAACGCTTTCTTATTCGTATTAAATTTAATACTTGTCGTAAAAGTTTTAAAGAATCTATTTATTTATTTATAAAAGTATTAGATTAGATAGTATTAGATTTAAAGTATTTATATATTGAAGAAAATTATCAACTTTTTTATTTTATTTTTATTGAAAAATGCAACATTTTTTAATTATTTTTATGTTTCTATATAATTTTTCGTCTTATTTTTGAGATTTTATGTCGTACTTTGTTACATTTATGATTTACTGCAAAAGCTATATATCCATGTTTTTGCCTTATTTAATACGCTTACAGGCCATCCATCGTAGAATGTATTCAAATCGAGTAGTTTGTAGTGGAAATGGCCCACTAAGGTGATGCGCCCGAATCGCCGGCTCGGCCCGATAATGCATTGTCCAGTTACGCGAGCACCCCCGAAAATATAGCGAAAAAACCCTCGCCACCCCCGCGTTAATGTCCCCCACCGCTCACTAAGCTTCTTTTTTTAATACATAACTTTTTTTCAAGATGCATTTTTACATGTTTCGGCCTAAAACTTTACACTCCCAGTAGTGGAGCAAACAAAAACGGTAACGCCTATCGCCGCTCGGATTTCTCGCTCGCGCGCCTTCCCGCCCGCCGCCGGACGATAGTGGCGCGAGCGAAACAGGCAATAACAGACCGCTGTTGCGTCCCCGACCAAGATTAAGGCTGTATTCCGAATATAAATTCTTGCTGAAACGCATCGTACATCAATATTTGCTTTCAATATCTAATTCGGTCATAAGCGAAAAGCTTCTGACGCGTGTATATATATGTTATTGCTTAAATATATTCAATATACAGTAATATCAGTAACAAGGAGCGCCATCTCGCTCTATCGTCCAGTGCGAAGGCATTCGCGCCACGACAATTGAGTTGAGTTGAATTGAATTGAGTCGGTTAAACTGTAAAAAAGTGCGGGCGCGGGCGGGTACCGGGCAAGCCGCGCCAGAGAGAGACGAACGGAAGGCGTGCTTGCCGAGACCGCTGCCTTCTTCTCGACTTACGAAACGCTAGTGAACGTCAGCGTTCTGACGTGGACGGCCGCGTTTATTCGCTCGGCCCGTAGCACACAATAAAAATTGTTTCGCGCGTCTTTTGACATATAAAAACGAAACTTTGAAGTGATTTTGAGATATACACAGTGTGGATTGTTTATTGTTGAACACGGAGAGATATTGCAGTGCACTAGTTGGCTTGCTTCGGCCCTTGTATCGTATAAAGTGATGAATCAGCGAACGCCGGCTAATTAACAACGTCACTGTTACGAAAACAAATCTAAGTGGCTCCGAGACTTGTCACTTGAAAATTGTAAGTAGCGATTATTATAAGAAAGCTTTATATTTCTTGACAAGTTCTTATACTTATTCTTAAGTATAATTTGTAAGTTATTTTAGAAGTTATAAACTTTTTAAGTTCAAAAAAGTTTTCAATTTATTAATTAATGTTATAAGTTTTTCGATTTACTATTTAAGCTGTAAAAAGTAAATATTATTTAAGTATAAATATTATTTCTATAACGTTATCCTTTTCCAAATTAAACTGACATATAGTTTATATCACAAAAAATCAAAAAACTGTTTAAAAAAAAATAACGCAATAATCACATAATTATTGCCATGTTAAACGCTTAAAAAATCCACTCTCCAAAAAGTTTTAACTCGTTCGTCGAATCTCAAAAAAAAAAAAAACATACAAAAAAGATAATTCGTCGTAAAAAAGGAGAGGCAATATTTTTCATGATTCGGAAAAGTTTCTGGGCGGGGCGACGCGGCAACAGCTGATTGGTTCGGTCATGTGTTCAGTATTTTCCGTAGGTATTTTTTGCTTGTTTTTGTTTTCACGTGAAATCTACGTAGTGCAAATTTTAATATACAACGTATGTACGTATATAAACGTTATGTGCCTACTGATTGTGTTCTATAGAAATGGAATGTTAAGAATTCCGTGTGCGGAAACTCTTGTCGCTTTTGATATTTTATATCGATGAATGGTTAATATTTATTATTATATATATTTATTTCTTTAGAATACGCATAAGAGAGTTTTAACTGACTTATATATTTAAATTTAATTTTTTTTAAACATTTTAAAATATTTTGTATAGGTAACATTTCCATAAAATTATTTAATAAATTAATTATCTGTATATAATTAGTAAATTATTAAAATAGTGTCAAATTAAGGCACAATAAATAAATATTTGTATATTTTTTCAATAAAATATATTGTAATAAATATTTTTTAATATTTTTATATATTTTATATATTTAATATTATTAATTATACAACTCAATTGTTCAAGTATTTTACACAATACTTTATTTAATACTTGATATATTTATTACTTATATTTAAAAATAATATGCAATAAATTACTTTCAAAAAATTATTAAATAAAAAAATCTCAAAATAACCTCAATAATAATAATATTAAATAATATTTATATTTAGGTAAAAATAACTTTAGTGATAACATAAAAATAATTTATATTATACATAAAAAATACATATATAAGAATATAAAATATATACTTAAAATCAAAATATCTCAAAACATTCAATAACCCATTGAATCGCTATGCTAATGTACTGCAAAAAGGGTACCCCCGACACCAGATGAAGCGGTCAGATTAAATAACACGTCGTCTCAATTTAACGTTTGGAAATGAATAAGGGAAATGCGTTGTTACCTTAAACAATAATTATAGCATTTTTACGATTATCAAATTATAATTTTAATCCGTACTGAGTATAGAATAAATAATTTAAGAAAATATATAAAAATTTAAAAAAATATATAAGTGTTGCCGTTGCGTTAAAAAATTTTATACATAGATATGTTTTATTTAATTATTATATTATTATTGTTTTATCCAGATAATAATATTAGAAAACGATAAATATTAAATATTAATATATATAATTAACGATAAGTTATAATAATCATTTAGTAATATATTTTTTGAATAAAATTGATTTTTATTCCGTAATATTTCTAGTAAATGCAAATTTATTATGTGCTAGAATGAACTGTACTAATAATAGTTTTTATTTTATTATTAGTTCCTTTTTGATGATTTTTTTATTTTCCTAAAACACGCCATATATACCTACATATAGGTTAAGATACTATAGGGAATCGTTATCTTAATATCCGCTTTACAATTATTAACAGCAAAAATATATGACATATTGTTTGTATGTTAACTTAGAAATATTAGAGTCATAGAGCTTACCTTAACACAAGACAAATCTTACCACAATATCAATATAGGTATGAGTGCTAAAAGAGCTTAAAAAGCTTCCACCTAATACAAATAATGAACTTCTTAAAATATAAAAACACATAAAGATTATAAACAAAAAAATATATGAATTACATTGGATATGCCTTGTAAATTGTAAGCTTTTGATACCTTTGGTAAGGGCTTACCTTAAAGCTGTACAGGTATATTTCAGATGTACATCATTGTAAATATATACCTCATTCAAAGATGAAATTTGATAAATAATACATTATAAAATGAAATGAAAAAATATATACATTATTTAATATAATAATAAAATTATTGTTTAATTATAAATATATTTAAATAATAATAATAATAATAATATTTTATTAAATATTGTTTTTTTATTGAATTATTAATATGTGTAAATTTAAAAAAAATGTAGTGCACTAATTAACTTAAAATAATTACTATAAAATCAGTAAAATCTGGATTTTCATAGAATAGAAAGAGAAATAAATATTTATTTGTATAGAAATGAAAGAGAGGAAATTACATTATTAATGTTTTTAAAACGTACTTTAAATTTTCCAACGAAATAAGTAGCTATGTAAAATTGTGAAATTCATGATCTATTTCTATATGACCACATCATTATTCTTCTAAATTCTTCGTTCATTGCACTTAATTAATATAACACACATGACTCATTCACAATATTGTTCTGAATCACTAATTGTACAACGCCATCCTATTACTAACGGAGATTCTATTAACAATATTAAAACTAACATTGGGTATTTTATATGATGTGTCAAAAACTACTTTACTCTAAGGGCCGGTTTTAACACTTGCTGATAAACTCCCAGATAGGAAATACGTTTCTTGTTTTGCAGATAAACATCAAATTCACAGGTCTCAGATAGAAATATCTAGCAGATAATGACCTGTTTAAGCTCTCATCTTTTATCTAATAGATAACATTAACTACCAGCTTACTATCTGAAATTATATCTGTAACTGGTGAAATTGGGCCTAAATATTGTAAAGGACAAGCTAAAGTAAAAACTTATTTCAAAAAGACATTCAAAAGACAAAAAAACTATTATTGTAAACATACTTTCTTAATTGTCAATAAATAAATAATTATTAATAAGCGAATAAATGTCGATTTTGAATGTATATTGATGTACAAAAATCACAGGCACAGGTCAGAGCCGTAGATTCTGTTAGTGACTTTCCCCTCACGCGTTTTAGAAGGGTTGAGAACAATCCGTAACCGATTTAGGGTGTTTTGTGATATAGAAGTGCTATACATCTATACATATCTTTCACATATTGTAACGTTTTCCCAAACATTTTATAATTTGTATCGATTATTGTGTAAAAGGTATGTATGTTTTTTAACAGTCATTTAAAGCTTTAGCTTGAATTGCGTAGAAAAAATGGGAATATTATTTTACGTATATTTTGTTCTTTTACCATCACAGATTTTATCATCGTCAAGTGATGAAACAAAGCCTCGTGATATATATTGGTCATATTATAGAGTTTTGGCTTCGTTTTGATACATTCTGTTCTTTTTCTGGAAGCGATGACTTGATGATAGAGTTAAAAGATGACTGATGGAATGACATATTTCAATTTTTTAAAGTAATTTTTACTTTTAAAATGTTTTATTTTTCTATAGTATGTATGATTTTTTAGCTTGATCTAAACTTCCTTGACTAAAGTTTTTTACACAGTTCATTTAGTATTAGCATATAAGTAAGTGAATACAACGACACTCCTTTAAAATTACCTTTATTTTTTAACATAAAGAAGTTAGCAGTAGAACATTTTACCATTTTACGACAAAGTGAATACCGTCTCTGACATCAAGTTTTATAACCGTTCGAACAATTACGTCTAATCAGTCCGATCTCATCTCTCGTTCCCACCAATTTTTCTGATATACCAGCGAGCGAGACAACCGTATCAACTCCGCTACGCCCATCAATGTCTAATTGCTTTTATTATTTTAAGGCATCGTAATTATTATTGCCGCAATAAAAATTGTAATTACTTCTCATTAGTTCAATTAAGAATTTTCTAGACACGGTTTAGTTGATATGTTGATTGATTGTAATATTTAGTATATTGTTAAGAAAGCCGCTTTTTATGATATATGTAAGTCCGCCATTAAATCCTATTTTGCCTATAAATTGTAAGTTTTAGATACGCATCAATCAATCAATATTAATGATCAGTACATAATGGAACTAATCGATGGTTTTAAGTTTTTAATATTCGTAATTTACAAATCTTTTGGTATGGCTAATAGATTTTCTATATAATGATGTCACGCACGAAACTGGTATAATTATAAAAATTATATAAACGGTCATAATAAATGTGAGGTTTTCTATCTTATTCCTATAAAAAATTTAATTAAATTGAAAATAAAATTTATAAAATATTATTTTATCTATTATTACTAAATTTACACAAGTAAAAGCACAATAATAAATTAAAAAGGTTGTTTCTATAGTGGTATTTAAATAATTGCCATATTAAATCAAACAAAGTCAAATGAAATCAAAGTTTATCGCGTCGGAAAAACTTGAGTTCAACTTTGAAAACTTTCACGCACGTGGGTAACACGTGGTAAGCGAAAAACGCGCAGCGCCGCCGCCCTCCCCCTCCCTCGCGCCCTCTCCGCAGACTTCCACTTTGTATTTCAAACGTGAGATAAGTGAGGGGAAATAAGCTTTTTTTTTTTGTTGTGCTGCCATAGTAGTAAATTTTTTTTTTTTAATTTTGATTGTTTAGTTATTCTTAAGAAATGTATGTATAGACAGCACTACTTAGTTATGCAATAGTAGAAAATATTTTACTTAAAAATCATAATTTTAACTTTTTTTAAGTGTTTTTATTGCTGCCAGCTATTTACTGAACATTCAACAACTTCAACTAACTTCTAGTTCATCGTCAAATGCATATATTCGCCGAGGCAAAAAAAAAAACTAAGAAATTCATCGTTTTGTTTGATTTTTCTATAACTATTCCTAATTTATTGATATCTATTCTTATTTTTTTTTATTTTATCAGAGAAATTAAATTAAAATTATTTAATAATTCCGTTGCTGTTGGATAATTTTTGCAAATACTTTTACTTACTTCATATATCTAAGTTCTACACTAAATAATAACTATGAGGATAGGAGCTTCATTACAATGAAAAAAAAAAAAAAAAAAAAACAGAATATTCTGTATTGTTACTTCTCATCACCGCGAATTAGAACGTAGGTGTCAGTCAAATGGAGCCGTCACGCGCAACAAGGATTTTGTACCAATTTCATTATTGTAGTACTTTTTGTAGTACAACCTTTTGTAAATATTCGCAGTCGTATCCATTCATTCTGTTTGAAATATACTATAGATGTAATATTTATTATCTGTGATAAACTTATAAATTAACAATTTTCAGATTTTTTTTTAGCTTCACGCTTTATCCCGCACATGGCAGGGTAGGCAGAGGGAACTGCAGGAATTATTGGAACCTAGTGTAAAGACACTCCGTTGCTTAGTCACTGCTTTCTCCGTCCCCGCTTTCAAATTATTTCTTTATTTTTTAAAACAAAATCACTCGTTCTAGGTCAACGGAAAGTACTCTATAAGTTTTATTTACACAAAAAATCTAGATAAAATATGTTAAAAGGACGTCCGTATATTGTGATTACATTGACGTTTAATGTTAATTTCACTAAACTAAACTCAATTCATTCCTAGGAAAAATGATCTGTACAGATTAACACACAGATAGATAGCAAAGTGTTCCATATACAAGAGTATATGAAGTACAAAACCCAACAATTAACAAATCTGGCAATATAATAAAAATTATATTTAAAACACAAATATGTTTATATATTAAATAAATACATATTATATGTTACAACGCTTAAAATACAGACTATTAAATTATTATTGTCAATTTCATAATTAGAAGCGTATATCCTCACAATTATAATGTTTTATTTTAAAATTCAAACTAATCGTGCAACATTAATTTGAAATTAGATCCGCGAGCAAAATATAATTTGTGCCTATTATAAAATATAAAGAGCTATAATTAAAGATATGGAAACTAAATTATTAATATTCCTTCTCTCATAATTATAAAGGCTTCAATAGATCGCTATAACATAAATTATTTGGATTAATAATGATTATAATTGTTGTAATAAATCCACTATGTACGTATTACAAAATAAATATATAAATAATAAACAAGAATATAATTATATTGTTGAACTATATATATGAAAAATATATTAGTTTATGATATAAAATAGAGTTTACATTTTCCAGTCCACATAAATAAAAATGTGAGTTAAAGTTTGAGATAGCTTATTTTTTTAACGGAATGGAATATACAAAAGTATTTTTCTTTCCTTAGTGCAAAATATCCCTTTTAAAGTAAAAAATCTACGATTTTGACTACATTGAGTCTACCATAGTGCTCAGATGTTGGTTTGCCCACATGTGCATTAGGAGAAGGTTCGATTTACATTTGAGTCAATAAATTAAATGAAATGATCGCTAATAGTCGCGAGAGGCATTGGGTATAACAATTGTATTATGTATACATCTATCTATATTCTTGTATAGGTATGTTGTTCATTTGAAATATAAAATATTGTATATTGCTGGCTAAAAACTTCGTTTGTAATTGTTAAATATGATTGAAATGATATTATTGGACAACGTGGCACTGTAAGAGTTACTAGTTACTAAATATTTTGTATACATACTGACATGTACATATACGAGACATACTGACATATACATATATTTTTAATTTAGACATTTTGATTGGACTTAGCAAACGATATTCGAAACAAATGAAAATAATGGAAACTTTATATTTTATGTAATATTTAGTATATTTTTTAAACATTTTGTAACGATTTGAGTCAAGTTCAATATGTGTTTATACTTAAAGAAATTTCTTGCAAATCTCTATGATTATTCTTTGTGTTGCAAGCATAAGTAAATTTTGTCCAAATGAATTTGACACTCCAAATGAAAATATGAGATGTTTTTTTAAAACACTAAGGTCGTCCTTGTGTTTTGAAACATGTGTTAGGTTGGATGTGAAAGTTGTAAAATTAAATGTGTTCACTGTATAGCACTGTGACAGAGTGTAAATGCGTAATGTAAATTTTTGGATTTAATCATTTCTCCGTTTCTTGCTTTGGACAAAGTGCGGTGTTAAGCTCCACCACACGAAAGTTCTCAAATTCAGGCGACAAGTAAAAAACGGAGAGTCTTTACTAGTTTCTCTCTTACATATAAAACAAAGAAAAATTTCTCTACTTAGAATTTTTACTAGTATTTGTATGCTTACCCAGCATATTGTAGCATAAATGTATTATTATCAGGTAATATATGCAACATATACCTACATAGAAACACTGTACTGTCTGTATATTTGTGTACTTATTTAATATCTTTTCATCTGTGACAGTCTGGGCGCTAGTACCGGGACGGCGGCAAGCTGTTTTACCCTTACCTGAAAACGTCCTCCCTACAAAGGGATTTTCTATTTGCCAGTGGCTCCGGTAAGTCGCTTATTGTGTTTTTAACTTTTTCATTTATTTTAAGCTTATTTAAATGTACAATAATGAGCGTTTATTTTGTAAACGATAAGGTTGATTTTAAGTCATATACCTTCAAATTTAATTTAAGCTTTTATTTGGTTGAAATATTTTAAAATATAATTGTTTACAATATAGAATTTATCGCTTTTTTTATAACTAGTTACTTAAAATAATAATTTTAAATCATAATATATTATAATACTAAATTAGATCATAATACAACTTTAAACAGATTATACTCAATTTAATTTATTTTGAAATATTCATAAATTGTTACATTCAAATTTTACATAAGTTTATAAAAATAAAACCAATTATTTTAAAAAGATTGCAAAGAAATAAGTACTAACTTCCATACATTATTTAAGACGATGATTAAAAAACTCATAAAAATCCTATTTACACAGCGGCTATAAAAAAGCTAACCTAACGATGTATATTTTTCAAAAAATTATATTTATATTATTTACAAATATTTATTGCTGACCGTAGCAAGAACACATGTTAACAGTGATTATAACGTCAATGCATAAATTAACAAGCCATAATGATAGGCCCCACATCTGTGAAATATTTCAACTTAATCTTTAGTTACCGCTCCCATAATAGTTAAGGGCTTTAATATCGATAAAATTTGATGTTGTGTTATTTATACGTAGATATATTTGTTTTTTTTTTTTGGAAATAAGTAGTTCAATTGACTTGTATGAGATTAAACGTCGGTTAAGAGGGTTAATTGATTATCATTTATTTATATACTGTTAAAAGTTTCACAACACTAGTATTTGAAAGTATTAGTTCATTTAGTTTTCTATAAAATATATTTAAAAGTGAAAAAAGTTATTTAAAACTAAACTATAATAATACTATAAGAAAATTATAACAATTACCTAAAAATAGTCTGGCACCATCTCATAATGTCTTAAAATAGTATCCAAGCGGCTACTTCAGTATAATGTACAAATATCAACAATAATCGACAGTCAAAATTCCGAGAATTCGAAGTATTAAATCAAGGTGCTTCAATCTAAATATATTATATAGGTTTCCTAAGAAAACGTATGATACACATACCTCTACTCGTATAATCAAAATCGTTTTCACTAACCCGCGGATCCCTGAGATGTGAGCTGTTCGTGTTATTAAGAAAGCTTTGTTTATATAGATTATATTTACAGCGATGTATCGAGACCGTGTACATTTAAATCGTTTCGAGAGCCGGCCATAAATCCAACCCCAACACATTGAGTTTAGTTTAGACCCATCCCAGTAATTATAAGATAATTCATACTTTAATAAATAATCATAAATTCTTCCCGCACCGTCGCATTATACACTATTACACGATGTAATTATAGCCAATAAATTACCAAATAATACATCAATCAGATGTGTTATAATTTTGTGTGTGTGTGCGTTTTTTTTTTACTTTTATTATCATTTTTTTTAACCCGAACGATAGGGCAATTTTATTAAAATTACACCGCTCAAATTGGGGTAGCTGGAGGCTAAGTCGGCGTTTAATTATATAGGTAATGTTTAATAATATGGTCTTTTTAAAAGCTACCTTATGTTCTCGTCGGGTATAAATCAAATACTTCATTAAAATTCGAATCGGCTTGCAACCCTTCACTGTTATTAGTTCGTAGGATTGCTCGCGAATCGTAGCCTACTTTTCGATGGAAACAGTATTATCGTGGTGACGTTGATGAATGGAATCGATTTAGCGCGTGCATAATTATTTTTTTTTGAATCGAGTTTAAGTTTAATCTGAGATGTTTTTGTAATTAATTTGCAAATTAGGTCTCGTGTTTTGTGAAAATTTAGCTAAACGGGATCCGGCGCCTATTTTTTGCTTGAGATATTATTTTCTGAGAACATTTTCGTAATTATTTTAGATAATTAAGTTAAAATTTCTATAATTATTATGGAATTATGAAGTAAAAGCTAAAACTAAAATTAGTAAGTGATTCGGTAAGTCCTCAAAACATTGTGTAAAGTAAGAAAGTGCAATATTAGGGAATATATTCACAATTTTTGCTAATTCGTTTTCACGCGTCGGTGTTGAGCGTCGCCTCGAGCGGTACCGTCTGCCGGAAAAGTTGACGTCCCGAATTGACACTTTAGAAGTATTCAATATTGTAAAATAATACAATTGTTTTGTTTTTACTTTGTTTATTTGTTTAAAGATGATTATTTTAGTAATTATATATATATATATATATATATATATATATATATATATATATATATATATATATATATATATATATATATATATATATATATATATATATATATACATATATATACATTATTTTCATTAAAAGTCTATGTATCCTTAAAACCAACAAATCAAGCAAAATACGTATACAGGTGTGGTGGTAACGGCGACCTTAATTTCAAGCATAGTATTAGCTAGCCTTTATGAACGTGGTGAAAGTGTAAAAGAAGTAAAATTTTCAAAAATAAAAAATGTTTTTCTCAAAGAAAATAAATTATTAAATTATTGTTCCAAAATAAAACGCCATTCGTCAAGTATGACGCGAGCGTCCACTGTCCTGTCAGAGGGGGACAGAGATATATCTCTTTTTCTTTTGGTTATTTTATTGAATGAAAAGTGACAGATTGACAACGTTTAATAGTATTTTTGTAGTACGTAATTCGTATTTAATGATGTCTACCTCACGCGTTACACAGCACGTATAAATATCGTGAAATGGAAAAAATTATGATGTACGCAAACTATTAATAATTATTAAATATTTTTTTGTATATGGCCTCGAAATATTTTCCTCTATAAGTAGTTTTGATAATGGCCGCCATATCATATACACTCTGTATAACTCAATAGTTAAATCGCCATACAGTTATTACGTTTAGCGAAATTGTGCATCAGTTTTCGCTAATTCATTTCCACGCGGCTGTTGGATATCGCCTCGAGTGATACGATCAGCTTAAAAACAAAATTTTAAGAAATAAATCAAAATATTAAATTTAAGTATATAATTATAATTTATTTCTATGTTTTTTATATTTCTATGTGTTTAATAGAGAACATTGTTTATCATTGCTTTACAATATCTAAAAAAAATTTTGTAACTCATATAAATATTACTTTCTTTTGAGTTAACACGTCATATAATTTTATATAAAATATTAATAAATAATATAAATTATTAAAAAGTATTGTTTTATTTTTTTGCTGTCGCTACATTCGAAGCGACCTTGGCTGTAATAGAGTATTTTGTATTTTCAATTAACTAAAGTGCATTGGCTTTTAAATATACTAGCATTTTTTATTTTTCAGCGCTTAGACTGTCAACGGGACGGCTATGATTATGAAATAGATTGTCTAAGCTTCTTTGTTTTTATTTAAAAAAAAAACAAAGCTATTTTATCATTTACGTTTAATTACAACTTTAATTATAAATAATAATTAAAGTTGTATATAAACTAATTTATTAATAACTAATAATATTAATAACTAATTAATTTACTTTGTAAAGTATCTATGCAGTAAAAATTATTTTTACTGTTCCTCATGACATTATTTCACGAGTCAAATCTGCAAATAAGACAACCCTCTTATAAAAAACCGTTCCTCGTTTCTTCAATTCAATTATGAATAAGAAATCATTACATGTTACAAATCATACTACTTCCCAGTGTATAGAATAGAAATCCCCCATGGTAATTTTAATTTAGTACTTTTGTAATGTTACAATTAGCTAACTACGCGGAAGGAGGCACTCGGTTTAATAAATTGATTAAATTTTAACTATCAGGGGGCCAGATTTAGACAATCATTACAAGAGGTTGTTTCCTTTTATTTTCATTATATAATATACTAGTTAAGGTCCTTGACTTATAATTGGAGGGCCTTAAAAAATTCCATACATTATCTGTGGTAAATTTTGACAGTATGTCATATAATAAAGTTTTAAAAAAAATAATATTAATATCTGTTTTAATCTGTCGCTTGACATTGACGTTTATTTTTTTTAAACACAACTGAGTTAAATATTGTTGAATGCTTAAAAATCGTATGCTAATTAAGTATAAAATAAACTATTATAATTGATCTTGACGTTTTCATATAAAACATTTATCTTATTATAATGACTAATATATACAACAAATTTAATAAAAATGTAAATTTTAATTGATTACCTACAAATTGTTATGTTATTTATATTAAAAATTATTGTGAATGTATAAATATATGATTATTACGCAAGATTTAGACAATCGTTTAAGGTTATTTATTATACGAGCTAAATCTGTCATTAGAAGTATTAAGTACCCAAATGACACATAACAGGAAGCATTTTTTTTTAATTTGATGAGTAGATTCTTATGTATTTTTTTAATGATCTATAGATCTCTGATTTCACATATATTTTGTCCTTCTCCTCGATTTAGTTTTGTTGCACCAAATCACGTGACATCGTCATAGCTAATGTTCTGGAATGTACTTCAAAAGGAAAAGTGAGAAGCGCGTTCCATACATATATAGGACTATTTTTTGACCATCTGTCTGTTTGTACGTCCGTTCGTCTATCAAGATTTTTTTTTTAGCTTCACGCTTTATCCCGTATATTGCAGGGTAGACAGAGGGAACTGCAGGAACTATATGAACCTAGTGTTAAGACACTCCGTTGCTTAGTTCCTGCTTTCTCCGTCCCCACTTTCCGAATTTTTCGAACGGAACTCAACGCCGCGCTGTTGCCTAGTTTCCAGAGCGAAGAAAATGGAAATAGAAAAATCTATCTTCCCCGAGCGGGAATCGAACCCACAAACCGTCGCGTTTACAGGCAGACGCTTACGCCTCTGCGCCCCGACGATCTATCTATCTATCAAGATTATTTAGCCCAAATATAGATATTTTGAAATATCAAATTTTCATATCAAATTTTCATGACCTTTTGAAGCACAGATCTAACTTCTAATTCAATGTGTTACAAAGATAAGTGTTTATGCTTAATATTTATATTTTTTTATATTACTTACAGTGCAAGCAAGAGGAAAAATACGGAATATAGAGATTTATAGGTATACAAAAAAACCTTTACAAATTTGTATAGTTCATATAAGAAGATTAAAGGTAAAAGTTTCATATAGAACATACCTTATTTGTCGATTTGTATAGTATTTCATTGGCCTAGACTTATGAAATTTGACGAGAAGTCAGAATTTACTTGTATACATAGTGAGACAAAAAAATCATTAAAAACTTACTATTTACAGTTAAATTTATGCAAAACAAGTCAATAATATAGCTAATTTAAATTTGCTTATAATACTTCCCACACAAAAGTTGTACAGTGCCCTCATTACACGGGCACTCCTAATACTTAATCGTTTAACGTTATTAGCGATCAAGGTTTGACGATCACAGCAACCAAATAGTAAAATAACAAAACTACATTAAAGATATAAATAAATACTTCTTAATTTCGTACTAAACAAGTAACTACAAGGCCATGAAACGTATTAGTGTTATTCTTCAAAAAAAGACCTTAATTAAGGAAATAACGCGCGTCATTAGTTGGCATCAAAATGTTCATGGCCACATGTTTAAAAATATATATATATATATATATATATATATATATATATATATATATATATATATATATATATATATATATATATATATATATATATATATATATATATATATATATATATATATATATATATATATATATATATATATATATATATATATATATATATATATATATATATATATATATATATATATATATATATATATATATATATATATATATATATATATATATATATATATAATAAATTAAACAATAAATCACAAATTACTTGAATTTTACATTGCCTCTTACCTCTTAAATTGGGTAGAAAATAGAAAACAATAGAATCATGACCATAATATCACTGTAGTATATTTACTCATGAGGTTTATTTCTTAACATAATAAGAAAAATATGTTAATTTTCCAAGTGTCACTCAATATGTTATTTTTTAAGCTTTATTATATTGTTATATAGATTTGATCCAGTTACTATCGACGTTAGAGTAGTGAAAACAACACAACACCGTAGTATACTTTATTAGACTTACTTCTCTTATTTTTCTTTGAACATACGTATCTAATAAATTGACATGTTAATTTATATAAAATTACATCAATTTGTACTATTAAAGTCGTTAGAGTAAGTAAATGAAAGAGGTGGGTGGGTGACTAATACCGTAATATATATATATATATATATATATATATATATATATATATATATATATATATATATATATATATATATATATATATATATATATATATATATATATATATATATATATATATATATATATATATATATATATATATATATATATATATATATATATATATATATATATATATATATATATATATATATATATTAAAAAAACAATTCATACAACACTTTATCTTAGAAAGTATAACAATTTTTACACGGTGTATAAACATTTGTACATGATGTGCTTTGAAATTAAATTCAAATTAAGGTGTTTATTACGATAACGGGGTTAATTAAGTAATTAATAGCTCATTAGCGACACCCAATGATGGTACAAACGCATATTATGTATTAAAATCTCTATTAATATTCGTGATGCTATTGCCTGTGATATAATTGTTGGAATGTACATATATACTATGTATATATCTGCAGTAGTTAGATTGTATGTTGTTATATGTTATGTTAGAGTAGGTATGAGTTCTATTTGTTCTACTTTATATGGGGCTAGCTTTTATATCCGGCTTTGCTTTATGAATCAAATGGAATTGGCCAAAAATATTATAATACATTTTAAAGCCTTAGTCCAAAGTACCCTCAATACACGAAGAGTTCAGCGCGATCAACTAAATTCGTTTATATATTTGTCCATACTTCTTTTGTTTTACAGAAATTTCTTTTTCTTCTTTATTTAATTCAAGATACAATATTGAGACAGTGGCTCCTTAATTCATTATATTTGGTTTGGTATCAGCTTTAATAAAACGCAAATATTTTTAAAATACTGGCTCACTTCTTTAGATTATGAACTGACTGAAAATGTTACATTACACGTACAATAGAATTTAGCATAAATATAATTATATTATTTACAACCGATCTCTTCTAAATTGCTTAATTTTTCATATATTTGTGTATGTGCATTTATGTATATATGTATAATATGTATGTGTGTGTATATATGGGTGTGTGAATGTAAATATCCTTTACTTCTTTTTCGTTATAATTATTATTACCATTACTGTTAGTACATAATAATCTTGTTAAATAGAGTGTCTAACGCAAATGTTTTTTGTTAATTTGTACACTGGCACCCACGACACAGGAATACCTACCTGTTGCTACCACCAGATATAACAAAATTGTATACACTGTTTTTGTCAATAAATATATTTTTATTTTATTTTATTTATAAAAAGGTATATTAAACATTAAATAAAATTTAATTCAGAATTTCATTTCTATGAACCTCTAACAAAGTTAAAATCTAAAAAAGAATCAACCATGAAATCTTGATAAAACAAGTAAGAGTAAATTTTATTTTGGCTTATGGAAAAAAACACGCAATTTGAAATTAAAATCACTAATGACTCGAACCATTAAGTTAATCATTTTAATTAGAACTTGGCGTTCATTTTACATTTGTGTAAGGTTCTTTTGCTTATACTCAAATTTTTATTAGTTAAATGTATTTATACATTACTTATTATATTATTATATCCATTGCTGATTTTTAACTTAATAAGAGAGGATAGATATTAAGACTCAGTAATGTATGTTAAACAACAAAATTTGCTTATTGGATAAGATGAGATTAACTGAAATGAATGCGTAAATAGCATTTCCTGTCATATTTACATGGGTATATAATATATATATATATATATATATATATATATATATATATATATATATATATATATATATATATATATATATATATATATATATATATATATATATATATATATATATATATATATATATATATATATATATATATATATATATATATATATATATATATATATATATATATATATATATATATATATATATATATATATATATATATATATATATATATATATATATATATATATATATATATATATATATATATATATATATATGTTGTAGTGCAATTTAGGCATAGGCATTATGGTGTAGTGGCATAGCGTCTGACTGTCGAGATAGTTGCGGGTTCAATTCTTTGTGAAATGGATTCTATAAATTCTGCTACCCTATTTCCTCATATTTATATATACATTGCTGTATATGTAATAAAATATAATTGTTGGAACCACTTCATGAGATATGTGTCAAAAAAGTTAAATAATTTTAATATTATAATTTTTAATTTTCTACTAAATTATTAATTTTTATAATACTACCGCAAGGTGAAAATTTGTAACACAGTTGCCCAAATTCGATCCCGATCTGCAATACGTCTGACCTTTTAAAATGTCTCATAATATTTAAAAAAAAAAAAAACTTGGAAAATAAACAAATTCGAAAGAAGTTGGTATAATAACGATTGCAAGACTGACATAACCAGAGGTTAACGTATAACTAACTGTAATATACAAGGAAAATTTTCTCGTGATTTAATATTTTTATATACACTGTATATTTATAAAGTAAATTTAAAAAATAACTTACCAGTTGTTGTTCACTCATACATGTATTTTTCTTCTTCTTATTCCCCTAGTTGCGACTCTGCAGGACTATACAGGCCAGTATCACTGCAACCAGTGGTGATCTATTGTGATTTCCGCACAGAGTTCACACTTAAGATATTGTCTTAGTAAGACTCTCACAGTCTTAACCTTTTCTGGGTACTTTTGCTCCTTATTTCTGTACTAAATTATAGTATAGTTTTGTAATATAACATTAACATTTACTTTTTGCATTTAATAAAGAATAATTCCTTGATATTGATGTAAACAACTGTACCCTACAATAAAACAATCATAAACACAAAGCTTATTATAAAAGTCCTTCATCCAACCTTAAAGATGCCTAATTATAATTTTAATTAAGTTTGTTACCAATTTCGATCGAAAGCTATTCGAAAAACTTAGTTGATTAAAGCTTTGGAATAAGGCAATTATATTCTAATACAAACTCCAATAAATAAGCTTAAAGCTCCAAATACAATTATTGTAGAAGTTATAAATTATACAGGCTCTTAATATAAAATTTAAGCGAATTAAACCCATTCATTTAGGGTCCCTGTCTTAGTCAGAAATGGAGGAGGTACGAAATTGTTGAAAGGTAAAAGAAATAACTACAAGGTAAAAAGATAACTTACCTTGTCGTTATTTTTTTACCATTCAACAGTTTCGTTCTGTTCAATTCGTTCTTGTTTAATGTTACTTATTTATATATATATAACATAATATTTTTATGTATGCATATAATTTCTTTGCCAAAAAAGTGATATTATTATTGTACTATAGTATATTAAGGTAATTTCATTTAATATTATAAGTAACATATATTGATCGCTGACGCCGTTTCGGCTCAGAGCAAGGAATCTAGTAAAACGGTTCGCTATTCCTCGATGACAAAATCTAAAACATTGGTGAAAAGTTGAGAACACAGTGTCTTACTGCCTATCCTGAGTATACGTGTAAAGTTACACAAGAATTTGAAAGCAAAAATTACTTTATTTTTATATAAAATATCTCATGATTTGTAAGAAAATGTAAACTTAGTATAAATATTGCTCATTCCTTCGTAATATTAACATATCTTATGTAGGAAAAAATATTATTTGCCGCATCCAAACAGACTGTTCGTAGATCCGCACCAGTGAGTATCCAGACGGACACTTGAATGGCGTCTCATTATCTCTAATTATATGCCGATTCTTCAGCTCAACTTCATTTGAAACGTATCTTGTAGGAATTGATTAAGAAAGATAAAAATTACACTCCGCTTATTTTAATCTATATTATTTATCTGTCAGTTTTACTTTTATTAAAAAAAATAATTAAAATGTTCAATGTTAATAAATTTTTTTGAGAAATTCAACCTTTTAACTATTAACCTAAATTATTTATAGGTACGTACTATGAACTTTAGCTTATGATCATATTCCACTTTCTAATACTTCATATAACTAGAAAGAAAAAAAAAAAATATCAGAGAGCCTTGTGCTAGGACACTCCGCTCTCCACTTTTCTAACTCGAGACAAATTAACAAAAAACAAATGAATGTTTATAAACAAAATTTAATTTCGTTTCCAGATGCATAACTATAAATGGTAAAACCCTTGTGTATTACGCTAAAAAATTGCAATATTTCCATACATTCTTTTATTTGTACACGAACATTGTATATATAAGTGATTATTTTGTATTACATTAGGGAAAACAAGTGCAAGCCAAGATAGTACTAATTTAATGTGGTCGCGTGGGTTAATCCTATCTATTGGGAATTTGTTGTTGTAATTAATAATTAATTATTATATATTCAGTTCAAGACAATATTACAATGAGCATAATTGTTTATTTATTAAATTTTTAGTTTGAAGTTTTGATTTTGATTTTTGTGCATTTTTAAAATTTAAAAGAAGGGAAATTATAATTATAAAAGTAGGTTATTTGTTTTATTATTTTATCATTGATATGACAAAATAATGTTTGTATTTATAAAACAACTGTTAAGTTACTCGAGTGTGAAGTTGTTTTCTTCAGGACTGATACTACACCTCAATGTAAATTTAGTATTGAAAGTGTTTGTAATAGCCCATCTAAATAAATAATACGTTGAAATGTATTATTTGATTATAGGTAATAAATATATAATATATGTTTACATAATTGTTAAAAAAAGTTTGACGTTCAGTTTTTTTAATACCATATATAAACTCAATGGCGCGACGTCATATTTATAATGACATATTAATGTTAAACAGTCCACAATATAATAGTCGTGATTAATAAAAGCTATGATGATAAAACGTTGATAATGTTCTGATAATATTACAATGCCATAGAGAATGAATTCTCTCTCCACATTCTGTTCAATAAGATTTTATATGAATCTTATATACCTGTATGATAAACCATGTTTACTTATCTGTCATTCGAATTCGGAATCTTATCTGAGAAAGAAAATTGTAATAAATGAAATGATTGCCAACTTTCTATTATTTTCATAATTATAAATTAAAAAAAAAAACACATAATGTAAAGAAATCTTTGTAATCAATACTGCTATCAAAAGCCTTACCTTTTGTGTAAAACAGAGGTGTTATCATATATTTTTAGTAACAAGCTTATTAAACTGTCCCATACTTAAATCTATAGTAAATTAGTTCAACAGATATAAAGATTCATTCAAAGAAAAGCGCAAAGAGAATGCTCGTTAAAAACTACATTTAGCATAGCTGTCATTTAAAAAACTTTTGAATAGACAATCCTTTTACTAGCACTTAGGGGGTAAGGAGGAAGTCGGGGTAAAAAGTGTAATTATGTTGATTATTTAGGTCGTAATGCGCCGACTATCCCGCGCCTCCCCCCGTCATTAATCGCCTCCCTCACTCCCTTTATTATTTCGTTTCAATTATTTTTGTGATTATCTTTTTATAGCGGGCGCGCATTAAAACTCAAAAAATAACAGGCACATTAAATGTAATTAGAATCGAAATAACAAGATGTCCGTCGTTCGCGCTTTTTTATGGTAAATAATCATATTAAAGAATGACTCGCTTCGCTGTTTTAGTTACATTTAGAGATTAACATCTTTTGTTTATTTATGTCTAGCGTCTTAGTTTTTTATATATAATAAAATATATTTATACTTATTAATTTTTGTTAATCTATTTTTTTTCTAAATCTATTAAGTGATGGTTTTTTAAGCAATTATTAAATAAATGTGACGATTTATTCCGTGTCACATCCCTACGTTCTCTATTCTACGATATAAAACAATGACTTTTGGTTGGAAATTTTAAATTTTTATCAATTAATTATAATTACTAAATAATTTTATAGAAGTACTTCACTATTTATATGTCCAAATCTTATTATATCTTTAATTGATATATTTATATTTATTTTAGTTTAGAAGTAAATTTATACTAAAAGTCGAACAAAAGTCTTATAAATAATTTTTTGTTGTCAGGTTACCACCGATGGGATAAGAGTAAGAATTTTTTTATTAATATTTACAAATATTAAATCCGGGACAAACATACTGGTCCAAGAAATTGCTGAACGGATTTTGATACAGCTAAGCAAGTATTAATATATATTAATTTATTATATTTTTTTATATTAATATTAACATATTAATATATTTTCGTACTAATTGTAGATTTTATATATATTCCTTTATTTTTTCTTTTTAATGACTTTAACACAAAATGAATAACAATCTAAGCTTAAATATTGCAATATGCACTTACAATTTATATATGCATGTGTTACTATATATATATATATATATATATATATATATATATATATATATATATATATATATATATATATATATATATATATATATATATATATATATATATATATATATATATATATATATATATATATATATATATATATATATATATATATATATATATATATATATATATATATATATATATATATATATATATATATATATATATATATATATATATATATATATATATATATATATATATATATATATATATATATATATATATATATATATATATATATATATATATATATATGTATATGTATATATATGTATATATATATGTATATATATGTATATATATATATTAACATATGACATATCTCTTCTCTCCGCTTTTCTGTCCATTTAGAGGCATTTGTTTTTTTATTATTTGTTGTTTTGAACGTAGCTTAATTATCAAAAATAACAAGTCTAATAATATAAAATATATATATCAATTATATGATTTTTTTAGCACCTATGTATATTTATTATAATATATTTCTGTCATATAAAATATTTAATATTACTTTAAAGAGTGCGATTAGCCCTTTCATTGTGAACACCCATGTGTTGCTAGATTATGTCAATACATAATCCCAGTGAATTTTATGAATGGCAATAAAAAAAATTAAGTCGCACAATTTGATAGTCCTCAGACCGTTCTATAGTCGATATAATAAAACACATAATTATGTTTAATACATTGACGCGTGACTATTAACAATAGAAGTTGGATTTGCCAACCCTTTCATTCAAATCACTAATGAACAACGAATCTATTTGTCAAAAGTCAACTTTATACTTCTACGATAGAGTTGTTATTTCGTTGTTATGTTATATATTTATATTATTATTATAAGGAACGTTTATGGATGAGCAATTTTTATGATTGTACACGTATTGTATGTACAGATGTTATTAGAATAAATGGTAAAATCTTTTCTATGCTAGTCAGGAGCACGAATAAGCTAGTAGCTTTTATTGTGAACATTAATTATGTTATTGTTTAAATAAACTTAAATCTATGGGAAAACACAATGTAAACCAAAGCTGCGTGAGTCACAGAGCTTTTAATTTCGCTTCGTATTTTATTGAAGGTGATTGTAAAAGCTCGATCGCATTACCTGTTGTTTTGCATCAATAATTACAATATTAAAGTTCAAGGCAATCATATTGTCTTGTCATTATTCATTTACATATATACATAATTGACGTTAAATATCATTAAAGATGGATGTGAAGTATGTAAACGAATAAATAGCTCAAAGAGAAAGCTAAATCAAAATCAATTCTTAATCAGAACACACGGATCCACGTACATTTAAAATTAAACTGGAATCCAAAACAATACAGATAAGTGAAAACAAACCAAAGCGGCTGTCTATTATTTATTAAAACTGTAAGTATTCCGTCACAAAACATGTGGTCAAACGCGCGTCAACAGACTATACGAACATTTATTTAATCTGTGCCGACGTTCGAAAACTGAAAGTGAATGCTATCTGTGGCTCTTAACTCGTTGCGAATAGGGGCTATAATGCAACAAAAATAAATAGGCATGCATCGCGGACCATTGATGTATCTACTGATCTATTATTATATTTAGCGCGTTAACCGGGCCTCGATGAAAGTGAAACCGATTTCAATTGTTATCTCGCTTGGCGGTTAATTGACCGATATTTGTAAATGTTCGCGGGTTAATTTTGTGTTTAAAACGCATACGGAATGGAGGGATTTCGGTAACAACCGTGTTTATTGTCCTAAGCCTAGATGCCATTCGTTGTACGACTTTTTTAAACTTTTTTTGATAATATGTTATCATAAAATACTTTTTAATTCCTTTATTATTTAAATCGATTTGTATCATCGTAGATTTCGTTATAAATAAATGAAAAAGCATATATTTAGGTGCTATTGCTACATTTGGCATAAAAATCGATTTTTTTCTCGTTAATGTCTGAAAAGATTCTTTTTAATTTTTAATAATAACTATGAATTGTCTTGGTTAAGCCATTTTCTTAATCATACGTGAGTGATCAAAATCTCTTTATATGCATTAAATTAGTAAAAACAAGAAGCTATAGAGTAAAATACCAATATAATAAAAAAATCAGAATCCTCGGGCGTACGCAGAGGGTCCTCCACACGCGTACAAAAGCTCTCACCATTGCCCTTCGCAAAATCACTTACTATATCCGAACGAATTTATAATTATATGATGTATACTTATAATTATAACTTTGTAGTTATTTATATATTATTTAACATAATATCTGATAATTAAACATTTTTTTTAAACTTTGCAATATGGTTTTTTAAAGTCACAAATATATATTATTATAAGAAATAGATTTAAAAGTGAAATCTGTGGAAATATTATAAAAACGTAAATTAAATATGTATATCTCGGGCGTACGTAGAGGGCTCTTACCGCACTCGAGCACAAAAGCACTTATCATTGCCCTTCGTGTTCCGATCACTTATTATTTCCGAACGCTATTGTTCTAAGCTCAAATTGCGCGACAAAGTCGTGCGTGTACGTCATTATGTTTTTTTTTGTCATTATTATTTTTTTTTATTATTATTAGACATAGATTTTTTATTGTGCCTGTATTAATTATATGACAAAAAGGGAAATTACGTTATTTAAATAAAGGATTACTTAGAAGCAATAATACATTATAATAGTCAGTATATTTGACTACTGTATTAAAAAAGGACAAAAATCGATTCTCGAAAGAACAAACCGTAATCAATAACTTACAACTAAATACTAATGATGTATAAAGTAATTGTCCGCCATTTTTATTCCGCTACAATTATTGTGTATTCATTAAAGAATAATTTCACATTCACATTAATATGAGAATAATTAGACGTATAGACGTTCATTTACTTCGAACTTTTATGAACCATTATATTTCGCAGAAGCCACATAAACACATAGCATTAAAAACACATAATGGCATACAATCAACAGTTTTTAGAATTAGACATCAAGCGTTGGCCGAAAAAAAAAAAACAATAATTATAAAGCGCGCGTAATTCTAATTTCGAATTCAAATTAAAGCCGCTTAATGCGCGGGAGCGACCCCGGTGAAAAAAAGAGTTGACGAGTGCTCCGAGGGTGGTAATTTTTCATTAATTTAAGTTCACCATTCCCCGTTTTGTTTGTTTTTAATCGCATTTCTAATTAATCCCGTCGAGAATAACGTGACAACTGTCGACTATGGCGGGCATTTTTTTCGAGCAGTACAGCAGATGTCGGCCGATTTCCATTTGTTTCTGAGATTAATGATTCGGTACGATTGTGAATTTTTCCGGTCGGCTTTTGTTGTTTTAGAAGCAATTTGTCCGCTTACTTTTGTAGAGCATTCGTTAAAGCTTCGACGAATGATATTCGAGAACGGAAAGCATTAAGCGAAAAGGGTATACTGTTAAAATAATCTCGGTAAAGTATTCATCAATCCGTACTAATGGTTCGTTCTTGTGTCGCTTCTGCTATATAGATATAGTATGCCTTGGGTGGATGCGCATAGCCGACAAAAAACTGTTTCGATCACGCTTATGAATATCTTTATAAGAAACACAGCCTGGACTTAATGCAATAATTTAGTAAAAAATAAAAAAAATATTATTTAATTGACAGTTACAATAATTTTATTAATTATTAACCAAATGGTGACAAACCATACAATTTAGGTTAAGTAACGTTCACTCTGGACAGCTAGGTGTGCATTTGACGTATCGCGTGCTTCAGAGAGCACGTTAAACACTTGTTTGCTGCTAGTTGATTTAATGCTATGACATTAGAAACAGTTATATATCTATATCGTTCTGATTGACCGTACAACATAAATTATTTTATAAGACGGCCTATATAGCTATGTATGATAGTGAGGAGAGAGGATGCCATTTCATTGAGCGAATGAGGATTTGTAAGACATCTGGTGTAGTGAGGTTTCTTAAAATGATATTAGGTTGCAAGAATTGGCTGGAAGCTTTGGATTTCAATATCCAGGTTGCCAACTTACTGCGATTATTTACAGTACACAAAGTTAATAATCCATTTTATTTGTTAGGTCTAAATATATATAATATAAATGAAGCTCATCTTTTGTCATCGTATATAGCCTGCCATTACTACAGGCGAATAGAGCTCTCAGTTTTCTAAGACACGAATGTCTCAGTTTTCAAAAACATAGAATCATGTATATAATAAGTTATTGACTTATTTCAATGTTGTAATTTTTATTTTATATAGCTAAAATATATATAAAAAAACTAAATACATATATATGTGGGCTTATTAATATTTAGGTGTCCAGATTTGTTCACAATTGAGTGGGTCAAAAACTTTTAATTGGTCAACTAAAAAACATGAAGTGGTTTTGTTTACTTTTTTGTGTGAAAAATTGAAATCTATCTTCATATAAAAAAATGAAGCGACTTTTCTCTGCCTCACAGGTAATTTGTATTTTATATTTAATTTTCAGTCTTAAGAAAATACTTGTTTTGTTCACGTTTATCTTCTAGACTTTTTAAGAATATATATTATAATACGAACCAATTTAAATTCTAAATTAATTCCCATTCAGACATATTTAACTATAGATACTTACGCAAATAAATGAGAATTATATGAAACTTCAAATAATTTTAACCACATTAGAAAGATTTCCAATTAAGAGCTTAATAATTGAGGCAGTTTAAAACTTAATAGCAAAGCTTTGTATAATGTAAATGTTATGTTAAGACTACTCAGTATAAACCCGTGTTGCTACGCAAGCCATGCGTGAGAAGTAATGTCCACAATTCAGTGCTGGCGAGTTCCGAATCTCTTGCGAGCTCGATGCATTTGACTTAAATCCATTGTGTATGGAACTGGGACGTTTATCAATGTCTATAATGATAATCAGAATGTACGGTTGGTTTTGTTATATATATGTATATATATGTTTGTATGTCAGCGTTGTTTATTTAAAGATATTTACGGGATATCTTGTTTTGATTGAAGTAGAGTAGTGGACCTCCACTACTGTGCGGTTCCGTAGGAACTTTTTCCACGTACCTCACTACTGTGGAATAGCCTATCTGCGGCAGTGTTTCCTGATCGTTACGACATGGGTACCTTCAAATAGCACGTCTACCTCCATCTTAAAGGCTGACAACGCTCTTGTAACACCTCTGCTGTTACACAGGGCCGTGGGCGTCGGTGATCACTTACCATCAGGTGACCCGACCGCTCGTTTGCCTTGTCCTTCCCATAAAAAAAGTTGGGTAGTTGGAGAATATTGCATCATATAATCAGATTTAACCAAATTGACTGTTTGATGTTAATATTTTATATATAAGTAAAGATTACTGACATTTCAAAAAGTTATAATAGTTATAGTAATATTTAAGTATTGTAAAATGTATTGAAAATAATAACAATAGATAAAAATACAATTAAATTACATAATTGAAGTCACGTTATTATAATTTTATAACTGGGAAATTGATACCGGAAGAAGTTATTTCCATATCTGCTCCTTACATCCACATTATATAATACTGATTTCTCTGCCACTCGCTTACTTAAAAACACTTTCATAAGACACTGTTGTCTATATATAAGTTACATTCTTAATATTTATCTTCTAATTATTCTGTAACATTTACTGAACTTTTTTTGGTTCAGTAACTTAAGACCTATGCTTAGGTCAGTCAGTTCTTTTTTTGTTATATATGATTTGAACTTATAACTAATGCTTAAAATGAGATATGTTCCACTGCGCCATTACGACTTAGTGCTATGATAGCCTCTATATATAATCCTATAGCGATATACGTAGCGATGTTGTCCGCAGTGAGCCATTAATGTCTTGAGCTTTTGCGTTAGAACTATAGAGATTTATTAAATAAAAGCAAGATGATAATAAAGTGTGATAACTCTTTCATTATATTTATATAATAACGTTTAATGAATTATAATTGATATAGTTTGTGTTTCATATTATTTATCCCGTATTGATTTCTCGCTTTCCATCATTCGAGTGGAAGAACTATTTTTTATTCTATCTTAAACCCGCAATGCTTTAACTAAAAGTGACTAGTGTGACTGTATAACCTGCTATATAAGATATAGTATGAACCGTAACTTATTTATCATATAGTGATATATATTTTTTCTATGACAATATGTTTAAACACGAAACATTTTATTGTAAAATAACTAACATATATATGTTTAGCATACATAGCAAAACAAAAAACATTTGAAACCAAATCCCATATCTAAAAGATTTAATAAAAAAAGCTTTAAGTTCACAACTTCATTAGAACTTACATAATTAAACGTTTCATGAAAACCACAACTTGAAAGCTAATAACTGACCATCGTCGTCTAGATAGGCAAAAGATTACATGACAAAGGAATAGGGTGTTAACAGTGGGACGTTCACCTAACCTAGTGCCAAAATAGCCGACACCTTAATATATAATACGTGTACATAGCTTTATAGTCTGCACTGCACTATAAGTGTCTGGTGCCTGTAAATTTTCGCAGGCGATCTGCGGCCGGTCTTTGTACTATTAATTTGTAATGTCTCCCCCCCTCTGGCACATGGAGCGGACGGAAGGCGGATAAGTCGAGGCTTTTGATGGCTATCGACTATCGGTTATGTGGCTTAGCTTCGAGTGTTAAGATTTTGTATGCAAAGATCTGTTGTATAGTTTCATTTGGTATTTAAATATTAATACGTTATAGAGATAAGTGCGAAGTAGAATTTTAAATGTGATATATTTTTAAATATGTCAATATTTATAACAACATACTAGTGATGTATAAAAATAAATTTAAAAGCTATTTATTGTATTGTCTGCATAAACACGTGTGTTCAGTTAAATTTACATTTTATTATTTACCCGCATAAACAAGCAACGCCAGCCTGAAGTGATTTTATGAATAAAAATGTTATATTGTAATAATATATACAATAATATAAACTTTTCACTATATTATTAAATTGTGTAATGTAAATATATATATCGATAAGATTCAAAATCGAAACTAAAAAGATATTTGGTAATATATCGATGCATCATGGCCCAGTCCTCGATCTTCAACGGGGGTCCGCGTTTCCGATAGGATTAAGCTAGACTTACTGCTCGGTCAGAAACTCGGCGCGACGCAGTACCCCCTTGAATACCCCTCCCCCTACCCCACTACCCCATCCCCTGCCGCATTAGGAGCAATCATATTCGACGGCTGCTACGTTTTGGCATCAGTTCCTATTGCTTACGGCCAGCTATTTGCGGAACAATGATCTGTGGTGTCTTATTGTTTAATGTTGTTAAGGTTTGAATTTGTTTGGTGGTTAGTCCGGGTTCCGTGTGCTGGTTCTCGCTTAGTATTCCCGTCGGCTGCAGATTGGTGATAATGATGGCTTGTTCTGTTTGTTCAAGTGATATGGAATTTTGACAGCGGCGTCGTTACTAGAAATAGTCGATTTAATGAATATTAGATATATATTCAATTTATATTATATTGAATATTCGTTATACTTGTCAAGATGTTTTGTTTGGATTTTTATGTTTTAGCATATAGCAAGAAAAATCTTGTTTTATGGAGTCAGAAGGTGTGTCTACGGTCAAGATATATTGACATTGAAAATAGATAGATAGAGAAGTTTGGAAGTATTTTAATCACGAAATGAATTCTTTATATAATGAAATATATACATAGATATATACTTATATAGATATATACATAATATATAGTTTTGCATACTAAGAAATTGTATTACATTATTATTCAATTTATCACTGACAAGCAAAACTATAAACGGAATCGGTTAGATCATTATTGGATGCGGTAATACTTTCCCAGTATTTGTACTGCTAGGGCTTCCAGCTAAGTGAGCGCAATATAATAAATAATGCATGCATTGCTAGGGTTACACTTAGTATGAACATTTTATTGTATTTTTTTGCTATAATTTTAATGAATTGCCCTTTTAGTTTCTATATTTTATAAGTAAATTTCCAGTGTAAGTACCTATATTTTACTTGATAAATACTAAATATGTTGACAATTTTAAATATTATTTTTAAGTTTGGCAGAGAGATCGTGCGGCGTTTAGTTACGCAACGCATATTTAGACGACAGGAGGCGTAATTTTTGGTATATATAAAAAAATATATATAGAAATAATAATAGTTTTATTTATTCTCACCCAAAAGTAAATTAACGCTTAAACAAAAATAAAAAAGACTAATATATCACGGAAACGTCTAATTCAACGTGTACCAAAACAATGGAAACAAAGCAAGTAACCGAAACCTATTATGAAATCCTTAATCCGCAAAGTTGTTTCGTCGATATTCGGGGTTCCCCTAGGTAGGCGGGATGTTCCTTCCCGGACCGGCTTGACCTACTTCCAGACGTGTTGGGGACGGTCATGGTTGCGTTCTTTCCACATTCCTTATGTGTGTCACCCTTTTTGTGGATTTGCTTCGGGTTATACCTTTTTCTATTCACATTGAATTGTTTTTTCAAGCGTATTTGACCTTATGAGGTAAATCTTTTTATTTTTTTTTTATTGTTTTTGTTACAAACGCGTTTAGTCGAGGACGTCGTGGCGCAGCGTCTGCCTGTGAATACGATGGTTAGTGGGTTCAATTCCCACTCGAGAAATATAATTTTTTATTTCCATTTTTCCTCGAAATTGCTTCGAAAAGGTGGTAAGGGAACGGAGTGTCATAATATACCTATGAGCGGAGTAAAGAAGGAAGCTAAAAAAAGAGAAAAATGTATGTAGTGCTTTACGATTTGGTTGATATTCTATTGTTACATGTAGTTAAAATATTACGCGCTTCATATTTTAAATTATAAATGCCTGTGTATCGATTATTAACCCACTTGCTCAGTTATCAGAATTGCATTATTTTTAAGTAATTAGGTTTTTTATGTTTCGGAAATGTCGTTTTCTTTTCGGCAGAAAGTGAAAAACACATTGTCCTTATATTAGATGTTTGTTGACTGTTCACGCTTTATCCCCATATTGCAGGGTAGGCAGAGAGAACTGCAGGGACCTTATGAACTTAGCGCTAAGACACTCCGTTGCTTAGTCCCTGCTTTCTTCGTCCCCGCTTTCCGTCTTTTTCGAGGCATTGCCTGTTGAGTGGCGGAACTCAACGCCGTGCTTTGCCTAGTTGCCAGAGCGAAGAAAATGGAAATAGAAGAATCCATCTTCCCCGAGTGGGAATTGAACCCTCAAACCGTCGCGTTTACAGACATACGCTCACGCCTCTGCGCCACGACGGTCCTCAACTGTTGACTGTTGACTGTTGTTGTTATATCCTCTTATATAGGCTTCTGTCTGTTCGTAAAGCTCAATAAAAACTATACAACACGTAAAAAATGAAATATAACGAATTTTCACTTTATATCTAATATATACATATTTTCCTAACTTAAAAACACATTTTTATGTAAAAAAAATAACAGCTATAATAATATGCAATTGTATATAAATAATAAATAACTTTTTACACCGTGCAAAACTTTCCGAGAGCTTTTTCACGTTTGATACAAATTAAAGGGAGTTTTCCTTTCTAATTCGATGAGACTTGGATCTATTTGCAAGCTCATTGGGGTGGGTCATGGTTTACGTTCTTTTGTAACTCTGGCTATTTTGCGAGCTTTCGTTTACCTTTTTGTGTGATCCGTGCAATCGACTTCTAATCTTTATTTGCATTTAAGCTTATGGGGAGCTTATTACTTGTTGTTTAACCAGTCGTGGTTTAAATTGTTATATTTATTTAAATTTAAGTTTATTTATAAGATTGATATTTTAAATATCTAGATATATTTATTTTAAATTTTTATAGTGTTATTCTATACTAATATTATAATATTTATTTATTGAAATATATTGTTTTACGTTACGGATTTTGGATTCGCTTTGACAATATGATGCCTTTATTACTATATTTTCTCATAGCGACTAACAATAATTTACAAATAAGCAACAGTTATTTCATTATGTAAATTATAATTCCAGCCTTTACTTCGTCTACTTAGTAGATTGCGGGTGATATAAGTGATATTTAAAAAAAAATTGTATTTAGTGAAAATTCAAGAAATAAACATTATAACCCTTTATAATGGCGATTATAACGGTAATTATTTATTTTAACTTACATTTTTTTATATTTTTATCAATTTTACTTTACAATATTGAACTGTGTTAATGTGATGAAACTATACAATGAAAGTAACAAATAACTTTAAAACTTTTGTTATGTGAGTTACATTTTGAATTTATTATACAAAAGATATACTTAAGTTCCTTCTTCGCTTTTTACTGTACATCCTATATATAGTGTTGTAAAACACTTTGAATATTACATTTTCAAAGTTTACATATTTAAAATTTTATAGATGTGACATTTTTTACCCATTTTTTAACTTTAAACTATCTTATAATTATTTTAAGTTTTATTAACATGGTGAAGCAGTATGGTTACAGACTTTTGCTATTGTCTTAATGATTACAATTTTAAATTTGAATTATTACATTTCTGCACGTAGCAACCTAGTGCGAAGAAACATTTTCAAACTCTATGTTGTATTACAACTTGTCTCAAGCGGAACTCGAACTGAAAACCACCCTGTTTACAGTTAGATACATACAATGAGCATTAGAACCTTATACAATTCATAATATTATTTACAATATATATATATTTTCACTTTTTGTCTATACAACGAGGTGTTGCGCGAAACAATATCTCTAAATACGTGAAAATAAATAGCTTTTTATTCCTCGCATTGAAAATGTGGAATATTCTATACTATGTACGCACATTGTTTTTATACTATAATAACATATATAGGACATACTTATAAAAAACTATTAATAAATATTACACAGTTCAAATACTATGAAGATACTTAACAGTTAACAGTGGCGTAACTCAACGCCGCGCTTTACCTAGTTGCCAGAGCGAAGAAAATGATAATAGAAAAATCCAAAATCCCGACTAGGAATCGAAGCCAGAAACATACGTTGCGCCTCTGCGCTACGACAGTCCTCATATTATGTTATTATATACAAAAATCTAAGCAAATTATGAAGTAATAAAATTAAAAAAATAATTAATAACAATGTAACTTACAGACGAGTCGGGATGCGAGGCTGATATGCTGGAGGGCGAGGGGGGCCGGCACTCGCCGCCCCGGCCGCAGCAAGAGCCCATCAACCTCAAGAATGAGGTGAGTCTCTTAACCTAACCTCTTTACTTATTACAACACATTGTTTCCATTTCTACACTTCTATTATACTTATAAAATAGTATAGTAGTCTCGTCTACTTTGGAGGAGATTACGTTGGAAGGCATTGTCTACATTACTAGAGGTTATTTTTAGTGTTTTTGACTTCGCTTGTTGAAAAATTAAAAGAAAATAGAGTAATTTGGAGAGATTAAGTTTTTATGACTCTCTAGAAAAGAAAAATTGAACTCGAATTCGGTCGGAAGTAGAGGACGGAGTGTTCTGACATTTGATTTTCTCTACTGCTATATCTGGTATATTAAATAAAATAATTTCATAAATTATTACTGTACATCGTTGTATATCTACAATTCTGTTATCTTTATAGTCATTGGATAGAATAGTGTAGTAGTCTTGTCTGCTTTTGAGGAGATTATTTTAGAAGGCCTCGCCTAGCTTTGGTGTAGTGCATCGGTTGTAGTGATCTTTGTGTTTTGGGATAGATTTGTTAATTATTTTTGAACACATTGTTAGATATATAATGAATGAGTGAAAAGTGTTTAAAGTTGTTTAAGAATATTAATACAATTACAGTGGTTTCTTCTTCTACAAAAAAGGGGAAATATATAGTTTTTTGTAGGCACAATTTGTTCTTTATTTTCATATTATTATTTCTTAGGTTTTCAATAAAAGATTAAATTTGCAACTTTAATGAGCTTTTAAAATAAGCTTATTTTACGTCGAAATAGATATTGATGTTGAATAGATATACTAGCATATAAAATGTTAGTGTAAACCTAAAGTACACTGTCACGGTCGAATTTTCAAGACAAATTTTATTTTTGTAAATGAGTCAAGGCTCTTGACATTCTGCCTCTTCACTTTATTAAGATACATTGTTTATATTTCTTTGTTGCATCTTAAGAACATTGTGAGGAGATTATAATTGAACTAATTAGTTTTTATATTCTATGTAGTATTTTGTTGTAGACTTTCTATAAAATGAACATATAAATATAAAGTCAAAAAGTTATTATAAATGGCCGTCGTGGCACAGAGGCGTAAGCGTCTGCCTGTAAACGCGACGGTTTGAGGGTTCGATCCCACTCGGGGAAGGTGGATTTTTCTATTTCCATTTCCTTCGCTTTGAAACTAGGCAAAGCGCGGCGGCGAGTTCCGCCACTCAACACGCAATGCCTCCAAAAGGGCGGAAAGTGGGGACAGAGAAAACAGGAACTAAGCAACGGAGTGTCTCAACATTAGGTTCATATGGTTCCTGCAGTTCCCTCTGCCTACCCTGCAATATGCGGGATAAAGCGTGAAGCTAAAAAAAGTCAAGGTATTATACTTTTGGATATATATATTGATTTATGATTAAAACTCAAATATGTTTTTAAAATAAATTGAGTAAGGTTAAGAGCTTAGAGAGATTTTTCTTATGAAGGCTCTTTACCGTCTTGATAAAATAAAATAGATTTTTTAGTAGTATTACATTCGTAATACGCACAAGGAGTGTTTTTAAGTCACAAAGAGAGATTAGTGTGATTATATTTGCTTTTTACCAATGATAGTAGAAATGATAGAAAAACAACTTGGGTTGTATCTACTCCAAAAGAGCCTCTGTCAGAAATATTGACTATATTGAAAATTTTTAACTAACCAAGAATTTAGGGCTGACTTATAAAAAGTGAATAAATATTTTCCAAGCAATATTAATAAGTTTAAATGATTTACTTTACTTTATTGTAATTTATTATTTTAAAAAAGTAATTGAATGACTAAAAACCAGGGAAATATTATCATATTAAATACTGGGCCAAAGACAGATGAAAAATAAATTAGAAACAGAAGCGTAAATATCAATGATCTAAAATCTTCTTAGCTATTCTAAAAAGAGTCTGTCACAAGTAATAAAAACACCCTTAATCCGCAAAGAGGCTACACAAACGATCTCAAAAAGAAGGCCGGGGTGCGACCGGAGGCTCACTTTAGTGTGAAATAGGCAGACAATGCCATCCTACGTCAAAGGAATACGCCGATCATTTAGTTTGTCGGCTTCGCTTTTCCATATCGAGTTTTTAAAGAATATAGTTTTATAAGTTTTCACAATATTGTATATTTTTTATTCAATTTCCTTGTTTTGATATGAATTATTGACGTTTACTTATAAATATCACCTATTTCCTTATAATGAGTGAAAAGAAATGTTATTATTTATATAGGTGACAAATATAAATAACCAAAATTGGAGTTCGATTCTGTTTTTATACTATATTTCGATATAAACCACTGCCCCGTTTAAACAAAAACATCTAATCAAGAGAAAAGTTCAAAGCTCAATTTAACTCCAAATCAGAAGGAGAACTCCAAACAAAACATTCCGATTGACTCTCAAAACAAACGGCCCCGATGTTTTTCTTCATAAGCACGTGGCCGAAAGAGTACGAACAAGGACAAAGTTAAGTGCGAATATGCACGCTTAATTTTCAAGTGTTGACCGTCGAGTTAGGCTCGGACGGTAAAAAGACGAGTCGGCTCAAAAGGTCCTCACGAATGCGCCGAAAGACTAAACATCCACCGCTTCGTTAGTGCACCCGTAAAAAAATTTGAAACGGACCAATCGGCGTGGTACTGGCGCAACCTACTTGCCTCAGAATCTATAGTATCGATTAGTGAGCTTTTTTACCCGCACGCACACACACCGCCGTCGCGGGGGGCAGCCTTTTTAACAATCTTTTTTTCGACCACCCCGACCTACCCCCGAAACCGCCATGTCCATCGCGCGGATGCAAAGACCACCTCTCAGCCCTCCCCCCGTATAGCAGCATTGAAAATGGAATTTCCATGAGTGATGGAGTGTCAAACGGGAAGTGCAAAAAGGAGAAAAAGTACATTATGTTAATTATTGAACGCGGCCCGTCCTCCGGCTTCGAATTGAATGTCATGTCGCATTGTGTCGCCGTGTCGTCGTGTAACTAGCGTTGTGCGATACGCTACTATCTGCCTTAGTTTTATTTTTGTTTTCTCGTCAACATTAAAAGTAAGCACGTATAAGTTTTAGCTGGTATATAGATACGTTCGCGCCCAAATTTCGAATAATTTTCTCACATTCCAATGAAATTGGGTCACGCGCTTAATCTTTGTAAAGTATTCAAAAATTATATATGAAATTAATAAGTTTTTAAATAAAGATACCAAACCCCTATCCGCAAACTTTAAAAAACGAAATATCAAACAAAACAAATACATGGAGCGTAATACAAGTTGCTAAGCACGCTCCCAACATTCCTGTACGTACTCGTTGTTTTGGCGCCAATTCTTTAGACCGTGTTATCAATGAACTAGAATTAAAGTTGTCTTCTTTTTTCTTTTTTCCCTTGGTCTAATGCGAATAAGAAGATCGTTATGGATAATAAATATATTACATTTTTTAATCTTTGTCGCACAAATTTGAAAATAATATTATTTACAAGTAACAGTTTTCACCATTTTATCAAAGATCCTATTAAGATTTGCATTGCATTTTTTAGTCGTCAAGTCTCTCGATAGACGTAATCATCTCACTCGAATTTCATAATCCTTTAAGCAGTAATCGAAGTTCGACATCGCAACTATTCCGACAGACGCTTTACTAATGGAAATCCCGAAAAAATATCGGGAAAATTGTAAAAAAAGAGAAAAAACGCAAGCACATTTGAATGAAAATTGGGTGGGGGCGGGCGGCGCGGTCCGGCGGCCGATCGCCTATTATTATTATTATTACTGGCATTATATCTGCATTTTTTCCCGCGCACGGAGGCGCCGCCATGTTTATTTTTCTTCGTTTTTCTTTTTTTCGGGAAATCGGCGGGCGTTGCCCCCCCACATGTGCGATACAGCTACAGCGAACTATGCGATGTCTACAAGTGGACGAACATTTAAATTGGCTCTCATCAAATATTGACTGCGTGTAGTTTTTTTCATTAACCGGTGGGCTTTTTTTGCGAGATTTCCTCTTCGATACAGTATCAATTGGAATCAGCGTTTCTTTTCAAATACCTGGATCGTTAATTTGTAAAATTCAATGAATTAGCTGCGTTTTTAGAGAGATTTTTATGGATGTTACCTTCAAAAGTTAGTAGTGTGCAGTTCGCGCTATGTATAAAAGCCGAGTGGCACATGGAGTACACAATGTTTTTATCGCACCCATCCATCCATATACGTATCCATCCATTGTATCGTGTGTACATTTGTCTGTCTGTTTACTTTAGCGTGTAGTATAAAGAGCATGAAGCTCGATTTGCGCCAACGCTTCCACGAACCTTGTTAAAGCTGCTTAAGATCGCTACAAGTGAGATTATTCAATATATATTTTGAGATTTTAAGATTGTCATCTATCCTCTATGAGTAATATAAGAAAGTTTCGTTAGTACAGCTAGGTGCGAATATGCGGTAGGTGCGGAATTACATGTAAACTAAGTAGAGGCACACAAAGGCAAGGTGATCAAATTCTACAAAAAAAAATAATGTTATGAGCGCGCTGCAACGCGGCAAATTTATTATCATTAAAAAAAAGCAAAAAATCATAATTAAAGGGGTGGCGGTGGGGTGCATCCCATTTTTTATTTTAATTGCCTTGTAAATTTACAAACTTATAGTGAAAATGTCGAGGCGATTCTTTTTCACGTATACATTATGCGGTTTGGGGTATTCCTAGCAGTCCCGCGAATTGTTTGTGACGCAGAAGAGCTTTATATATTTTAATGTTACCAATGTATTTCAGACAGAAAATAAATTCTTTTTGTACTCGTTGACTTTCACTGCTGCGCACTTTAACGATTTGCCCAACTGAGAGGCTATAGTTTGGGGGCTTACACGGTTGGATTGAATACGCACTCATATTTTGCTCCGAGGTCTCTCTATTATTATAAAGACGACAAATTGGAATAATTCTTATTATGCTCATGATATACGTATAAATATATATTGTTTTAATTAATTTTAAAAATATACTTGTTTGTTTTCAAGAAATTTTACAGCTTTTTTTGTTTTGTTGTCTTAATTATATTGAATGTAGAGTACGTGAATGAGTTTATTCATAAATAAAAAGTACAATCGTTACTTTACAAATTAAAATTTAATGAATATTTCAATATTTGCTATTCAAAATTCTTAAAATATATTTAATTGTAAAAAGTTTTTAAGATTATCGATACTTCTTCTGATTGGAATTAGTTCCAGCCTTTGACACCAGCGCCTTCCAGTCGGAAGGCCTACTCCACTGTCCAAAGTGACACTCCAAAGTGATCTATAGTAAAATGAAATTAGTATAATAAATTTATTCTTATATATATTATATATATATTGTAAAGCTAACTGACTATAAAGCAGAGTGCAGGTTTGAAACCAGATACTTCGAGATTTCATGAATGTATATAGATTTTGACAGCTGTGTGTCAATTCAATTATTTTGTCAGTTAAATTGCATGGGGATATCTACGCAACGTTCAAGCTTATATGAAGATCGTTTTATAGAATGGTGTATTCATTTAGTAATAATTATTAAGAGTATATTAATCTCTAATAAGGATGTTGAAGTATTTTGTAATTAATCGAGAAATCTATTGTTTATTTATTATTTTTTATTTTATTCATTTTAGTCTTCGATGAGAATTTTGCTTAATAATTTGATTCAGTAAAAATAGAATTACTTAATCAGTACTTCATATATATAAAATAATAGATTTATTATTACTAACTAAGCTTTTAAACTACAAACAAAGTTGTCTATAGCAAAAATACGTTAATTACTTACATTTTTGATACTTTTTTTAAACGTACGAGTTATCTTTCATGGCGGAGGGTGAACAACGCAATTGAGTGTCCATTCCCCACTGCGTGCCTTTTAGTAGCAAAATGCACAGTAAATATACTATGTAGTAAGTAGTTATAAAATGTTCAATATTGTTCAAAATATTAATAGAACTCGCTCAGCAAGCTTTCTTTATTAAAAATGCCAAATTATAATAATAATTTATAAGTTTATGATATTACAATTTTTGTTATCAAGTTTAATTCAACTTTAAAATTAGAGCTTTTTTTAGGAAGCTTATTTTTAATGTAGGTCGTTTTTACCTAAATAATTTACTAAGATCAAAGTCAACATAATTATAATATATATATATATATATATATATATATATATATATATATATATATATATATATATATATATATATATATATATATATATATATATATATATATATATATATATATATATATATATATATATATATATATATATATATATATATATATATTTACATAAAAATTCTTAAAGGAATATGAATTAAAATATTGGTAATGTCTATGTAATTAGAAATATTATATACTGACAGCGCTTTTATGTAAATATATATATATATATATATATATATATATATATATATATATATATATATATATATATATATATATATATATATATATATATATATATATATATATATATATATATATATATATATATATATATATTTACATAAAGCGCTGTCAGTATATAATATTTCTGTATATATATATATATATATATATATATATATATATATATATATATATATATATATATATATATATATATATATATATTTACATAAAAGCGCTGTCAGTATATAATATTTCTAATTACATAGACATTACCAATATTTTAATTCATATTCCTTTAAGAATTTTTCTAATTTTTACAATTATATTTCCATAACACTTATAATCATTCTCACATACATACATACATACATAGCTTCACGCTCTATCCCTAGCAGGGTAGTCAGAGAGAACGGAGCGCCAAGCGCTGCGGTCCCTGCATACCTCTTTCGCCTCGTCCACTGTCATTAACCTCTTCACGCATGCTCTCCGGGGAGTTCTCATGCTTTTTACGTGACCTTCCTCCAGTATCTTCAATACTGTGTTTTCGAAAGTCAACCGAGGTCTCCCCTTACCTCTCTTACCACTCACTTTTCCATCATATATCTTTTTTACCATTCTTTCGTCACTCATTCTTTCGACGTGCCCAAACCATCTGAGCACGTTCCTCTTCATTCTTACTGTGACATCCTCGCTGGTACCTACCATCCTGTGTACCTCTTCGTTGCGGATTCGGTCAGCTAACCTGACTCCGCATATCCTTCGAAGAGATCGCATCTCCACAGCATTCATCTTTCTTTCATTCTTCTTCTGTAATACCCACGTTTCACTGCCATATAACAGCGTCGGAACCAGAACTGCATTGTGTACGGCCAAACGTGCAGCGACGCTGACGTTCTGCCGTCTCAACAACGCAGCTAAGGCACCGTTCATTCTGTTACCGGCAGCAATACGTCTTTCAACATCCATTTCGTATCTACCATCTCTACTTAACATACTTCCCAAGTATACTACTTCGATCACTTGTTCTAATAATTTTCCATTCACGAAAATCTTGCATTCTGTCCTTTCCTCGTCTCTTTCAAATACCAGAACCTTTGTCTTACTTGCATGAGGAGGACGAAGCTACAAATCATTCTCACACATTTCGTAAATAAAACGACAAATATATAATAAGTCGCAAGAATATTTCTTTAAATATTTATAAATTTCCTTTAATATATACATACATACATACTTACTCTCAGTTTTTATATAGCTTACTTTGGTCAGCCCTTATTGATAGTATGTAATCACTCATTTAGCACTTAATACGGGTACACCTCGTTGTTAAGTTAATAAAACCGTACGTGTACCTACAGTATAAATTGAGAACATATTTAAAAATACATATAAAAAATTGAATTAAGTAACTTATACATTTAACTTTTCTAATAATGAGAAAAAAAAAACAATTTTTTATAAACATTAACACAATTGTTTTGACGTAATATTACTACGAACAGGTTTCGCAATACTTGTTTTTAATTTGTTCATATTAACATCTAAAACTAAATACAGGCTAGGTTAGTCTTCAAAAACAAAAATTTACCCAATCTATACAAAACTCTAACACACCACATTTGACATACTAAACTTTGACTTACCCATTGAAATATAACAAAAAAGCTCCCCATGTCGTATATCAAAAGCTCGCTTAGCTAAAACTATGGTGTAAGCTCTATGATAATGCATTAGGGGCTAGAATTGTTACATCAAGGGGGTAACAAATGCTGCGGCTGGTCAGAGACGGTGATTGATCAAAGTCGTTTGTCAGATTCGCGACGCGGCTGCTGGCTGTATTAGCACGTGATTCTACGTCTAATGCGACCGAATTTAGTTTTAATTACATTACTAACATGTTTTCTGCGTATGTTTCTATGTGTTTGTGTTTTTGTTTTTATTAATGATTGAAATTATTGATTTAATATATTAAATCTAATCTAGCATATAACATATATATGTATTTATTGGGCAAAATAATATTTTATCATAATATACATTTTGTTTCACAAATCGTTTAAATTAAGGTGAACCTAGTAACTTATTTCATTGCTATTCTTAAATTCGCTAGATTTTTCAGACACTGCGTGTTGAGTGAATAAACTCAACTAGCAAGCGAGTGGAACTATTTTAATTTTATCTACATATATAAAATGTTATTGTCGTTGGACGAATCCATTTAGTTTTGTGTTTGAATTTTATTAAAAAAATATTCTTACCTTAATTTGTTCGCAGAATGTAATATTAAATTAACATATATATATATATATATATATATATATATATATATATATATATATATATATATATATATATATATATATATATATATATATATATATATATATATATATATATATATATATATATATATATATATATATATATATATATATATATATATATATATATATATATATATATATATATATATATATATATATATATATATATATATATATATATACCTTGTCCAAGCAAACGAAGAACAACTTATAGCTTCACGCTTTATCCCGCACAAGGCAGGGTAGGCAGAGAGAACTGCAGGGACCATGGGAACCTAGTGTTAAGACACTCCGTTGCAACAACTTAATAATAACACAATTCTCAATAATCATATAAAGTAACTGTTATTAAAATGCAGAATCACGTACATTTTATATTACTTAAATTGAAAATTTTCCATACTTACTGGAGTTTGTATATAGAGGGCTTGCGGTGTGAAGATCTTTTCAATTAATTTTTTACCTTTTTGATTGTGCTTTGTAATGAAACAATTGATGGTATATTCATTATATATATCTAGAAGATATACAAATATTTGTATATATACATATATCTTGGAAATTATATCTACGTTTTTATATGTATATATTTCGTTACTTTTAATGTCTTAAGTTCAGGGGGAAAGGAGAGTTGTGTTTTGACATTAAGTTCTCTCTGCGTTTCCCGCTTTTTAGTATATATGAAGCTTTTCAAAACGAAATTATCAAAAGGTAAATATGATTTAAAAACAATTTTTATACAATAATATTATATAATCTCGTTAAACATCATAGTTATAAAAATATTAAATACTTATAATAAATTGTATATAAATAAATGTAATAAGATTTAATACATGCGATACATATGTACATATATACAATATACCACACTAATATGTTATTGTCGTTGGCTAACTAAATATCTAGTACATATATGTATACTATGTTTGTAATGAGATTTTTTTTATGTTTACTGGCTAGCTAAAAAAACAAAAATAGAAATTGAGTAGTAAAATCTCAGTAAAATCTCTGACAGCTAATATTCCAAACACATGCATAGTTTCTTATAACTGGTCTAGATTATCCATTTGAAATTCAAATAATAAAACTGATATAAAGTATCAACAATATGAAACGTACGATACGATGTTCCTGGCGAATAAAACGACTCAAAATCAATAGATCTCATCGAGGACGAGATAATGGCTTGTCACCTATCAGTGCACCCAATAAGGCAATAATCAGATGCGCTTAGACGCACGTTTAGAATTTTGAAATTAAAATTATTTATAAATATTATTTTTGTTTGGTTTGTAATGATTTATTTTGTCACTTTAATGTTTTCGTAAACGTTTCTTCTCAAGTTATCGGTATTTTAGTGTAATTTTTTTTGCTATCGCTTCTGTTCTTATGTTGATATTGTCTATGTTATATTATGATACAAAAATATTATTAACTAATCTTTCAAAATTTTGAAATAACTGTAACATTGTTTGAAAAATTGCTTACGAATCAAGTTTTAAAGCGTTTCACCCGCTGCGTTCAGCCCGCCCGTTTGCGTGTGCACCCAGCCCATCCTCTGAAAATGGAGCGACCGATAAAAAAGGTAACGAATTATAAAAAAGCGGAGGTACAATCGCGAGCGCGGATGTGTGGGCGGCGGGCGAAATGAAATGAAATAATGAAAAAAATGGGCAAAAAGCAGTACAAACATGCATTGTCCTGCCGCCCCCTTAATGAGAGGTGGCGCCCGCTGCGACGTGTGCCTGAAGTGCCTGATTATCACCTGATTCAATCAGTATCATATTTTTCGCGGCTTTTGTACTATTTGAGATAAATTGGACATAGTTCGTATGTTTATCGGGATATTTATTGTTAATTAATACTGTTTTTATATTATATGTGATATATCGAGATATATCGATTATTTTTATATACACAAAGAAGAGGTCAGTAGTGTTTTATTCAAACGGAGATATTGAAAGAAACTCGTCCACGAATCTAGATTGCACCAAAATAATTGCCAATCTGACGTGAATCGTAAGAGCTGTATCGTTAGATGTGAGATTCAAAATCGATATTGAAGTTAATTCAGCCTTATAATTGTGGTTTATTCCGCATTGTTGGCTTACGATCACCCAACGAATTAGGCATCAAAAACAGCGGCCGAAATTAATTTGTTTATGCGAAACAAAGGTGGGCACTGGCTGCATGCACCCGTGCTTCGCCCACCTCCCGAAAAAAAGAAAAAAATAGGAAAAAAGGGGGTAGTGGGGTCGGGGACTCCCCCCGCGGCGCGATCGGCATCGGACTTCTTTTTTTAATCGCGTCGCATTCAGAATGGTCGTTTTTGGTAAGCACACACTGCGCATTGCCTATTTTCCAATTTAGATTGCTTTGTATTACCGTCTGAGCGATGCGCAATAGTTTTTGAGGCTCGTGACACGTGAGCGCCGGAAATTAAATTCTGTGTAAAATAAAATTTGTTCGACTCGGGTTTTTTCCGAATCCCCCGCGAACGGTGAGGGTACTTGATCTTGCTTAATTCGCTTGTTTACATTCTTTTATACGAAATGAGAGCTTTATTTCAATCTAAGCTTGTATACATTAAAGTTTTAGTTCAAGTACATCATATAAGCATAACGTATAAAATAAATAAAATAGGTTTTTTTAAAAGATTTTTTAAAATATTTCATATTTCAATTGAAACACAACTAAGATAAGATTATTTATTATGAAATATCAATATAACATATTTTCATGAGTGTTTCTAAAATAATTTATTTATTCAATTCAAGTATATAAAACCGTTGTGGCTCAGTGAAAGAATCTGATTGTAAATGTGTTAGTCGTGAGTTTAAATCCTACAGTAGGGAACGATTTAGTATAAAAAAGTAATAATAAAAATAAATTTTATATTATCTTTCTGCTCCAAAAAATTGGAGAGAATGTGAGACACCGAAAGTCCTAACATTAGGTAAAAATAATTGAGACACTTAAAAATTATGAATATTATAACTATTGCTTAAAATTATAAAATAAAAATTAGCAATCTTAAAGAAATATTAATCAAAAACTTCAAATTCTACTAAATTAAGATATATATTATTATTTATACAGTTATTAAAATATGTAATAACAATATAATTATCGATTCAAGAACCTGTAATTAAAAACTGCGCCACCGTCCCCTATTTCCTTATACAGGCTGTACTTTCTAAACCACAATTTATACTTCAAATAAACTCGAGCAGACCAATAACTCAAGTATCAAAATTCCTGATAATTAGCCAGCTACAGTAATAAATATCACCAAGATGATTATTAAGCGGCGACGAGTAATCATAAGAAGGCATCGTGAGACGAACGATAGACCCGGGGGCGTAATTATATACTATTTAAATATATTATATATTTTTTTCATGTCTTCACGATTTATCCTGCACATGTCAGGGTAGGCAGAGGGAACAGGAACCATAAGAACCTAATGTTAAGACACTCCGTTGCTTAGTCCCTGCTTTCCGCCTTTTTAGAGGCATTACGTATTGAGTGGCGGAACTCAACGCCGCGCCTAGTTTCCAGAGCGATGAAAATAGAAATAGAAAATCCATCTTCCCTGAGTGGGAATCAAACTCACAAACCCTACGCTTTTAAGGGTGACGCTACGCCTCGGTGCCACGATAATCCTCAAATATATTATAAATATATTAATAATGTTTTAGGGAAAATTATTATTATTAATAAAATAAAAGAAAATGTCAATTAAATATATTTTTTTTTAATTTTTAACTAATTATGAAGAAAACAAAGTCATTTAATATGAAAAATGATTAATGCAAGTCACGATACTAGCTTCCGTTCTCTTACTGCCTTGGGCTACTATACTTTTGCACCCTTCTATATAATTAAAACACAACTTGTAATTAGAGACGTACAAAGAAAATCATTCCGAAACGAAAGATAATATCACTTGCTCTAAATATATATGTATATGCAAGCTGCGATCGTAAAGTTGTTACTTTACTATTGTCGCTATCGTATAATAACCCTTTTTATGCATGCGCGTTGTAAATTACGCGCTCGCTAGAGAGTGACGAGCACTCGAGTTGTATTAGTGGCCCAATATATGGAGAAACCTATATTAAAAATTATGTAATATAGACATTTTCAAAGTCAAATGATTCATTACTATATCATTTGAATGCCAGATGTTTTAATTTTAGGTTTCTCAAAGTTACATACACTTTTAGTTTTATTACACGTAGTTTCATTTGAAACGCTTTGTTCCCTTAAGCGTTTAGAAAATTATATATAGATAGCTATAAACTTAACTACAATTAGCTTTAAATTTTTGTATATAGAAACAGATTTTCGGGAAATATTTAGTAATACTAATAATTTAAAATATATACTAATATTTGTTTATTAAAATTACATATAGGTTGTGAATTCCCTACCTAGGGCTCCTAGGGCTGGGCATTGCTTTTCTTTCCAATACGTCAATGCGAAACATATTCTATTATTCGTTTTTAAAGTTTTTGTAACTTTAGAATGATGGTACTTAGGAACTTCACGTTGAATGGCTTTCACAGTACAGAAACGTGTCTGTATATACGATAATTGTAGATTCAAGCTGAATCACTTTAAATCACTTTAAATCCGGATCAGGATTTAAAACAATTTTTTTTATAATTGAAGACCTGAGCAAATATATCTGCTATTTGCTTTGATTTGATTTAATTTTTATTTGTATTTAATAAAAAATCATTCCTTCTCAATATTTATTTATAATATTTATAAAGAAAAAGATATTAATAACGAAATGAAGCGGAATTCAAACCTGCACTTGTTGGAAACCATACCTACCACTTAGCCTTATTTCATATTTTTAACCTTCCTTTTTAAGAACAGTCTGTATAAGCCTTTTGTTCCTAGTCATAATTTACACATACTAGCATAATAACTTATATATATATATATATATATATATATATATATATATATATATATATATATATATATATATATATATATATATATATATATATATATATATATATATATATATATATATATATATATATATATATATATATATATATATATATATATATGTATATATATATATGTATATATATATATATATGTATATATATATATATATATATATATATATATATATGTATATATATATATATATATATATATATATATATATATATATGTATATATATATATATATATATATATATATATATATATATATATATATATATATATATATATATATATATATATATATATATATATATATATATATATATATATATATATATATATATATATATATATATATATATATATATATATATATATATATATATATATATATATATATATATATATATATATATATATATATATATATATATATATATATATATATATATATATATATATATATATATATATAGAAAAGCATTTACTTATTTATTATTTAGCCCACTTTTGTAAATATTTAAGAAAATACTTACATAAGACAAAGAAGGCTTGATAGATTATTTCTGGGTGATATCAAATGGCCGGCAAGTGTAACCACGATATAAATGCGCCTCATTAATCTGCCTAATAACGTCATTACCAGGATACAGTTACGTTCACTATCGCCTGCCTTTTTTAAATTAGTTTCTAAAAATGTTACATTTAACCAAAGGAAATCTTTTTTTAATTAATAATAACTTAAATTTCTTTATTTTATTAATGTTTTGGAACATAAAAATATATAAAACAACTTATACCTTGATGTACCTATTTATATGGCAATGCCAAAAATTTATGAATTATTATATTTATGACTTGTCGTCGATGACATAATATCTTGATGCTAGGCTATTTTTATTAGGAGTTACTCAATGCAAAATAAAAAAAAAACTAACTAAGAACAAAACATGTAATATTTTTATTATTTTGTTTTAAAATCAACAGTTAAGAAATGATCTTTTTAACAATTGATAACTTACTATCTGTGGCCTTTATATAACATGTCATGTATGTCACACAATGTTATTTTTTTGGTCTTCATTTTCTTAAGTATACTATATTTATTTTATATACATTTATAATTTAGAAAAATTACACCTTAAACTTAAATTAAAACTTAAATTACACAATACTGTCAATAACATTCGTCTAAGATATAATTATATAGTGTACACACATACTTACTTGTAAATTTAAAACAATTTTTCCGCGTTCCTAAGCCCTGTCCCGTATCGGCCGCTTAATTGGACCGCCATGATTTATTATCGTTAATTTTATGATAATGAGCCTATGAATAATTTGCGGAACGGCTATTCTGCAAGCCTTTGATATACGAGCACAGTCTTTGCTGGCCAGATCAGTTTTAGTTCCCTACTCTACCTTTAATTATAATTTATATATTGGTAAAGCAAATGCCTTGCCACGTTGGTGTGTTATTAATGAATATTATGTACAAAATAAACCCAATCGTGGTACAGCGGAGGAGTACGTGATGGGGCGTGATGGTGCAGGCTTCAATTTTTTATGTTAGGAAAAATAATACCTCGTTTATATTATTTGACGTTTTCATTACGTAGGTTTTAAATTAAATTTAAATTACATTTTATCACCAATTTTATTTTAAGTAACCTTTCATTGTATTATAAAAAAATATTAAGTAAAATATTTTCTGCATAGACAACTTAATCTATCCAGATGAGTTGGCAACAGCCCACAGTAGCCTAAACAGGATGCCTCGAGATAAACACGCTTGATAAGTCCAAGAATATGCGCGGTACACGCGTTTTGTATTAATCTTTACTTAATAGATGAAAATTGATTTAAATTATTACTTTAATTATACATTGTGTTTTTTTTTGTTTAAAAGAAAATATAAGTTTAAAAATAGCTTCAAAGTGTTGTAATACGGAAATAATTAATATATATTATTGGTGAAAGGTCAATTCACTAACTTGAGCCGCTTTTGACATTTAAAAGTCACTCTATCTAAACAAAGTCACGACAAATCGCAAGATAGAATTAAAATATAAATATTATAAATACAAACTAACGAGTAATTTCAAGTTACTAATTTGAAGGTAAAATGTTGACAGGAACTAACTGAAAACTAGATTTTTTATGAAATTAATTGTTTTTATTACTTCATTCAAGTGTTTAATCTTACCAGAATTGGCGTTTAGTTCTGTCAATCAACAAACGTTATCTTTTCGGGTGGAAAGCAAAGAAAGCTATATATAAATCCCTTATATCTAGAACTATGCATAAAACTAATTATAAAAAGGAGATTAAAATTATAATTTACCATTAAAAGTAAAAGATTGAACTATTTCACAGTGAATTAATAAAAAATCAAATATTTCTTACAGATGAACCAAATATAAATAAACCAAAATAAACGACAAGTATCTAGTTCAAATTATTGTATTCAAATTTTCGCTCGAAGCCAAAAAGGATGTACGTTGTCACAATTTTATGGCGGTTCCATTGCATTACCACCTCTATTAATCATGTAATAGGATTCAAGGCATCCGTAATAATCTATATTCTTGTATCAGAATGGGAGCGGATTGTAATAAGTTGCCGGTAATTTATGTTACACGCAATTAAAGTAAGATTGTAGCGGGCCTACTCGGAGCTGCTTTATAGGCTAAGATGACGTGGCGATGTGGGAAGTTTAGCTGAATGCATTAGTTTAGGTTTAAAATCTATTTCTAGTTAACATTTTGCTACAAATAACATTGAATTAATTTTTTTCAGTATAACAATTCCTGAAAATTATGTAAAATACTAATATTAAAATATATCCACAAAAATATTTACATATTTTTTTATTATATTCAATTGAAATACTTAATTAATGTACATACATATTTATAAAACGATTGATAATGCTAAATCTTGATAGTTATTTTATACATAAATTTAGAAATTCCTTTTCTAGGGACAAGGACTAAGGAGTGTCTTAACACTAGGTTCCTTTGGTTTAAAGCAATAAGCTAGAAAAAAAAAAGGAAACTATGCGTCTATACCATTCCAGAAAATATACTATATAAAATTAATCATCTTAGCCAAGTAATATCAGTATTATAAACAATATTACTCTATATTTATATATAAAGGATATTCATTGCGAGCTTTCATATTAATAAATAGATAGTCACCCACCAGTAATACGGTAACGATAAGAAATGAGGTAGCGCTAAAAGCACCTATCATGTATTTTGTCTTAATTTATCTGCATTTCCAGCAGTGCTTGAACTAAATATGCCGTGGTCTAATGCTAATGCATTGTCATCGCTGATGCAATGCTTTTAAAATTCACAATCAAATATCGTAAAATCAACCCACGCTCCTTTTCTGTAATCGCCGTTACGTTTCCTGTCAATAAATGAGATACAATGTAACGTAATATTATGACATAAGAACGCTTAATGAAGTCATATAGTTGTGATTTTGGAGTTGTAATTTGAAATCAATTATTGAAACCTCTTTAAGAGATTTTACTTTTAAAATATTTGTTTTACTTTTTTTTATCAGATAAGATGCGATTTGTTTACGCCTCGTTCTATTTGACATCCACCATATTATAAAATATAGCTTCTTGTGAAGCGGAATTGTAACACATGACAAAAGGTGAGAACTTATAATAGGAGTAAAGTCCTAAAGTTTGCAATTCCTGTGCAAAATGATATCTGTAGTTTAGTGAAGCAAAATGAGTGTCAACTTGCAATTATATTTTAGGTACAGATACCTCAGTACAAGTAAGACTCACATTTGGTCAACATTACACGAAACTATGCATTAATATTATATGGGAATCTCTAAAACAAAGAAAATCACCCTTAAAGAAAATCGTAAAGATAAATTAATTTTAAACATACAGGAAATCTAATACCTCCACTTTTAGAAGTTGGTAAACTTATTATTCTACTAATATTTAAACTACACTGAGCTAATTCTCTAAATGCGTGCATAAAAATCCGAACTTAATTTTAGTGATAAGGTGACACGCAAAGTTAGGTCCTAATGTTTCACAAACTTTATAAAGCTGTACCGAAATTTATTGGTGAGGAAATTTTCGTTTTTATCATTAATTAGAAATTATATATGGATTCATTAATATTCAATTTACATAAGATTCATAAAAAAATTTTCTTGATAATATAGATTTGAAAGGGTTTGCTTAAAATTAGATAAACAGATTCACCAGAAGGTGAACTTAATGAATTGGACAATTTTTTTACTAATATTTACTAAGATTTTTTTGTGTATGACAATTTACTTTTTAATTTTTTAACAAAATCTGAGGGAAAATGTGCATATAAAGAACTTCTCATAGAAAATCAATGAATTTTGAAATAGTAATATTGCAACAAAATCTAAAAACTGACCACTGATAATAATTCATCAATCATTATGATTTTTTTTTATTATCTCTCCTTATCCTGCACATAGCAGGGTAGGCAGAGGAAACCGTGGAAACTTAGTGTTAAGACACTCCATTCTCCCCTTTTCAACTTTTCGAGGCATTGCGTGTTGAGCGGCGGAACTCAACGTTGCGTTTAGTGTAGTTGTTATAGAGAAGAAAATGAAAAAAAAAAGTTTTTTTTCATCCCCAATTGGAAATTGAACCTATAATACTAATATAGCATATTAATATATCAACATTCATATATAAATTATTATCAATCGCATATTAGACGACTATATTGCAAAACAATAGTGGCATTTGTCCGATCTTCGATTCTAATCAATATGCAAAGATTGCGTGCGCCCGCGTCGGTTTCCCGCTTTTTATTTAATTAAAAAATTGTTACTTTCGTTTTTTAATTAGTTAATGTAATGTTATCGTACTTCTGTTGGATTATAAATATTCGAGAAATACGAAAATAGCTTGTTTTTTGAGATTTCTTTTTTTATGAATAATGTGGTTTTTATGCTTATATATATATATATACATATATATATATATATATATATATATATATATATATATATATATATATATATATATATATATATATATATATATATATATATATATATATATATATATATATATATATATATATATATATATATACATATATATATATATATATATATATATATATATATATATATATATATATATATATATATATATATATATATATATATATATATATATATATATATATATATATATATATATATATATATATATATATATATATAAATAAATAAATATATATATATATATATATATATATATATATATATATATATATATATATATATATATATATATATATATATATATATATATATATATATATATATATTTATATATATATATATATATATATATATATATATATATATATATATATATATATATATATATATATATATATATATATATATATATATATATATATATATATATATATATATATATATAAATATAGGGTCGATCTTATTAATATTTTAGAAACATATTATTAGGTTAATAAAATATATAATAACATCGGATGAAAAACGTCTACATTTATTCCTCTAGGAATGCATTGTTCAAAAATGTCATAGTTCTTACTTCAAAACACTCCTCAGTGTATCAATAACCTTATATATTTGTGTTATTTAATATAATCAACATATACTTGTCATTTGACAAAATTTAAATATTATTTATCCAATTTTTTAAATAAAAACATATAAAAATATATGTTCAATCATTTTAATAATTAATAACGTACCTACTTATTAACACAAAAATTAATTTATCATACACACAAAAGTTGTTTCTTACATTTTATCAAAATCCGTACAAGATTTACATCCAAATTAGTATTTTACACTTATTACACTCTCATTAAATGTACGATTGTATGTACTTCGCAATAAAACGTTGAGTTTTCGAGTATTTTTCAAAGATAATTTTCGCTTAATTAACCAAACTAAACGCGGCTGTGTGTTTAAACCTGTTTTTGTTAATTAAAATATAATTTATATCGCCGCCTGATCAGCGTACTTGTATACATAATTTATTGACTTAATACGTTCTTAGGTTTAATTATGTGGGATATATTTTTAGGGTTCCTTTGGCTGAGAGGGGTGTTAAAGGGATTGCCTGTCATAGAGCTATATAGAAAACTACAAATATGTATCGACCTATTGGACGCGATGGTTATGGGTTCAATACTCAGAAGAATGAATTATTTGCATGTTTTGGTTACTTAACATTCGGCGTTGTGTTCCGTCACACAACATATAACGTTTTAAATACGGAAATTGAGCATAATGGAGTGGATTGGAGTGTCTTAAAACATTCAGATAAATCGAAATCAAAGTATTCTTTATTCACTTGGGTCATTATAAGCACTTCTGTATTTTCAATTTACATGGAAACGTCACTAATGTCTGTACTTCTGGTTCAACTACAGTAAGCAACTGACAAAACTACAAAACTGATTCCAAATAAAAAGGAATTTTTAAATATAGTGGAAAAATAATTCAGAACTCTACATTTGCAAGTATGCCTCGCCTTACATTGACATTCACGAACACAAAAGTTACCTTCTTAAGATAATAAGGTCTACGGCATTTAAAAAGGAGGATAACTGTTTTAATGATTTTACAGATTGTAAGTTCGATTTTTATAACTAAAATTAAAAAAATCCTTGTATTGAAATAAGTAGGATTTAGTAGCTTAAATTTTTAGACAAGCGCGGTGATATGTTCCGCTACTCTACACACAATGTCTCGAATGGTGGAAAGCGGAGAATGGAGTGTCTTAGCACTCGGTTTCCGCGGTTCCAGTGATTCCCTCTGCCTACCCTGATATGAACGGAATAAAGCGTGAAGCGATTATATGAATTAGTTTAAAAAGTACTAGTATCGACTCAGATATGATCATATTTCAAAAAATTAATATTATTTCATTTTTTTTATAATTTAATTTCAAAGAAATAAGAGAAAGCTCCTGATTCTTGCATTATAACATGCAGAAAAAACGTCCAAGCTACTACGTCAGTATACTTACTGGTTGCTTATTTATTTATTTGACAGATACTGTCAAAATAGCTTAATAAATTTGTCAGTCTGCCACGACACGATTTATCGTAAGGTATAAAGTAATTTTAATTCAGTGACAATTTATTTAATTATTTTTTGCTTTCATTCTTAATAAATATGAACTAGCTATTTCTTATACATACAATAATTATATCTTATTATTTGAAATTTTCTTTGGACTTATGATATAGCTTCTTTAAGATTTCTATATGAGAACCTTTTTTAACAGTAAAAATTAACATGAGTTCGTCGTGCCGCACTAGTAGTAGCGCTCACTAACTGTAAATGCGACAGTTGTCGGTTTGATTTCCAGTAAGAGAATGAATGAAACTCTCATTTATGATAGAGAAATATTACACGGTATTGAGTTAATTTACAAAAAAAACACAAAATTTCAAAATTTGAATTAAAAATAAAAATAAGAACAGGTTCTGAAGAAGGACTAGCACCAAGTTCTTTCTGCCTACCGTGCTATGAAGGATATGGCCCAAAAAATACTAATAGCAAGAGTATTAAACCTAAACATAACTTACTAATATATTTCATACTCTACCGTATTAATTAGTGTTCATTAATTTTGAAAAAAAAATATCATTACTAAATATGCTTAATGATTCATTATTGTTGTATGGTGAAACCAAATATAGTATTTTATTACATTTTTCATATTTTCTATAATAATTTCCATAAATGTACCTTATTAACACTTATTACTTATGTCATGTCATACATATGTATGTATAATATTAAACTGTAAACAACTCATGCAACGCTCTGCAACCAATTTCTATACATGGTTATATATAATTGGGATGTTTTCTAAGTTTTTCTAGTTTTTAATAATCATTGCTTTTAATTAATAATATAGTTGTTATAATTAACATCATTTACTGACTTCCACTCTAAAGGCTAAACTAAGGAACTGATTAACACTCTAACATTTTCTAAGAAAATTTCACCTTCCTTACGAAATATATATATATATATATATATATATATATATATATATATATATATATATATATATATATATATATATATATATATATATATATATATATATATATATATATATATATATATATATAATATATATATATATATATATATATATATATATATATATATATATATATATATATATATATATATATATATATATATATATATATATATATATATATATATATATATATATATATATATATATATATATATATTCAGGTGACAGGGTGTACAGCGTAAAACTAACTAAACGTCTTCACAGTACCAAATATTAATATTTTTATAGCGTTAAGTAGACTTTTTATGGTTCTGCATATTCAAGAACACAAGAACATTATTAGAGTTAAGTGAGTCAAAGCTTTGTCTAGACTTATTTTATTATCACATTAATATAATAATACTGAAATGACCACGATAAAAGCGTTTCAAGGCTGTTACTCCATTGTTTACGTCACTTAAATCTGAATATTAATTCAAATATCGCACACATTATAAAATTTTACGTTGTTTTGATATTTTACATAATTTTGCTGAAAAAAACTAAAAAAATTTAGTTAATTTAATTCGAATTTTGAAAACAGTATATACTTTGATACAGCTTTGTCTTTTTGACTTTTTAGACAATTAATATATCTTTATGCTATTTACTAAACAATATGTTACACTTACGAGGGTCAAACTGAAAGTTCTTAGAAAATCAAAAACTAAGCATTCTAGCAAGTTATTAGTTTTATTATAACTTTTCAAAATAGCGTCCATTTAGATCAATACATCGCTGCATTCGATGGAACCATTGAGAAAAGCACCTTGCCCACTCGGTCTTAGGGGTCTCTTCAAGGGCGTTTTGAAGCGCAGCCACTGCTTCTTCGGCGTCCATAAAATGTTTTCCTCTTTTCTTTATTTTCGGGAATAAATAAAAATCGCAGGGTGCGAGGTCGGGTCTATACGGCGGGTGACCCAGTAATTCCAAGTCTAAGGTCGCCAAATAGTCGATCGTTTGCCTGGCGGTGTGCGACGAGGCATTGTCGTGATGAAGGAGGATCCTGCTGCGAGGTCGTTTCTCTCGAACTTTTTCCAAGACAAGTGGCAAACAGTTGTTAGTGTACCACTCTGCATTAACCGTTTTCTGATCCTCTAAGACAACTGTCGCGTAATGACCTGTCTTTCCGAAGAACGAGGCCACCATCTTTTTTCCAACACTTCGACCTCTCTTCACTTTTGTTGGCAACTCTTCGGAAGAAACACCCACTGAGCAGACTGTCTTTTGGTTTCCGGATCATAAATAGTCATAAATCCAGCTTTCGTCACCCGTTAGTATGGCGAACACAGCATTTGAGTCACCTCTGTTAAATTTTAGGATCATTTCTCGGCACCAATCAACACGGCGGAGTTTTTGAGCCTCGGTCAAATTATGCGGTATCCAGCGGGCACAAAGCTTCCTGACCGCTAAATGTTCTTGACTCATACCTATGCCTAGACTTGTCCCAATCTGCTGATAGGTCACTCTTTTGTCAGTCTCTATCTTACGCCGCACAACACTGATATTATCTTCAGTCGCCGCTGTGGAAGGCCGTCCCTCACGCAAATCATCGGTGAGATTAGTTCGACCACGTTTGAATTCATTAAACCAGTTGTAAACTATGGCACGAGATGAGGCTTCATCGTGAAAAGCCAATCGAAGTCTATCATAACTTTCTTGTTGACTTATATGACATCGAAAGTCATAAAAAATCATTGCACGAAAATTTTCTCGGCTTAAATTCATTCTGACGTGCACAGACAATTTTCAATTTGCCGCCAAATCGTAAAACAAATGACAAATGAATGAAATGTATACTCAATATTATTGGTAAAGAGTTCTATTTTCAAAATTTAAACTTATTTTTTTAATATAATGCTTTTAAGTTGCCAGTTCTAAAAACTTTCAGTTTGACCCTCGTATGTATACACATATATAAATATATAGGCATTATAAAATAATTACATACACTAAAATAATAATAATAATTTCCATTATTAAATTAAACACTAAGATATTCAACCTTACAGAACATATCCCTTACTTAATTACTTATATCTCAAAGTTAATACTAAAAAACCTGATTAATATTTCAAAATATCCTTTCATTTGCATCAACTTACTAAGTGCCTGGAGGCTGGTAGCCGTATAATATATCAATGTTGTACTGTCCCCGCCCAACGGTCGTACGGTGCGTAATGCTTTGCCTGTGTCGCGTCGTCATACAAATGAGCGCGTATGATTAAACTTACGCCTTTTACTTTGCTTTCAAGATGGGCCTTTTTGTACGAGAAATTTTGTTTTTTTAATATTGTATTTTGATTGAAAGATGCAAAGAGAAAAAGAAATTTTAATTATTTGTCATTGGCGAGATATTTAGAATGTATTTCGCCTATTTAGAAACACGAGGAATGTCATGGCGCAGAGGCGCAACGTCTGCCTGTAACGCGACGGTTTCTGGGTTCGATTCCCAGTCGGGGAAAACGATTTTTTTTTTATTTTAAATTTCTTCGCTCTTGCAACTAAAGGTAAAGCGCGGCGCTGAGTTCCGCCACTCAACACGCAATGCCTCGAAAAAGGCGGGAAGCGGGGACGGAGAAAGCAGGGACTAAACAACGGAGTGTCTTAACACTAGGTTCGCTTCCTGCAGTTCCCTCTGCCTACCCTACCATGAGCGGGATAAAACGTGAAGCTAAAAAAAATTATAGACATTACGTGTGAGTCTTAAATAAACTCTTCATAAATTAATCGAGTCAGTGTCTTGTGAGCTTTATATGAAGAGGAGCACAGTTCAGTTAGTCTTAGGTCACCCTGGGACTCAAAAGAGCCGTCTCCTTGCCCTACTCAGTAATATGTATAATGTTATCTTTTGAGTGTAATTTCACTGTAAAGGTAATTTAACGGTAGACTAAATTGAAGTAAATATTAATTTCCTAATAATACTTAAAATTAGCTATTGTAAGTTCAGAATAGTAAATTTGAAATGAAACCTACGATCTCTCTTACACAGATAACAAATATTTTATATATTTATGGCTTTCATGGCGTAATAGAACAGTAGCTGGTTAAAACCGCGATAGTTATGGGTTCCATTCTTACTTTGGTGATAAATTATTTTGCCACATTCGTTCTTATTACTCATTTGCGGCAATAACTTCATACACACACAGAGTTTCTTAAACAAAAATTTTGTCAGAAGGAAGAAGAGGTTGCTAGCACCAGATCCTATATACCCACTATAATTATATATATTGTAATATTGTAAAACATTAACTTTGTATACTATGTACTAATGAATTATTTATTTCGTTTCAGGTAAGTTTTGGGGATCGGCGAAATCATCGTCGTAAGTTTAATTACAAATGAATAATTAATTTATAATTTATAACTAGTTTCGAACATAGAATTGTTAATTCAAATAAACTATCCAGGAAAGTTATATCGCAAATACGTCTTTAAGGGTTGCGTAGACACCAGATTGACATGAAATCATTTGTATGTAACGATTAATTTAAATATACCTTTATATATATATATATATATATATATATATATATATATATATATATATATATATATATATATATATATATATATATATATATATATATATATATATATATATATATATATATATATATATATATATATATATATATATATATATATATATATAAAGGTATAGATACACAGGAAGACATTTCCTATTCAAGCTGTACCTGTACTTGTAATATATCTAATTTTATTCTTATAATGCATTACATAGTACTAGAATATTAAACACGTAGTACATATGTTTTATGTCAATAACAGCGAGATGGTCGAGTGTCTTAACTGAAGTCTGCATAGGTTCTTAATCGAGGCGACTCGCATTTTGAAGGCAAATTATCAAGGGCGCGGTGGGGAAGGTGGATAATTAAAATCCGTTGATTAATATGTAAATGTAATAAGATTACTCTCTCCTGAATAATTTAAGGGGAAGCCGGGGTAAGTTATACATGCGGTGGTCTCTCATTATGGCTTTGTATCGGCAAATGTAATGTGAATGGGACGTATTTGATAAATGCTATTTGGCTTCGGCTTAGTTAGCAGCAATTTGATTATATCTTTAATTAAATATACTATTGTCATTTTAATTTCAATGAGCAAGTAAATAAATCTTGATTGAATCTTGTAAAACAATACAAGTTTAGAGTTACTCCAACAATACTCGTATAGCACGTTAGCTGTAAAGTCATGTCGTGTAAAGGCTACACGGTCGGGTAGCTCAAAATCTAGCTTAGAAGCTGAGCTACACGTTTTCTCATAATTCCTCCAAATTTCTCCGCCAAAACGGCCATGTTGTTTCCGCCATCTTTATTAGGAACGCATGGCCTCCCGCCTCCTGGCGTTGGTCAACGGCCAGCAGGGCGTTAAAGGCATCAGCTACGCCACCCACCATCTATTAGAGCCCTCCACGTTTCTATCGTTACTTTAAGCCGGGCTAACTTTCACGGGTCAGCTTACGTCGGTTGACGGTGTTTGGCTCACTTGTCTAATGGCTTTGATTAAACTGCCAGTTTATTTGACGGTACGATGCGTGCGTGCGGCCACGTATGAATTTATGCTTAGACGACATCCTACGATAGAATTATGATCGACTTGCGAAAATTGTGTGGCATTCGTTTTTGTCCATATCTAAGTTACGGTTTCAATTATATGTTACTTGTGTGAAATATTATGTCAAAATTATCCTTGCTTTGTAGCATATACATATAATTCCTAAATGTATTTTTCTATAAATACATGTAAATATATGTTAAGAAATAAAAAAAACTGTGAGAAATTTAATTAACGTCAGCATATGACGACCGTTTGACGTGTAGGCGTTATACAAACTGTCATTGCCCACTAAATTATTGCGTAAACCTAAATCTTATGTTTTTCCAATTAATGTTACATTTTCGGCGTTGAGTTCCGCCACTCAACACGCAATGCCTCGAAAATGGCGGAATGCGGGGACAGAGAAAGCAGGAACTAAGCAACGAAGTGTCTTAACACTAGGTTCCAATAGTTACTGCAGTTCCCTCTGCCTACCCTGCCAGGTGCGGGATAAAGCGTGAAGTTAAAAAAAAAATGTTACATTTTAAGTGCATTTACTAAATCTCTTTATTGTATCACAAAGGGATGCAATAACTACAAAAAAAATTTAATTGAAATTAAAAAAAAATAAGATTTCCAATTATTTCTCCACTATTTTTAAGTTAAAGTTAACTTTCAGAATTCACAATAATCTAATTAAAGAACATTTGTTAAACACTCTCACTAAGTAACTAGTGTATACTACCTCTGCCAGTCAATTACATCTTCTTCACAACTCTGAACTATTCGGAAAATAATTTACTTCTACAAAATCGTTAGAACTTATTCGTACAACGTGTTAATGCTTCATACAAAATTGATATAAACCTAACATTCAAGTAATAATATTACCTTTCTCAAACAATAGCTTTCCGAGTCTTGCTGCTGGCCTCTCAATAATTAGGATAGTGCATCTCCGTGCCGAATGAGAATAAAGCCTACCCTTTGTACGGTTGTGAAGGAAGACTACGTGCGTGTGTGTTTATATATACATCTTGATTCTGGGTATTTATGTGGACTGGGGCTAGGGTTGTTAGGTTTGTATTATTAAGATTACAATACTCTAGTTTTGGTTTAATATTTGGTTTACATTAAATGCATATGGTATTTATATACATTGTTAAATATATTTAAAGAAAATTGTTTAAAATTATGATCAAATGTTTCGATAATATGTTGTTTTAGTTTATCTTAGAATATGATGCATATATAAACATACATATTATGTAATTTATAGTTGTTTTATTAATTTACTCACATAATTTTATGTCCTCTATTGGTTTGTTATCAATAGTTAAATAGTTGTTGTATAATACTATACACAGCAACTAAGAGGATGTAGGACAAAACTTGAAATACCAACCCTGTTCGCAACATGGAGGCACGTCCTCCGCATGCCACTCTCTGATACTAACGTCGTATATTTCCGTCAGTGCGTACGTTGCCCCGTCTTATTATCTATCTAGGCACTGCCTAAACCAAAATTCAATTTAAAAATAAATAATAAATAAATCAATCTTGAACTCTTTCTTTTAACTCCATCAAAATTTTCCGACGTTTTGTAATCGAAAAGTCTTTAGAGACTTTAATTTTTTCGCATTGAAATTGGCGTTCCGTTAATTAAAACCAAATCGAATTAATAACGGGGCCGAAATCGAGGTTTCGTTGATAAAAAATTGTCAAGGACGCCCAAAAATTCGCCTATAGTGTTGTGTTGTAGAGTTTTGCTATAGTATAGTTACGTACATTGTTACGTGGCGGCGAGAAACACCGCATGCCATAAACTAATATTCGCTCGGACACTACTTGGAGTTATTGGACAATGTAAATGAACGCTATCTCCTATAATGCCTGCCTTATTTCCCCCTGGCCAGGCCAGTGCCCGGAGCGACCCCGCCCGGGGTGGCGCCCCACCCGACCGATGTCTCATCAGTAAGGATTGAACCCTTTAATGTATTCACCGTAACTTCGGGATGAGTCTTGTATTAGTGTTATAATGAGACGTGGCCCTTAGGAATTATGGCTATACTTACGGGCCTCCCGGGACCGGATTACCTTCAACCTAGTTTCAATTTCTATATATGAGAGGTTTCATTAGATCACGATGCTGATATCATATTAAATGATATAAGATATACATATAACTTATGTAGGTGTATTGTTTAACATATTTACAGTTAGTGGCCGTTTGACCGGGTTCTACTTGGAAACGAGATTAATTCGTAAAGAGCAAAACTTATTTAACGTTAACACAATTTCTAAATATAAACAGTGTATAATTTATAAAAAATATATAAAAAATATTTTTATTAAGCTAGTGGTAATATTAATGATTAATTTTTATATTGTTAGTGTATAAATATAATTAAAAAAGGTATTAAATAAATATTAAATATATAAATACCAATAAATATAAAAAGACTATAAAGCAAGTAATATATGCGTGCTAATTTTAATATAAGCACATCTTACGATTTAGCAAACGAAGAAATATACATATACAGTCTATCCGCCTCAAATCGCTAATAGATCGATAATGCTACCAATTAGTGAGTACAATTTTCCAATAAAACTTCAAACTGTTTTCCATTCCATTATCTCTCGCCACCCTTTATTGCTGGCAAAGTTAAGCTACGACTCCTCTTCCCACTTTGCTCAGAAATTATTACAATAATAATATTATTATATTAATAATTGTATTGATAAGGAGACTCAAGTAATAAGGGTAAACCGTCCCCTTTCTGCCAGCCATCCTCAATAGCAGAATTTATGTAACTAATGAAATAAGCGAAGTGCCGCACCCGCCCGCCCCAACCCTCTCCCAACCACCCTTCATTATCGGAAAGTTTGAAATATAATTTGAAATTATGCTCAATGTTATATTGAAGATAAGAGAAACACAAATTCCTTTAATTGGACTTGTTAAAGTGACTCAAATTAAGTTAACACCGAGTTGATGATATTACTTTTGAAGTTCAGAATTATGACGGACTGTCCGTAGGTTCTGAATTCATGGGGTGATTAGCGGTTGAAAGAACAGTTATCGGTTCGGGGCCGCCTATCTTGTTTAACGGCAGACTTTTATGGGAGGCCATCGCATTGTATTATGATATAACGAACTTCCACTAGCAATTTTATATCGTGGCGTTAGCTAAGTTTGAAAAGTCTTTAAATCACCAGTTTTCTTGGTTGCTTAAAAATTTTCTTCCAATTATTAAATGAAATTGGAATAAATGATATTTTTTGTATGAAAGATTGTTATTTTAGTGTAATTTTGTGTAAAAATGTTATCTGTTGTCCTTAAGGGTCATACGATAGGTCAACTATTGATTTTGTCAATGCGCCCAGCTCGGCTGGTATCTAGGGGCTCGCAACTTGAGACTATCACAATTAGGCGTCGGCCTCAATCTAATTATATTTCTGATTGCCTGGTGTCGACGTACGGCTTATACTTGACGACAAACACATAGTACAAATATTTGTGTTTTTTTTTGTATTAAAACTAAAAAACTTAAAATTAAAATAAAATATATATATAGATATATTTACTGATTGTAGAGCAATAAATTGATATATATATATATATATATATATATATATATATATATATATATATATATATATATATATATATATATATATATATATATATATATATATATATATATATATATATATATATATATATATATATATATATATATATATATATATATATATATATATATATATATAAACTTTACTTTAAAAAAATCCGGCACTTATTACAAAATGTTTAGAATTTGGGGCGGAAATCGAAATTGGACAGCCACTACATTCTTTACACCTTTCCTACTATAAGAGATAAAGTTAGAAAGTCTAAAAAACAATTTATCATATGGTTTGTGTTCTGTACGTTAAAACAAAAATATTTAATTGGTAACTACATTTCAAAATGACATAATATATAATCAGTGATGTGAAAAAGAAATATAAAGAATTGCAAGTGCAATAAATATTTACATTACTTCTTTTTATTAAATAATATAAAGTAAAAAAATAGCAAAATTATTATATATTATACATTTAAAAAAATTGGATTTAAATTAGATTAATTTATTTCAAAATTTAATTTTTCCATATAAAAATGTTACATTAAAGTTTTTAATAATTACATTACACTATCATAAAAATAGCATTTGAATGCATAAATGAAACGGACAGCGAAAAGGGATTACAATCAGTTAAGATTTGGATCTAATTATTCAACTTCGTTTGAGTGTCCATCACTAGTAGACTGTCGAAAACCGATTTTGAATATTATACCCCTAAAATTAACCTACATATTATATTTTCAGTATATATTTGTTACTATTTTTGTTTATTTTCAGTCTTCAAATAGATGACTTTAACTAAAGTAAATATTTTTTTAGTTTTTATCCCGCACATGGCAGGTAGCGCAGAGGGAACTGCAGGACCGTGGAACTAGTGTTAGACACTCCGTTTCTTAGTCTCTGCTACCCATCCGTACTTATAATGTTTAAGAAAATATAACTTTAGATACTGTAAGGTATATGTATAGATTTCCTGTCATATATATATCATTTTTCTTTTTTTTAGCTTCACGCTTTACCCTCACATGGCAGGGTATGCTAGGTAACTGCCGCAACCATAAAACCTGGTTTAAGAAACACTCCGTTACGTAGGTCTGCTTCCTCCGTCCCCACTTTCCGCCGTTCAGGCATTGGCGTTTGAGTGGCGGACTCAACTTCGCGCTTTTGCCTTGATGCCATAGAGAGAAAATGGAAATAGAAAAATCCATCTTCTCCGACTGGGGATCGACCAGTAACCGTCCTGCGTTCACAGGCAGACGTGCGCTCTGCCGCCCCGACCCGGTCACATATAGCACATATAATTTATATACAAATAATACATGTCATATAAATAATTATCTTCTTCCTTGTTTAATGATTTTTATACTTAACAGGTTATTTTAACTTACATTATCAAAAATAACCTAAATCCCCATTATTTAGAAATATCACTATCTTTTCGTAACCAAATATAAGCTGCAGTGGGAACAGTGACAATCATGTCTATTAATAATGATCGATATCTAATTATTTCTTCTTTCGCAGAGCGCCCACAGGCTGATTGTCGTACAGCGCTTTCGGAATTACTAAGGCGTCGACGTCGCCTCATCCCACCTGTTCCTTGCGTTTCGGTTAGACGGTCAATCATTGGTACGCTTACCCTCATACATTTTAATGGGACACTTTGTGTATTTTAGTCATTTAAGTTATTTTATAGATGCCATTTTTGATTAACTTATTGTATGAAAACGGTTAATATCAAGTTGTCATAACAAAGTCTCCTACTGTTAATTTTTTATGTTATTATGGAATAGATCAATCCCGTACTATTTCTAATTATCATTAACTAAAATAACTATGTCAAATATTCAACTGTAAATAACGTTTATCCATAACAATGCAAACCTTACATTACATATGTAATATTGTTAGTTGATATTCCGATTGTATTGTATGAATACACTTAAAACCATTTACGACTCAACCGCATTGGTACAAATCCAATTCAACAGTCGGCCATTTTCTTATTGTGTTTTACAGGCATATTATTTGTAATAACGCTTTAAGCTTAAGATTCTTTTTTGTATTAGTTTCACCACTTCGTCCCGCTTATATCAAGGTAGGCAGAGAAATCATAGGACCGAGGGAACTGTAAACCCATGTTCTATACTCCGTTTCTCCGCTTTGCCCTTTCCAAGAATGCTGTTAAGTGGAGAAACGCCTCAGCTTTCTTATCTTTGCCTAGTTGCCAAGCAAGAAAATGGAAATTGACAATCTACCCGGAATTGAACCCAACCCCCAAACTTTCGCGGAAGTTTCTATATAATATTTATGGAAACACTCATTTTTTAAATATATAAAACAGGAATAACGAAATGATTTACAATGCGCCAAACAAATTTACACCACGCCGTTACAACCGGTCAAATTATATTGAAATGTTCAGTATAGGAAATTGAATTTGTAACTTGGTGCAATTATTTAATGTAAAAGCTAATATACAATCTATTAATAATGAATTTTAAAACATGTTTATGATATTTATTTCACCATTGCGATGTCTCCCATAAAGAAGTAAGCAAAGACACTTTATGCCAAAACGCTTAAATTTTGTATCAAAAAACTATTTCATTAACACTTCATTTCGAAAAAAGAATGATAAAATTAAAATAAGGTTATTTTCTACAGTTTTCGCCATTTTAAAACTTTAAATTTTGTCTTCAACATGTAAAAATATAACATAATTAAAAAAAAAAATGGTTGCCTGTAAAGTGGGTTTTACGGGCGAAAATTTTACGTGACAACGTCTTTTTCTCGGTAGAATATTTATTGATATGATTAATAATTATAATATAAATTGCACAAATTTTAACTATAGAAAATATATGTTGTTTACTAAAACATTGTACATGTGTCAAGTGATACGCGCGGCGGACCGATCATAGTTCGGTGACAGTTGACACATCGTTACGTTACCTTTTTCATATGTGACTAACCTAATTTAAGACGTTGTCACGAGCCGCAACCTAATTTAAGACGTTGTCACGTCAAAAATTCAAAAAACATAAATATTACTTATGCATTTATATCTAGTTATTGCTCAAAAACAATAATTTCAATTCCAACAGCGTGTCTAAATAATGTTTTAGATTCCGTCATCTTATACTATTTCGAATAAACACGACTAGCTCAGACTACGCATCGACCAAAAATCCCCGACGCTCATTACCATAACAATTTAATTAATCAAGTCCCTCCGTTCGAGCTACTATAATTCGTACTAGTGTCGTTTATAATATGTATATATGTATGTGTGTTAGATATCTTAATTGTACTAAAACTGGATAATTTTTGATCGTTAAAAATATTTAGTATTTCCTTACCATTCTTGTGTTAGTTAATTATTAATTATAATGTAAGAAAGCGTTTTGTAATTAAATGATGAAGGGACTTGTCCTTACTTTACAAAGAACAAAAAGCTAGATCAAACAAAGACAACTTTTTTTTCAAATTAACACTGTTTTCCGCATATACTAGAATTGGAACAGAAATTGAGTACTTTGACATTATAAAATACTCTAATTTCCTCTTGAAACTGCTTAAAGTTTCATAAAAGGAATAGAATCTACAGCAATCTTGAATACAAATTACTGTGCTGTAATATTGTTATTAATTAAGTACATTAATGTGTTTAACTCAATTCAAATTAAAAAAAACCATTTTAATACTACAAAGTAATAATACTAAAGTACTAAAAAAACTAACTACTAAAAAAACACACGTTTGCTATAAAACGCAAAAAATATTGAGAAAGTACAAAGCCACTAATAGATACTATTTTTGCACGAAACAAAATTACACCTTGTTAAAGTTACAAGCAGCTCAAGATCTCGGTTGAAAAACTGCGATAATGGTGTGTGTAGATCAGATAATCGCAGGTTATCCGCACCGTTTCCTCGCCTCCTCCCTAAAGACCGCCCCCTCCCCCCACAGTACATCATCTCATTTGAATTTCTAACTAGGAAACCTCCATGCAATTATTGGATTAATGTAAATTACGCAGTCTACAGCTCCACGGTGCACTATCAGGACGGGGTTTAATTAGAATCTGGTTAATTCTAATAATAGTCGATGTAATGAACAAAAATTCTTTAAATTCACTGTCGATGATGTCTCCAAAATGTCTGCCCAATTTTTCGGCTGACTCTGCCAAAAAAGGATTTATATGATTAATCCCAAATTTTTAACAAACTTTCCTCATTCCATGCTGATAATATCAACAGCTCGTCTCTGGTAACAGTTTTTTCGATAAGTATGACGTTGTAAAATAATCCAGTGAAAATTAATCTTTAATGAAAGTCTAACATATTACTTGCTCAATACAGCTATCCACATAAAGTCGTTACAAAAGATCATAAATGTTTAACTAAGTATGAAATGCTGACGCATTAAATTTACACGTTTTATGTTTACGAACTGTTGGTTATTCTAAGCTTAGTGGCGATAAAATTTTCTGGTTTCAATATAATATTTCCGACAAACAACAAAGAAATATTTTTCTCACAGTTTCATACACCACAATTTGTAACTAATCGCGTAATAATATTAAAATTTAAGTATACATTTAGTTACGGCAAGAAACTAACCATTCCTTCACACTTACGCAACAATCGATATGGTATACACCGTGTAAGTCAATGGCCCGCAACCGCCAGCTCGGTGAAGGAGAATCCACAAATCCTAAACAAAGTTGAGGCGCAGCAAAACGACAACAAAACACTGAAATATCCCGCCGTGACCTCGAAAACGTAGGTGAAAGCCCTCGGGGCTTATGTGGGGGAACAAAAAATGTCTAACCCCCGCAAGGAGCGGGGGCGGCCGCCCATGAATGAGCGAAGGAGGCGCGCGTCCTTGGAGCAAAAAAGTCACGTGACCCGCGCAACAGGTGGCGCCGTAAACGTGTCCTTGCAGCCCCATTAGAAAAAACAACATACTCCGGTTCGGAACTCAGACGGGGGCATAGACTTTTTCTTCGTTGACAGCTCGTTTTCAGTTTCAGCCGCAAGCGTTACAGACAGTTGGCCATTCTTATATCACTATTTGTATCTAACATTGTTTCTAGTATTGTTTTTGTTGGATATAATTGATTGATGTATGATTATTAGTTAAATCATTATTCATTTATAATATTATAACAAAAAATCTCTACGCAAAATGTAGAGCATGTTTTACTATTTATAACAAACCAAGTTAATTTTTATATCCAACAAGTATTCAAACAAATAGAAACTTGCTTGGTGAGCGTTTATGAATGGGTCTCCCTCAGCCCCGCTTAACACAAATGTCACGACGCCCCGACGAGCCGGAAAACTCTCTTTTCTTCCTGAACAGTCGACACAATCCGCCATTCAATTGTAAGCCTTAGCACGATAACATACAGCTCAGACGTTAGTGTTGCCGTTCAGAAAATTTAAGGAATTTTCTATATTACCACGCTGTTGTAAATTTGACTCTATTCCAACGACATAGAGTCGTATTTCGCTCGCATATACAGTTTGTTAGCGGTACGAAATCTTCCAGTCTCCTGCGGCAAATTGTTTCCTCACGCGGCGTGTTTGTATTTTATTATACATTTTTATTTCTCGATAACATTAGCTTAACCGACTTTTCATTGCCTCCGCTAGGGTTGTCGCGCACCGACTTGTTTGATACGTGCAAATTAGATTAACGAGCCTTTTTGCGGCTCTTTCACGTGTTTTATGTTGCCGCCGGTTTTGATAAATGGAAGTCATAATTTTAATTGTTTTAACGACTGCATTTACATTCTTATCGCGGATAGCCGCACTAATATTATAGTTCCATTGAAGGCAAGTGAGCAATTATCGCTTGTATTAAAAGTTTAGATTTGAGATAATTTATATAATCAATTGAACATTAGCATGCTCGGATCCGGTCGAGATCAGTTTTAAATAATCAGACTGTTGACCTTTTGAATAATTAAAGTTGTAATTAGAGGTGAAGTAAAAACGAGACTCCGGTAATGTAAAAAATGTAATTAAAATAATTACTACCTAACCTCACGTAGTCGTAAAAGCTTGTATAAATACTCGGTGCAAAAAGTTTTAATATCTAACTTTCCTCAAAACTTATTGGGCACCCCTAAACAGATTATATTTTAGTGAATTTTGAAGTAGATCTAAGATATTTCGATGTATTTATAATGATTGTAGGCTTGTGCACCAGACGGTGACGTTTAAGTATAATTTATTTTCCATTCTTTTACAACTTCACGCATTTACCCGGCATATAGCAGGGCAGGCACAGGGAACCGCATGAACTATGGACACCTAGTGTTAAAACACTCTGTACCTCGATTTCTATCGTGCCGGAACTCAACGCTCCGATTTACCTAATTACAAGTGCGAAGAAAATGGAAATAGAAATATGTATTTTTTGCGAATTAATAAAATTTTGAGAATCGAATCCACAAACCGTCGCACTTACAGGCCGACGCTACCACTGCGCCGCGATGGTCCTCTATTTTTTATAATTTTTTATTTCATCAATAATATCTTGAATAAAAAACAGCTCCTCTGAGCTTTACCTCTATACACATTAGATACTAAGTGAAATAAGAAAAACAAAAAAGCCACATGTGTCAACCCTAAGAAAAGTTATCCTTGTAGGAACGTCAAAAACGTGGCGCGAACAAATATGTGCTTAGGGTCGGTTACATCTACCGCGTTAACTCCGAGTTCCGACTACCGACTCCAGTTAACTGGCGCTTCTTGTTCTTTTTACATTGTTTAGATGTTTTCGTTCGCCTTTTTAGCTGTTTCGTAGATTTTTGTGTGAATTGTTGTGGTGTTGGATTATTTTTATACGAATGTATATATCTTTTGGATTATGTTGGTTTAAATATAGCAAAATCTAGTGTGAATTTGATCCATTTTCTACATTTTTAGATCTTTTAATCTATATTAGGCTTTAGTAACAAAGCCTTATATTTATTGGCCTGACCAGACCTTGACTTTTACGCTGTAAACAGCGATATTATAAACTAATGCAATTTTTTCTTTTCTCGTACAACTTCAAGTTTACGCTTTAATAACTTGAAATTCAAAAAAATATTGACAAGTACACTCAACACACAAAAAGGTTGAGTATTTCACTTAAAACTTTCTTTACTCAGTAATTAGTAAGGCTGATATAAAACTAGACTAGACTCAATAGTACAAGATCTAATCCATCTCTGACGCCCTCTCAACCCTCCAGAATCCTTTACATTTCCCTCTTCGCACTTGTTAGATTTTTATTTTTTTATTAGCATTCGACTTGAGCGTTAGACGCCCGAGGCGCCACTTGGTTCCGCACACTTTACTTTTACTTGTCACACTGTGTTTAAGAGCTGCGTGTGATTTTGTTTCTTTTTTTGTACTAAAAAATATTTTTTTTTATTTTCATTCATTTTTTAAATATTATATATTATTTTATACAGATAGTGAGGATTGAATCGTTAAGACAGAATAATTTATTTAATCAATAATTAAGAGACTGTATCACTTTTATAAGTTTTACCACATTGAATACACAAGAAGGTAGAGAAAACCTAGGCTTATTCTATTCTTCGCATTATTTCGTGTGGACAAATGAAGCTAATCCCCTGAGTGGGATTCGAACCCATCACTACTATGCTTACAGTCTGAAGCCATTGACATAGTAGTATCTATGCACAAAGACAATTTTCAAATTATTATAATTACTTCTCTCCATTATATATGAAGTAAATAGATTTCATATATTTTGTAGCAAAGGTCTTAAAACATAAATCTTTTTTAGGGTGATACACTTAATGCGGGAGAACATAGTCTAAAACACATACCAATATTTAATATTTTTACGAGTAAACTAAATTTATTTTATCCAACTAGGCCTTGCATATTAAAATGCCGCATCCACGTTTAGCACGCCTACGCTCGCCACAAAGATCTGTCTACGAATTAGGAGTAGTGCAATTAACAATGGATCTAGTTACTGTTAGGTGTTTTACATAGAAATTGAACACTATGTTGCAATAAAATATATAGTATTATACATATACATATATGTTATATGTTATTTTCGTTATAACATTCATTTATAATAAAAATCTTTGCACTGCAGCATTTTTACTATTGTTAAAGTACAGTTTGTAAATTAAAGTTTTACATTCGTATTTATTTACATGGAAAATAATGTAATATGTGGTTTCATGCAGAGATTTTTGAATTCTATGTATTTATTCAAAACTACTGCTTAAACCAGTAAAGAAGAATGCTTTTTATATACCTTATATACCTACATTAAATTTATTTTTTGTTATTATAAATTCATTTTTTATTTTTAAAATATTATTTAACTGTATTAAAACTAATATATATATTAGTGAAAAAAAATATTTTCTGACTTTATCTCGAGTTGAGCACATCAATGTTATCAAAACAAGCGCGACTCAAAACTGTCTAAGCACAAATAACATATTACATGGAATAAACGATAAAAATAAACAAAACCAACGAAAACAATACGAAAAATAACAAAAAATCATATGTCAATCATTTAATATGCCATATCCAAAACTTAGCACCTGCGCCAGACGACAAAGATCGGCATACGTGGGGCACGAATTAGAAGCGCGCTATAACAGGGGGACAGGGTGGTATCGATTTTGGATGAGGAACTGGACTAGAGACATGCAAGGCTTAATATCTATCCAGATAACCTTTTGCTATTGCGCGTTTTGATAAGCTTTGTGCTTGCTGACTTTGATAACCGATTTGTTATATACAAAACTAAGTATATCTTAGTGTTAATTGTGTTATATATACATATATATGTATATGTTTTTGTGTGTATATATATAAAAATGTTATGTAATAATCAAATTTAGTATATATAGTGTAACTATATATATGTTACATTTAAGACTATTAAAGTTCTTGTTTATAAAAAATACAATGAAATCATTGAATATATCATGTTTATTATATTAACACACTAACATATTTGAAGTTAATGATCAAAAATATAGGGTATTAATTTTTTTTTATTATTTACTGAACTAAATAAATAAATATTTACTGACTAAAATAATCATTTATTAAATTGATAATATAACGCGATTATCGATTTTTTTATTAGAAAGATGCTATGCTTATGCTATACCTAATCTAATACAGCAGATTTAGAAGAGTGCTCCACAACTAATTGTACTGAACTAGAAAAAGCAATTATTACTCTAAACAATGGCTCTAAACAATGTCCTTTTTATTTGGGGTTTTTAGTTATAACGAGGTATTTTTATTATAATTTTTTTGATATATTATTTCCAAATCTAAACATTTATGGTATGGAAATAGCTTTTGTAGTTTAGACAATGATAATAAAAATCTAATTCAAATAGTACAATATATTTTTACATTTTTGTCATAATGGACCAGTAGTATATGCACATGTTGTATAGGTTTGGTTTCAATTTCCACTCGAATCTTTAATTATTTATTATTTTGATTTCATGCATTTTCATGATTTTAAGTCAATCGTGTCGTTAAGTTAAGGTCATTTTGTTCAAATCTTTCTTATACGTATGTGTATACACTACAACTATATTTGTCGTTTTAATAGATTTATTAGTTACTTTTTTTGACAAATCACATAGATTTATTACCAATGATGAACTGAATAATAATTACACGATGTCAAATTTAAAATTAAATATAAATATATGAATATTTACATAGATTTATATATATTTATGAAAAATTTGTCAAATTACATTAAATGAGATAAAAATAAACTGAAACACACAGTACTAATTATAACGCACAAAACACGATATGTATCAAGAATGTGAATTACGAATTTGTTGCGTGATCAAACGTAATCAAGCGTCGGCGTACGCTAAATGTTGTGTAAAACAAGTATATTATAATTGTTTTTTTTATTTAATACTTTCATATATATAATTTAACTAAAGTCTTTTAAATCACTTCTGCTTAGGGATTTTTAAGCCAAATTCTCAGATTATAAGGATCGTATAAATTTGTAAGGAAGTTAAAGCAACGCAGAGAAATATTTGTAAATCTGTAAGTGCTGCCTTTAATTGGATTTTCAATCGAAAAATATTTCAAATAAAAGTATTTTGAGCGAAACAACAATAATATAAGATATTACATATTACAGGTCGTCCGTCGTGGCGCAGAGGCGCAACGTCTGCCTGTAACGCGACGGTTACTGGGTTCGATCCCCAGTCGAGGAAGATGGATTTTTCTATTACCATTTTCTTCGCTCTGGCAAACTAGGCAAAGCGCGGCGTTGAGTTCCGCCACTCAACACGCAATGCCTCGAAAATAGGCGGAAAGCGGGGACGGAGAAAGCAGGGACTAAGTAACGGAGTGTCTTAACACTAGGTTCCCACGGTCCCTGCAGTTACCTCTGCCTACCCTGCCATGTGCGGGATAAAGCGTGAAGCTAAAAAAAAAAAAAAAAATATTACAGGTAATATATAAATAAAATATATGTGTTCATTTAACACTATACATATAAAGATATCAGAAAAATTAATCAGTCCTTACTTAAAAGCGTAATGTAAATATGTATTTACTTTTTGTAATATAAATAAAAATCTAAAAATTATATTAATCTACATTCTTTGCTGCATATAACAAGGTGCAGTGGAAACCTAGTGTTAAGATACTCTGTTCCATAGTTTCTGATCAAATATTTAAACATTACATGTCGAGCGACGCTCGGGTTACCAGGGCAAAGAAATCATATGAAGCTTAAACCTATAGCCAAGATGTTTATCTAAAAATTTCTCTTACAACGTCACATAGACTCAATTTGTATATCATTATGTAATTAATATATAAAATATAGTTTTAAGATTTCAAGTGGGGACGGAGTAAGCAGGGACTAAGTAACGGAGTGTCTTAACACTAGGTTCTTATGGTTCCTGCAGTTCCCTCTGCCTACCCTGCCATGTGCGGGATAAAGCGTGAAGCTAAAAAAAAAAAAAAAAAAAAAAAGATTTCAAGGATTGTACATATTTCTTGCTTTTAATATTTTCACGAAATGACCAACATAGAGTGATTTTTTTTAATATAACCCTCAATAGCACATCTTTATATTTTAAAATTGTTATCTAAAACAAATGACAAAATTTACAAGTGCAACCCGACTAAACAAGTAGACCATATAGCTCGTCCGCTTCCAAAAAGGCAAGTAATTTTTCACTGAGTCGGTTAACATTTGAAATATCCTCCTCAAAAACTTATTACAATACGCCCTACCCTCATTATCTCTGGCCATAGCAGCGAATCGATACTAAAACACACACAAACTATTCCACACACACAAACGCATTCTAAACGAAAATACGCTTACTCCTAACCGGCGCGTCAACTTAAAACTTAATTATAATTAATTAATTCCAATTGGTCTCCGTCTCTATCACACTTATATTGTCTTGGATTCAGCCATCCCTCTCCTACATAGAGACGAGGGGTAGAAACGCGGTATTGTGTTTTCGAAGACCTTTTATCACGGAGGCATTTCACGAAGTAAAGCATTCGTCGGTTCGATTCCTTTTCGAAATTTATTAGCACTTAGATTTTAATTGGACTTCTATTGAGTGAGCTTTTTCGAATATTCTAAGTACAGTTAGGTATAGTTAGGTAAAGCTGCGATTCGCTAAATTAAACGTCGTTTCACGTTTTATAAAACTTATTTTAAATAATAGATTTAAAAATATGGAAGGAAATATATATAAAAATAACCCAACAAAATTAAAAACTTAAAAATAGCGTATATTATATTATTCCTTTATTATTTTTCTAAAATCTACATATATATTTATAAAAGGCACTTGTAAATCTAAGTTTTGAAATCGCAACAAAATGGCTGTCGTAGAACGGCGGATAATTTAATTGTAATCATCACTACATCGAGCGGTGACGAGTATCAATGAGGATGCGACTAAGGGTCCTTTCCACCCTCTCCCATCCACCCAAGAAGGGGTTGAACACCCTCTCATTACCATATTTCATTTACTCAACGAAATTATGCTAATTACTTATATTGCTTTGTGTAAAAAGGAAATTTATAAGGATTAAACTTACTCCCGCACCGCCTTAAACTGGTTCGATCTGCCCAGACTAGTTGCAGCAAGTTTTAAGATGAAATATTTAAGAGGTTCAAAAAAGTTTCGAAGGCACCCGCGCTTCGCCATCGCGATTATAATCGGACGCAATTAAAATTCAAATTGGGGGATTTTTAATTTTGTTATTGATGACCTCCCGTCCCGCGGTCCGATTGCACGTTGTTAAAACTTCTCCGAGACTGCCATTCTTGATCATAATTCACTTGTTTATTTTAAGGAAATTTTCACTCAAACTTAACCGTTTGATTGAATTGTATCCAATGGTTGACCTGAAAATAGTCGTTTACTTATCCAATATCTTTTATAATAGGTTCTTTAATATTTAGTTACAATTAGCAATAAATTATTTATATATACAAAATAAATTGTATTACATTTTTGAGCTGACTAAAATAGTATGTAAAAACTATAAATGCTATTATGAAGACCTTTTATTAAATATAAAGCGAAACAAAACACGAACGTCATACATGGTAATGCCACCACATCGTTCAACGGAGCCTTTGCAATATCCATTATTAACTGTTTTAATGATTCATACAATAATATATAGGTAAAGACGTATATTACAAGCACAATATAAATTATATCGTTCGAATTGAATTATAATAATGAAATACCGAGTTGCTTTGGGCAAAGAGAGACCCCGGTCGCTAGTTTCACAACTTATCCCGGCTAAGGCGACTCCTTATTTAAATGTAAATTAGGTTCATTTCACGAAATTAATGTCGTAGAGTTTCACCCCCCGGTGTAGAGTGACCACATCTTCAGATCCTGTCCCAGGAACATATTTAACCATTTCGTTGGCTTATAACTTGACTGTACACGAATGTACGGCGTTCTTCAATCATTTTCTTATGGGCAATTTGTGTAATTGTGCCTGCTTTTTTATTATATACTTTACAACAACTGGCTGGCACGTTTAATGGACAATTAAATGACCAGATCTCCTTATTGAGATGCTGAAATTGTTTACTAGAGAATATTATTTATAATATTCAATTAACATTACGGTATTATTAAAAAGTTATTGTTGAGTCAAAACGTTTAATAGCTTTAATTTGACATTGAACTCCTTATGTTTAATGTGGTGATTAATTTATATGAATTCATTCTTATAGTTAGTGTTATTACACTGATATATTAAAAAAAGAGAATTACAATATATTAATAAGTAAATACGTTATTATATTAATAAGTTAGATTTGGCGCTCCGTTCTCTCTGACTACCCCGCTAGGGATAGAGCTTGAAGTTATGTATGTATGTATATTAATAAGTGATTCTTTTTTCCTTTTAATGTCCGTCCGTCAAGATCTACATTTAGTGTCATCCTATTCGGACCAAGTAATGGTCGCTCTATGATTATATGGACAGACGTGTCATTACTCCCGTGTAAGTGTTGTTGCGAATTGCTAATGTTGTGCTTTCAGAATTTTACACAAATTAATTGTTAATTTAAGCACATATTCGCATTAAGGCAAGTTCTAGCTTAATATATGACATATTATAGAAAGAAAACATAATTTTTTTTATGGCAATAGAAATATAGTATACAATTTATATAGAGCCTCGTTTAGTTTAATTTTAGTTTAGTTTTAGTTTTATTCAGGGTATTACTCGTGTTTTATGAATGAAATTACATAATTTAAATATATTTTTTTGGTTTCTTATAAAAAATCAATTTTAACACTGACCCTATATATTTATCTTCACATATAAATCTATATAATGATATCACAGATTAAACTCTAGCTTAAAGCAAGCTCGACAACAAAATAATAATTTATTTCAGCGAAATCGCGACTAAAATAGAAATTATAATCGCTATACGATTACGATCACATCGCAAGGGTTGGCACTACACTACACACACACATAGGCGAGTAAGGCAACACAAGGCAACTACTTAGCATTTTCAAATTAAATACACTAATCACTTGTATAAACGTGTATAGGCTGGATCGATAGTGTCTGTGTGCGGGTTATTATAATGAAGGGTAGAAGGGCTCCAAAGTGGCCCCATTCACCCCCTTGCTTGTTGATGTCTTTCGCTTCATAGGTTGTTACCAATTTCTGGGCGAATGTTTTTGATATATAACAATTTTATAACACATGGTGTTGCTGGTACATCTGTTGTAACAGTTTGTGTGGAATTTTTTGAACTTCTATATTGTTGTTAAATATCCTCTTTAGGTTCAAATAAAATTCTTTCTATACGATTACTATAGTGATTCGTTGGATTTCAACTGAAATATTATTATTGAGATTTTATTGAAATCTTTAGTTTAATTTCTTAAGAGATATAAATATTATGTATAAGTACATAGAATGTAATTATTAACGAAAAACTTAGTTATACAAGCAGCCAGCGTGTAACCTACATAAAAGATGTAAAAACAACGCCTGAACAAATAAATAAAAATCAATAATTAAATCAAATTTAAGTCCAAAAATTATAAATATTTGATTCTTTTTACTCTGACTCAATAAATAATGATCATTAAATACAAAAATTACATTAACACTTTTTATATCAATTCATTATTAGTTTTGAAATATTTCATGCGACACTTATTAATTCCGACACAGCTCTCTGTGTCGCACACCACACAGTCGAGTGGATTTATTGCACCTTTTCCAATGTACTTGAGCACAATGAAAAGGCACAAACAAGTTCAATTCGTACAGCATTAAAAAAACCTCTCGCGATATCACGCCGATCGATTAATTAGCGTATTACATACTGCCGATCCATCTGTCGTAATTAGCCGATCCCTCGGCAAAAAATAATGACGCTCCCTAAAACACTTTCTACATTTTTTTTTTTCATTTTTAATCCAATTTGCCGAGGATTATGTTGGTAATTATATTTTTCCGATTGCCGCCCGTGGCTGTGGAAACTCGCTCGCTTGATTGCAAGCCGAAAAAGCCGTGTTGATTAGGCTTTTAAAACACGATTGTGTGCGTCGTATTAGTGTCGTGTAAGATGTTTCTCAAACATATCTGTGTTTCACGCTGTATAATGTCCTATATAGAAAAATTGGGAATAATTTCAAAACGTTTCTACTGCATGTATCGGTTTTACCAAAGAAAAGTTTCCAGATCGTTTGTGTATAAGGTCTGTAAGCTTATACACCAGCATTCAATATATTATTCAATTCAATAAGCAATACCATAATGTTTTCTCATCATGTATGTATAAATCGCATATGCAGAGTATATAAAAGGAACCTAGTGTTAAGTAACCTGTTGTTGTTAATTTTATGCTCATTTAGAGGTATTGCAGCCCATGAATTCGGTTGAAACTGAACGAAGGGTACTTATTTAGGTATTACACGAATTCAAACTGGAGTGCGCTTCTGTAATTTAAGCGGAAAATATCTTTCGCTTCACATGTTATCACGCTCATAGCAGGTAAAGGCAACCGCAGGAACCGTGGAAACTTAGTGCTAAGACCCTCCGTTTCCTGTTTTCCGCCTTTTTTGAGGCATTACGTGTTTAGTGGTGAAATTCAACGCTGCTCTTGCCTAGTTGCCAGAGCGAAGAAAATGTACATGAAATATATTAATTCTCCCGAAAGAGAATTGAACCCAGAAGCCGTCGATAAAAAGGTAGACGATGCGTTTTTGTGCCACTACAGCCCTCAATATATAAATCTAGTATCTTTAAATTACATAAAGAAACATATTTTTTATTATTAATAGGTCACTAGTTTTTTCATAATATAAAACTAATATAATGCCTCTGAATTTGTTGTATGTTAATTATAATTTAAATAAAGTAAAACCACTTAGCTATTCCATTTTATAATGATAATTACTTTTAGTCTTTCCGTAAGTAATTAAAAATACTATTTATCATAAGTCCAACTCTATGCATATTATTTAAAATATTCCAAAAGGGTGTTGAAGTTGATATTATGCAAGATATAAGGGTGATAAATGATTCAGCTAATATTTGCAAACCTGACTGTCATCGTTCTTGACTTCTTTCTATATTAAATTGACTGAATTATGACATGACAATGCTTAATGAAGTTTTGAAATATTAGTCACTTTCAAAACATGCACTATTTCAGTAAATAACTTGTGTTTCAGTAAAGATAAATGTGGTATAGTAACACAGCGTTAACACTGCCTGTTAGTGCGATAGTTCGTAGGTTTAATTCCCACTCGAGGAGAATGATTTATTTATTATCTTAGCTCTTGCAACAAAACAAAGAAATCGCAATGTCTCGAAAGGCAGGAAGTGGGGAATGGAGTGTCTTAACACTAAATTCCTCTGCCTACGTTTATTGTGCCTATACTACTATGTGCAGGCAGGAGACTTCCAAAAATGATAATGAAATGCTTAAATTGCTTAAATAAATGCTTAAATTACATAATAAGTTGTGCATGTAATTATAATCTTTATAATTAGATTTTGACAAGAAAAAATCATTTAAAGTTTCGAAGCTATAACCATCTATATGTACATATACAATAGTTAAAGACCCATAGGTGTACAGAACTAAATCACAATATTGTTAATTCGATAAAGCTCGGCTGTGTCAAAAAGCTCGCCCTCGCTTCGTACGTAGGGACCCTAATCGCAAATACGACAGCAACTTACATTAACGCTCGCTCGCACTTGTGAAATAAAATACGGTCAAATGCATCACGTTTGCTGTTTTTTTTGTTTTGCTTGTTAAACATAACTTTATTGTAGTTAATTTAGTACCTAAATTAAAATTTATTATATCTTTATATATTGAATTGTTTAAGATTATTAATAAGCTTAATTCTTCTCCTTCTTCTTCTCATTATTTATGGCGTTCCGAGCGTGCCAGTTGAGCACAATTCACTTCGCCAATGTCGCGTTGAATGGAGAACACACAAAGGAGAATGTACGGTAAAAAGGAGATAGCATTACACAAAAGACAAAGGCATGTTTAAAAGAAGTCCAGTCCAAATCCTTCACAATAGGACTTAATAGTTTAATTAGGAAGTTTGCCTGAGCTTGATAAATATATATTATTGTCTTACTTAATCAATAAAAAATAATTTCGTCAGAAACTAATATTAGTGTTACTTATTTGCCTAGATGTACATACTACATACATACGTTGCTACGCGCTTTATCGTTAGCGAGCTAGCCAAAGAGAACAGAGCGCCTCTTTTCCACTATCGTCAACCTCTTCATACTATAGCTAACCTGTCCATATATGCATGATAAGAAAAAGAACCGACGACCTCTGCTTAAGGTGATTGTTTATTACATAATAACGGAATCAAACGCCGTTCTTCCACTCAACTACACCTCTAGCCCATCTCTAATTAAACCAGGCTACTTCGCTATTACGCTCGGATACTCGCAGCATATACAATGCGTACGTAACGTAATGTTAAACGTGTACAGTTGTAAGCAACAATGGAACAAACGAGTGAACGGAGGCGATCTCGCCCGCATGCTTAGCGCCATTAAGCGCGCCACTAATGAGAGCTCATGACTGCACTAATACTATGAAATAAGGTGGTTTGCACACTGAGCTTTTGGTGTTTGGTTATTTCATTCTTTAATATAGTTTGAAATTGGTCTAACATTTTCTTGTGTGATTTAATGATTGTATTGTCAAAGTTAATCCATATGTTAGAAATTAAGGAAAAAATTATGGAAATTGAACTTATATCCATGAATTTAATAATAAATTATTATAATTTATATTTAGTTTTGCTACTAAGCTAAGAACAGTGGAGGATGGAGTGATTTTACAAAAATATCACTCTATGTTACTTTATACGGGATTTAAAGTGATTGTGAAAACTAAATTACACATTATATAGCGTTTTATAACCAATTTCAGTAACAATGAAGCAAAGACAAGATGATCTTGTCTACAGGCTTTCGACTTTGAACTAAATTCAAGGCATTATTTCATCTGAACTATAAGTTATATAACGAAATTTCAATTTTGAATCAAAATTTCAACCCCCGACACTTGTCATTAGTGGCAAATGAGCGTAGAGCATATACGGCACAAATATAACAGGCATTAGTGGTTTTCAATTTTTTGCCATTAAAACAAAAATTAGCATCCTACTTGTATATTTCTGTTCAAAATAGAAGTATAGTCTATATACTTAAATTTTTTTTGGTACGCAAATTAATATAAAAAGTTTCAATGACTTTAAAAATTGTATCTAGTTTGTCAATGTCCTAAATAAGTACAAGGGCTAATCTACTCATTAATCTAAAAATAAATCTATTACTAATGTAAGTATAATAAAATGGAAAGGAAACTTTATTGCTTTGGAGTAATGACTATATTGGATTGTTAATATTGCTATACGAATATTTGATTGTAAGCTTTGGAGCTTTTTAAAAGTCCTTTAAAGAACGTAAGAAAAGACTTTCTTTGACCTGAACATTTGTATGGTTTTTATAATTTGGACTTAAATAGATTTAATCTTATTTGTGTTTTTAGTAAAACTTTTTAGCTTTTTATACGCTTCGTGGTGCCATGGAATAGTGACTATAAAGGCGATTATTGTGTGATAACCAACACTCAAATCTTCGAATTCAACAATAAAACGGAGAGCGGAGTGTTTTAACAATATGTTTTCTCTGCCATTCCCAAAATATGCCAGATACAGCATCAACCTAGAAACATACAAATAAAAAATATACATCATATAAGTACATATATAATATATAATTTAATTAAAAATAAATCTGCATAATAATTACTTAATTCAAACGTATTTTAAATTATAAAATCTTAATAAGCTTATGCAGAACATTTTAAATCAAGTTATTATAAAGATCTATTACAAGGATAACAGCATTAATATATAATGAGATAATTTTTATTGAAGGTATAGTGGCACGGTGTCGTAATTACTGATTGTAAACTTTATAGTTCCAGGTTTGATTCTCATTTATGAGTTAGTTATTTTCTTACTTTATTGAAAATTTCGCTAATCAATAAAAATAAGAAGAAATTGTTGTTGATGTAAATATGTAATTTATGTTCCTTGAATTTTCATAGTTGGTAACCATAATTGCAGCTTCAAATCTTTGACGATTAGTCCTTCGTCTGTGTTCTTGTTCTAAATTTCATTTTTTTATAATATCTATACAATAGCATTATACAATGTTTCAGCTTTAACGCCTTATACTGCAAATAGAAAGATAACCTAGTGTTACTCAACTCAAGGCCAGTGTTTATCTCATCATTGCCTAAAGTGGAAATCGAACACACAACCGTCGCGATTAACCAAAAACACTTCCACTACAAAACGGTGATTTCATCATAACAACAATTAAAAAATAATATGAAATGAATATAAGAATTTAACAATTACCAAAAGTATATTCACTATATAAATGTTATATTCAAACAGACATACAGTTCCAGGAAAGCCAACAAATACAAATATATCTAACTATGAACATATATAACATAATATAACCCCGCTGTGAGCGTGTGCGTGCACCCTAATTGCTTTTGTCATTAATAGACGCGAATACTTCTTAGCCGGTGTATTGTACAATTAGTAATAATGATGTATAATTAGCCTGTGGTAATGTGTAATGTATAGTTGTTGTGTGTGTGGGTGTGTGTGAGTGTGTGTGTGTCCTACATGTACATTGTACAGGATGCTCCGTTTATAATGAGATTTTAATGTAATATGTTTAATGTTATAGTGTAAAATAATGCTAGATGGATGTTATAGAAAGTAGCTACTATATGTTTGTGTGTTATGATTTGAATGTAAAAAAAATATAAGGTAAAAATGTAGGTTTTACAAATTGCTTTGCGTATTTTGAATGAATCACTGGGTAATCTTATTTTTATTTTATACATATATGAGGAAAATAATAAAGGCTATTACGAGGTTCTTTTTACATCAGCTACAGGCTGGCAAGGCTCTGAAGGTTGTAAATTTAGTAAATCAAGGCCGTATAGAGATCATAAAATAGTCACTTGTCAACTTCTCAAACATTCTTGTATTTAAGTTCAGCTATCTTCAATAGAGTTACGAAAAGGACATTATAATATTATAGAGTTACTTTAACTACTAGTTACTAAAAAGAATGCATGAAAGAACCAAGCTTAGCCACTATTAAATGTGTAGTCCCTACCACCCTAGAACAACACTAGGAGCGTGGCCAAATAAACATGATCATTACGGATTCATATCCATCTTGGATAATTTTTCATATTTATTTTATAAGCTTTACGCTTTATCCCGCACACAGCAGGGTAGGCAGAGAGAACTGCAGAAACCTAGTATTAAGACACTCCGTTGCTTCGTTCCTGCTTTCCCCGTCCCTGTGTTGAGTGGTGCAATATAACGCCGCACTTTGCCAATTTGCCAGAGCGAAGAAAATGGAAGTAGAAAAACCCATCTTCTCTGAGTAGGAATCGAACTTATAAGCCATCGTCTTTACAGGCAGATCCTACGACTCCGCGCGACTCATGACGGTCCTCTAATAATTTAAAAATATGTATTATATCTGAAAACATAGTCAAGTAAAGCAACGTCTCTTACTAGAAATTTGAAAATTACGCGCATTTACATTATCCTCATTGTACCTAACTTTTATTATATATTGAAAAAACTTAAAAAAAAAAACAAAGCACACTGTTTTACTATAAAATATCCACATCACCACCTCCGGTAAACCAACAAATGTAGGTCGAAAACAGTTCACAACAAGTTTTTATAACCATATTAAACTAAAGCCAGTCAGTGTTTGGAGTTTGAACTCCAAAGCGCTGCGCCGTGCAACAGAACAATACCCCGTTGAAATATTCATTGTCGCGACGTGATCATAATCGAGGCGTAATTAGGCGATAATGCATGCGTTAGCCTCGCCGCCGTTGGATGTTCTCATTTATTCACGAGGCTCGCAAAGGAATATGCTGGTAGTTTAATAATGGAATGGTGGGTCCGGATCGCAAATAATTTTCGGGTTGTAATAAGCTCTACTTCCAAATAAGTTTGCAAGTTGTTTAAATTTTAGTATGCGGCTTTTTTTGGTAAACTAAAGGATGGAGTGTTTTGACACTAAAAGAACTTATCCTTGAAAATAATATTTAAGCATGATTTTTTACTAAAATAGAACTTTACACATATTAAAAATTTTAATTTAATATATTTTTCCTTATAAAAACCAATTTGCACGTAATCAATATTGATATAAATTACTCAAATGCACGTTTTCATAACGTGTCATGTATATGTAATTGACGTCCTTGCATACATTTAGAAAGGCCATAAGATGATTCACGTCTAAATTAATACTCTATTAATGTTAGTGTCATGGCGACGCATAAAAGTAAAAGTAAATGAATTGCCTATTAATACAGAGGGCATGGACCTGGGTTGTAAAATTATCGGTGTTGTACTGCCGACATTATTTCATTTTATTTTGTTATTATAGCAATATAAATTAGGTTTTAAATCTAATACAAATATTGTAATTTCAAACATATATTTCATATATATGTTTATATATTTCTATTTACCTATTTTACTCAGTGTAACGTAAAAAATATTTTTTTGAAAAAAAGATAATTTTCAGGCGATATATTAGGTAATATAAAAAAAATTGCGAACCTTACTAAGTCATATATAAAATGAAAGAGCTTGTTATCAGGATCTCGAATATATTTTTTTTGATTTTTTAAAATAAATTGTTTCGATGATATTCCTCCCCGAATAATCTCCGAAACTATTGGGCCGAAAAATTTGAAAAAATTACTGAATATAGTTTATGACTTGTAGATTACAGGAAAACCTATAAGGATTTCATAAATTGATAATAAAATGGTAAACTCGATAAAAAATGTTTTTAGGGAAAAAACGTTTCTACGCGAGTTCAACTCGCACTTGACCGGTTTTTTTGAATCAAAGGAAACAAGATGTCAAGTAACCTTACAATATATTTAAGGATCAAGAATTACTTTTCTTTTTCTTGGGAAGCAGACTTTATTTGCTTTACCTCCCTTGCTTCATTCTATTAAAGCAGCCAATTCCACGGATAAATGTCATCCTATGGGACTTCACAACTACTCACCTATAAATAACCATATCTATATAAAATTACGATTTAAATTCACAATTTAAATCAAATTATAAAGAAATAAATAAATTTGTGATAAGTTTAATGCTATGTAAAAAATGTCAAACATTCGTCCAGTACCCGGTAAATGCTAAAAAGCAAATTAATATTGGCATTTCCTACCAAATACCAGCAAGTACTTAGTCTTTTTGTAATTGCTCTAAGCCTTGCTTTGAAGTGCGGAAACATAGTTTTTTATTCATTACACGCGAACATGATTTTTATAATACTTAATTATATTAAATTATAATTACTGTTATACAGTTACAATTTATATTTATTTGTTTCAAATTCAAATGAAAAGCGGAGAACGGAGTGTCTTGACACTAAGATCTCCCTATGTATCTTGTTATATAAGGAATAAAGAGAGAAGTTAAAAATTGAAACGTTAGAAAGTGTAGTTCTTTGACAACACTCCAATCGAAGCTCAACTTTATTCTTTTTAAATTTACTTTAAAAATATATTAAATAAAATAAAAACAACGGAAAAACAAAACATAAAAGTACAAATAATACTCGGTAAAACAAACAAATGCATAACAAAGCCACATTAGGTCCAAAATACAGCAGTCATAAGAAATTACGTAAGCATTTTTATTAATGAATAGTTATAATTTTATATAAGGCCATAAGTATTGTAATATAATTACATGCAATATTCATTACAATAACATTTTTATTTGCATACGCTAATAATGTAGTATTATGCATAATTAAAATCATATTAAGTACGTAAGGTCGAATATGTCATAGCTACATAGATATAAAATTTACAAGGACAAGGCTTGTGTAATCGCTGTGTTAAACCGTGTAAGTTAAATGTTTTGATATATTTTATTAATAAAAAAAAGCTTTTTTGAGCTGGTAAGCTTTTTTAAAAGACTTTTTTTCGTAAAAAAAAATGAAGTCATGACCATTGCGTTTGACGTGAAACTGATGGTGTTTTTTAAATAATTCTCAATATATTAATGTTCGGAATATAAAAAGAAAATTTTGTTAATAATTTATACTGTATTTATAAGCTCAATCGTAGGTTTAAAGGGGCCCCCCCTTTAAACCTACACTTAGGCCGCAAATCCCAAGCGCTGATCAGAGCTGCTCTTCCTACAACGCGATGGGCCCGGCATCCGCACGGTGAATCCATGGAATGCTAAGCAGTTTCTTCTCATAGTGGCGCAATAGATGACTGATTGTAAGAGTGATGGCGATCCGATCCCTACTCAAATATTTGGTTACTTTGTTGAAGAAATAGAGATGACAACAGGATAATACTATTTATTCAGGATAATACTATTTATTATGAAGCATTGAATCCCAATACTTTAAATATATTATGGATTCAGATATGAAATTACGACACTTATCAACAGTGCTACGACAATGTCACATTAGAATAATAATAGTACAGAACTCTTGTCTTGTATAGACTAAATGGTATTCCAAAAGGTATTTTTAGAAGAACCCTGATGTTCGAATACTTCCGCTTTTTAAGGATATTCCGTTTTCATTGGTAGAACTGAACGCCGCGCTTCACTTCCCTAAGCCGAAACATCAAAATCGAACCCGTTACGTTTGCAGTCCAACGCTGTACCGCTAAGAAACGACCGCCAATGGACTAAGCAAACAGGTTTATCAAATAATTATTACAAATAAAAAGCTATACTCGACGTTTGAAAATTCGTCTTAAGCAGTTACGACTTAAGTAATTACATCGTAATTATTACTTCCCACATGATCGCTAATTAGCTTACCTACATCGGTTATAATTATTATGAATTTTATATTTCTAGATTTATTTGTAATATTTTAATTTGAAACGTTTTAGAGTGAAATAGGTTCCTTAGTATTTAATACATTCAAATGTTACGCCATTTTTTTTAAGCGAGATATATTAGGTTTTCACTACTTTCTCAGCAGGAAGCCACATATATGTGATATAGAGCAAAAAAATCAATTATTATGTTGTTTTTCTTAAATAAGAAGGCAAAGCTGAAAGTTTCTCTATCTTATGGACACCACAAGATAGAGAAACTTTCAGCTTTGCCTTCGTGACACAAGAAAATGAAATTGAAGATGCCTTGAGTATCTTTACCTCTTCTTTGTATACCTTCACCTCCTACCTCTACCTCCTACCTCTACCCCCTATCTCTACCTCCTTCCTCTACCTACCTACCTATCACATTTTCTATATTAATAAAAATATTTATAATTATTGTTATTTCAATAGATCAAATGCGTACGGAACGCCAAAATTAGCTTTGAATGGTATAATGAGCGATTGTTAATATTTCGAATGTTATAAGGTCACGTATAAATTATAGATTGATTTCTAATTTATTGGTTAATTATAAAACTTATTGCGTTCTATAGAATTTTTATTTTTTCTACTCGTGTCGGTCTCTTGTGAAATTGAATGATAATATTTAGAATTAATGTATGAAGTTGTGAAGAATATTTAGCGTAGGTATAAATATGATGTTAAAGAGATGGACTGTACACTTAAATAGAAATAATGTTTAAAAAGCTTAAAACATTAGCTAACATGCCAAATGTATTTGTATGTAGTATTACTTTTCTTCGTGTGTCTCACGTCTTCGGACTCAGTGCTTTACTATGTCTTGGTTTTTACACTTTATCCCGCTTATAGAAAGGTAGACAAGGTAGGTCGCAGAAAGAAGCTAAGAGAAGTGTTAAGACATTCCGTTCCCTGCTTTCCGCCTTCGAAAATTCAAAACATTGTGTATTGAGTGGCGGAGCTCTACGCCGCGCTTGTCTAATTACCAGAGCGAAGATAGATGTTAAATGATTTCAAATATAAAGTTGCTAGGAAATTCTCATCAATATTGCATTCTCATCTTAAGTTGGAAAGTCCACTTACTGTTATTTAATAATACGAGTATGTTACACATAGAAGGTATCTCGGGAATGTACGTGAGCGTTATTAAGGAAAACTGAATATATTTTCGTTAATATCATTATTAGCATATTTAGTGTGACATAAGCAAGTTTTATGGGTTTTCAGCAGATTGTTTTGTTTTTCAAGGAATAACCTTCGTTGTGGGGAAACCATGTGTGATCTTTTATTGAGACTCCATTTGTAAAGGAGCTTACGGAAAAGGCTTGTATTATTTGTATTAGCTTATAAGAATTTATTCTACTTATCGCTTTATTCTTCAATGACATCACTTTATTTGATCTTTTTATAATCTAATCTATCTATTACTTATAAATCATTAATTATTATTAAACGTTATACTATAATTGTTTTGTTTTGTTAGACAAAGTATTTACTGCGGTACCGAAATGTCATAAAATATTAAACGTTAAGTGGGCACGGAGTGTCTTAACACTAGACTCTCTCCGATTGCTTACCCTTACATGTGCAGGAAGTAAATATGATATTGGAAACTATAATTGATAACAATTTCAAGGTCTTAGGATAGGCTATAGAGAATAAAGAGACTTATAAACAAAAACGTCCCTTCATAACGCCTTACATTCATGTTTATAAATAAAAACAAAACATATATTGTATACACCATATTAAAGAAAACGTTTACCATAACTTTGAGCTAAGTAATTTGATTACACACAACTTGCAGTGTCGTAATAGTGTCTGAGTAGAGGCCGGACTGAGCTATTAAGGAGGGGAAATTAGTGCATTATTGACTGATTTCCCTTTTCAACTAGCTGATCGACGGCAGTCGGCTTTCGATTTAAAATACAGAATTTAGTGCATTAGCGTTCAGCGATTACGTTTCGTGGGGCCCACCCCTGTTTTGATCTAATGGTAATATTTGTTAGGCACTAAAAGCCATTCAAATACAATAAAATATTCTAAAGTAAAAATAAACAGATATAAAATATAAAGCATTAATAAGTTGCAAAGAATTATTAATATTTTTTTAGTTTTAGTAAAATTTTAAGTTAATATAGCGCCATAGTATTTTTTTAAAAAACCCAAGCAGAATGTTTTAATACTAAGCTTGCACTGTTTTGCCTATAAAGCTACATTAAACAAAATCGACGATAATCACAGTATTAAACTCAAAATTATTGTCTAATATTATTTCTGTAGTACGTCTTAGATAAAGTATTTTGTATCAAATACATGTAATTATTTAATTTTTTATAGTTATTTTTATTATAATAATTATCTAAAAAACTATGACACCACAATTTTAACGCACCCATATAAAAAAAGTTTTATAAGCAAACCAAATAACTAAATATTTTCCAAATTAGTAGAAAAAAAGTCATATAATAATTTCACCGTGTGCTCTCGTTCGATTTTTTGAATTAACAATAGTCAATCGGTCGGAATCGAACTCGCGCCCAATTAGTTTTATACCCGCTTCATTACCAACCAGTGTTAATTATTATTGTGCCCGCTACACACTTGACGACCTAATTAAAGGGGTTTTTTATCGTCCTATATGTAAGAAGGGTGGTTCGTGGGTCGAGAAGACTTAGCTTACGGAAATGCATTATGATTTGAAATGGCAGGTAGAATTAAAAATATTTTACTTTTGTACTTAAAATATTTAACTAATGTACTTTGAAATAATAATATTATTATAATTATAAAGCTGATTAGTTTGTTCATTTCTATGCTAATCTCAGAAACTATAGTTTTTTTAAAAGTATTTCGAGAAAGTACAATGAAAGTGATACAGTTAAATTAAAGTGATTTATAGTAGGTTATTACTTATTCATATTATAGCGTTACAGGTCGCTACAGATCCTATTGTATTGAAATCGATGCATTCTTTTCTTGGGCTTAGTCTCTCTAATCAATTATAGAGCATTGTTAAATTTATAACTATATACATCTCAACTTGTTCTATATACTGGCCTTGGAACATCTAATTTATAAAGTTTTGTGTGAACGATTGTATGATTTACTGCAATAGATCGTATTTTGGTGAAAAAAAAAAACTAAAATATTGTGTTTTTACCTTACAATTTTAATAAAACACTTGCTTTCTATACAAAATATATAGAATTTATGAAAAAAAAAAACGAGTTATAAATATGAACAACGCATTATAGTTGTGCCTTATTAGTTTGTCGGTGTTGTATGAATTTGACTGCACTCCCCTAATATGCTTGAAGCCATTTCTACCTTTGTTCGAACGCCGTGTGAGTAACTTTAATAAGCGAGACCATAAATTCACCCACTAATTGGTGCGATTAGAAAATTTTAATCATTTTATAGATTTCTTTTGTAATTTTATCGGGTTCTTTATAGCTGGCCGATTCGTTTTCTATTTAATAGTTAGTTAGAATTGATTGTTACCATGTTATTTGGTTGATTTCACCAATTACAAATTTTTCAACGTTTATTAAACACGAGTTTTAATGTTTTAGATATAATAATCAAGAATTAGAACTTTACAATACATTTTTTTTACTACTTTTGATGTTTAGCAACGTATTAGAGATCTAGAATAACGAATTTTAACGGTTCATATATGTATATGTGAAATAGTTAAAGACATATATAGGTGTATTAAATGGTACTTTGCGGATCCTAACGCAGTATTTTTTAACTTTATTTAGAAAATGTCATTCAACAATAAGTGGGTACTATATTGAATGAGATTTGTCCCTACATTTATTACATTCATTCGAACACATCGCTTCTGCAATTCGAGTGTGTTACGGTGCCATGCATATATATATATATATATATATATATATATATATATATATATATATATATATATATATATATATATATATATATATATATATATATATATATATATATATATATATATATATATATATATATATATATATATATATATATATATATATATATATATATATATATATATATATATATGTGTGTGTGTGTGTGTGTGTGTGTTTGACAGTATATTAAAAAAAATAGCTAAATTATAACATATACTTACATTCTTTTGTTCTTTTCTTATATAAAACCTCCGAATAAATAGACTTAAATTGACCAATTTGGCTATAGCTATTTCCTTTCCCTATCATACTTATTACAGGTAGTTTACACATTATATTACTAAATATCAATTATATTTAGCAACAACACAAGCTAATCTCCAACAAAATTGTTAACAAATTCACATATTTTGAATTAAACGCTTATATTCCCACAGTTTTTGTTGTAATTTGTAATATATCTTACAATATAATGTGGCTGACATGTTAATTATATTCATATATCAATTTTTTTACTTAGGTAAGTACTAGATTAGCTATTTAGCGATAAACATCTTGTTAGGCCCTCGGGTGATCTGTTCACTAATCATTATCGACTCGCTGCAGTATCAATCACTGGTTACATAGTGGCAATATAATGATCTTAAAATAATGTAATGACGCCGTTCGCCTTAGCAGGACCGGTATATCTTGATATGGAAGCGTGCAAATTTCATCCTTATTACAATTATAATAAGATTGTCCAAATAAATCGTTAAATAGCCAGAAATACATGAGATCATAGCTGGCTTGATTTATTCCTTTTAACCGTCTTGACCCACATTCGCGTATTGCCTGTAATTGTTAATAAGGATAATTAAAATGCGTGTAAAACACACTCACAATGGAATAGTAGGCCAACAGTGTACGATATCACGTTGTTATGTTTTAATCAATCTGTTTGACTAATATCTATATAGCTCAGCTGAAAAATGGCATTTATATTAGATATTGTAGTTAGATAAGTAGCACAGTTATATAAAATTTATTAGCTTTTTAAGCTTTTTTTATGTTAACATATAAAAGTTAAACTTTTGTGACAAGCTTTGTAAGTGAACGTTCCATTCAGCAAGCTTTCGTTATCCAAAAGCAAAGTTTTCAAAGTTGAATATTGAACTAATTATATATATGATATATTTTTAAATGCAATGCACCTAATAGAATTTGCAAACTTGCTTCACGTTTGATATGAATGGGGAGATAGTTGAGGACGGGAAAGTATTAGGAGTGAATCTACTAAGACAGACAATATATATATATGTATATATATATATATATATATATATATATATATTATATATATATATATATATATATATATATATATATATATATATATATATATATATATATATATATATATATATATATATATATATATATATATATATATATATATATATATATATATATATATATATATATATATATATATATATATATATATATATATATATATATATATATATATATATATATATATATATATATATATATATATGTATATAATTTGAAATCATTTATAATGATACATTAATCTGAAGTAACATATAGCTTCGCCCACAATTGCAGAGGTCAACATGTTACATATGAAGTACAATATATATTATTATGAATAATTAAATAATTTAACATTACACTTTGTGTTAACATAATAAATGTAAGTTAATTATAATATAATGTAATCTAGAATATGGCTTTTCTATAAATTATTAGTAAGTTTAGGTAATGACCTTTTCATTTGATTTTTTATCAGACCTATGAATATCGATACTTCACGCTTTATCCCTAGCGGGGTAGTCAGAGGAATCGTAGATCTAAACGCTAAACACTGAGGTCCCTACGTACCTCTGTCGCCTCGCCCACTGTCATTAACCTCTTCATACATGCTTTCCTTCTCCTCATGCTTTTTACGTGATCTTTCTCCAGTATCTTCGATATTATGTTTTCGAAAGTCAACCGAGGTCTCCCCTTACCTCTCTTACCACTCACTTTTGCATCTTATATCTTTTTTTCCATTCTTTCGTCACTCATTCTTTCGATGTGCCCAAACCATCTGAGCAGAAATTACACAATATTTTTAAATAAATTGCTAAAGTTCTATATTTTATTTTATGAGCTTTTTTGTACTAGTAAAGTAATATATGTATCAACCTTATATTATTTCAATTTCATTACTTACTAAATGACTGATTGTACTTGAATTATTGTAGGTTGATATCCTCTTTGGTGTAAATTAGTTAGCAATTGATTTTGTCTTGATTTAAAGTATTGAATAAAATAAAAATTTGTACCTTGGATTGCATGACTCGTAAACATACTTATTAGATTCTGAATTAGAGTACTTTACATTAGATTTAATTAAAAACTGAATTCATCACGAAATCCTTAGAAAAAAAAAGCTGGTCGTTAAAAATACGTGAAGTGTAATAGCTACGAAAAGCCACAACAAAGTTAATGACCAAAAATCACCCTGGGGTCCGATTTTAAGCTCAGAATACATAATTAGCTATCATTACCCTCCACCAGGAGACCTCGCTAAAACACACATTTATACTATTACAATACGTAATTTTGATTAGTTCTAATTAAATGGAAACTACCAAAACATAGAATTTATTTCTACCATTTTCTACCACCTAATTGTCTTATAGGTGTGACAGCCATTATTTTAATTGCGAACTGTAGCTTTAATTGTTGCTTACATTTCTTTCTATGTGCTTTTAATGACGCCCTATAATGTATTATATAATAGCGTTCTTATTTGCCTTTTCTACGATATCACAAATTACTAGTTCTTTCATAATAGTCAAAGCGAAATAAACTCTATGATATTACAATAAAGTTGTAAATTCATTGTGAACGTGTAATGGTAGTCTACGAAGTTTCTATACGTCGTTAATATAAGGTTTGAGTCTAAAAGAATAGTTCAGTTTACGTGACTATTTTAAACGTCCAGATATTGAGTGTGTTTATTCTGTCATAGTAATGACAGTGTGAATTTTACATTCGATTTAATTACTTTATGGCTTTCCGATATGTAATAAGTAATGAAATGCTTGTTAATATTTTTTTATGTTATGAATTTTATATACACGAAAAAAGAAATTGTTATGGAGTATAACATGATATAGTGAAATGAGTTCCCGTTGTAAAAAACATTAGGAGAAGTCACATCCTCACACAGAAGGACTGTCGAGGCAGAGGCAAAGGCGCAGCATCTCATCCCAGCATCCCATAAACGCCATAGTTTGTAGGTTCGATTCCAGAAGATGGATTAGTCGAGGAAGATGGATTATTTAATTTCCATTTCCGCTCTCAAAGCCTTGAAACGCGGAAGGGTTACCATGGTTACTGCAGATTCTTCTGCCCATTCTGCAGTGCACGGGTTACAGCGTGAAGATAAAAAAATAGAAAAGAAATCACCTACCTTTCATATACAAGTCTTGAACTCGATCTAATAATATATGATATTAACAACAACAACAACATAGCTTCACGCTCTATCCCTAGCGGGGTAGTCAGAGAGAACAGAGCGCCAAACGCTGCGGTCCATGCCTCTTCATGCTCTCCGGGGAATCCTCATGCTTTTTACGTAACCGTAATATATGATATTATATTCTCTTTAAAGCAATTAGTATACAGATTAAGAGGAAAAAAAGGAAATTTGAAAGAAATATATTTTCGTTAAGTGATGATCTCCAAATCCTTATAAATAACACAAAATAAATTCACGACGTGAAATTTAACCTAAAATGAATATTTTTTATTAACACCTTTTATCTTAGATAAAAAAGTTAACATGGTCTGTGTCTTTAACAGTATCATTTTAATAAATTTATTTTTCCTGGTATCATAGTACCATTTGTCATTTAATTATTAATACTAGGTGTCTTTTCCTTCCTAGGTACTAATCAGCTGTAATAAACACACATAAGTAAAGTACCAACTCAATCAAATTATATATGGCTTAAAACTATATAAATAATAATTTAATTAAATAATTATATTTTATATTAATATAAAATTATATATCAGTGTATAACATATATTATATATATTTATAACATACATCAACAACATTCTGATGGATTAGACAGTCACACTACCTCATATACTATATCTACATATAGCTATGCTATGCGATATTTTTACATAGGTTTTCGTTTCTTTTTTAAGCCATTTTCCATAGTCCGCTCGGGCGCCCCGTCCCACGCACGTTTCCTTTTTTTTTTGTAAATCAGTAAATTGCATATTTGAAAAACTACTGCCTGCCCCGATGTACCCCGATTGAACGGGTGGGTGTGGTTATCGTTGCTTGCTTTCATTCGATCTCCAATTTATTTTAGACAAGAGATTTTGAAGATTAATGATTTGTGTATCATATTATATATGTATATCTATCTATATGTAATATATTATATAAAACAATATGCTATTTATATTTCATAATTTTTTTATATCACGTACACAAGTAAAACACAAGTTATAATGAAAAAATTTAAACATTTGTCCCTTTCATTAAAATGTTACACAAAAAATGATTTTCGCTAATATTCAACAATTTGCATACTAAAACGTTAAATCATCGCTACATTGTTTTTTCTTAAAATTGCCTCTGAAATCGTTTGGTATACAGCGAGCGTTGAAAGGGTTTGCCGGTAAAAGGTAGCTTAAACGATTCGCAGCCGGCAATGTTTTTATTTTATGTACGGCAATAGCAAGTGCATACACGACTGCAGTTTTATGTAACAATCACTGTGGGAATTATAACGTTTTTTTTAACATCAATTAGATGAAAAAAAATATGATGGAAGCTTCACGTAAACGTTTAAAGCTCAGCTGTGAAAGTATTTATGGTTCTAAATTATTTTTATTTTTATGAATTTTTGTTATGCTTTTTAATTTACATTGACCACATTATTTTTTATCTTAGAAGAAGAAGCTTTTAGAACAAGGAAAAGTAAGCTTTTTTTTGTCATTCTTTTGTCATTTTCATCTCAATTTCATATATATATATATATATATATATATATATATATATATATATATATATATATATATATATATATATATATATATATATATATATATATATATATATATATATATATATATATATATATATATATATATATATATATATATATATATATATATATATATATATATATATATATATATATATATATATATATATATAATAAGGAAAATAGAATAAAATAACCACGAGTACTTTAATATTTATTCTATACTGTTATATACGTATAAAATACTAAATCTATACAAAAAGTAAAAATTCTTACGGCTCTGGAGTTTGTTCATTCCACGATTTAAAAGTGCTTGCCAAAGTCTGCTTCAATAAACAATGTTTTAAATTTGAACAAAGATATATCTCTTTGATACTATGTTTCAAATTCAAAATACCCTCATAGCACACGGCGCAAAGTCTAACTGCACGGCAGTTCTACATTCGATTCCCACTTGAAGATTGAATTTTTTTTAATAAGGGCATTGTAAGTATGTATCGTCAAATTACATTGAAAATAGTAATAGTCTTTCAGGAAGCAAGCAGGTTTTTCAGAGACAAACTAACGAGAAACTTAACCGAAAATTACTAGAAAGTTAGTGAAAGTGTCAAAAATAATACCCTAACACTATATTCCCCCTAACTAACCTGCTATAAACCGGAATCAGCAATTAGACAAATAAATAATATTAATTTTATATACTTCTCATCAAATGCCTATGAAATTTCATAAACATACGTAATTTTTTTTTATTTAATCATTGCTAATAATTTTTCTGCCCTTGATATACTCGTATGTTGTACAATAGAAATTTAAAATTAGATTTTTAAAACTCAAGTATTTTGTAATAGACTGAATGAGGTTGCCCCGCCTTGCGTCATAATGTGTCTCTACAGGGGACCTATTCGATGACTTCGATTTACGATTAAATAATAATATTTTTATTGCATTATCTGGCTTTTGAATATATTTTAATTTTAAGTCAATATGGAAGTATTAAAAAAAATACTTTACACATTAAACTTTAAATATACAACGGAGTGTCTTAACACTAGGTTCGTATGGTTCCTGCAGTTCCCTCTGCCTACTCTGCCAAGTGCGGGATAAAGCGTGAAGCTAAAAAAAAACTTATAAACTTAAAAGCTAAACTAAAAACTTTTAGTTAATACAGCATAGATTTATAGTGAGTGTTTGATTAAAATTTAGTCGTTTTTTTAAGATTAGAACCGAAAATACTTAATAATCTCGCTAAATTTTAAATTGTTTTAGTAAATAAATTTGTAAAAATGTAGATATCAACGTTCGATTATAATGAATCGATAAAAAATAAATATAAAAATTATTATTAGTTAAAAAAATATAACGGCAAATAACTTCATACTCCAATTGTTTTAAAATTAATGCTCATATAACTAAAGTGGTCTCAAAATATAATAGAGCTTCAGCTTTCAAAATTTCGTTATCGATATAATAACAATACATAATGAAATAACTAACTACTAACCAAAAAACAATGGCTTTCAATGCAAATAGACATATTGTAGTTCATTTAAATCGCTTCGCTTAAACAACCGATCTATAATAGAAGCTCGTACAGTTTAAAAAATAAGCTTTCGACAGCGTTTATCAACATTTGAAAGCTACTAAACGCGTGTTTAGTATTTAGTACAAAAAAAAAGCTTCGCGCAAAACCTAGAACTAAATTAAACTAGAAAAACAAACGGTCTCACATTCATCCCGCCGTAACCTCGTTACAGAACGATAAATGAAACGTAATTGGTAGGAAATTACGCAATAAATGGAAGGTTATTATTGAATTTAATGTCAAATTAATCGTAAGCCCCCTTACCATCTGTCGCGTCTGGCCCCCCGCAGTCGATGCTTGAGCAACAATGGATTTTATTATGTTATTTGTATGTTTTAAGTGCTTTTGTTAATGTTTGGCGGTATCTTAAAGTACGCGGCGTAAAAGTTGAACCGAGCGTAGCACTCATGTACTATATGCGTATAGTCTCAATAAGTTGTACAACGTACTGGTAATTGGTCAGTATTAGCTTGTGAGTTAAAAAAAATTCTAATACTATTATATACAAGGCTGAGATAAATTAAAAAATACTATAACATTTCAGTGCAGGTCGTGAAGGACGAATTTAATTTACTTCCAGTGTATAAAATAAATCCTCAATTAAAATTCGTTCTAAGCTTTATAATGACACGTAAACAATGAGAGTTACGAAAACCTGTAGATATTATAGATATTAGTTAGAATTATAAGTTCTTGTAGTTTTAGCAAATTACTCGAAAAAGTTACTGTAATTTTTTAAGGGTAAAATTTTACTCTTGAGGTTGATAAAAATAAATGCTCGTAAATTGTTGTGGTGTTTAAGATGTGGTATATTTTGAAATGAAAATCTTTATATATAATATGTTAAAGTATTTTCCTATGTTAAAGTATTTTTCTATATTTACGTATTTGGGAATAGGATCAAAACAAGTTTTGGCTATCAAATAAATCTGAGCGGTACTAAAGTCCAAAAATGTATTCAATAAAGTCTATTTGTATAAAACCAAAGCTCGATATTTTACGCGAAAAATATATTGGCGTACTTATGCAAGTTTAAAAGAAATATTCGAATTCGGAATTACGTTATAATTCAAAATATTTTTATCTCCCACTCTAATTATAGAGTATTTCATTGGATCGAACACTTGAGAGCGACGCAACGTTGAACCACTAAAAACCTCGATCTGTCGACGAGAACATCATTAGCATCCTAGTTTCGGGCGCGATCACGTTACGAACTGAAGGAAGTTAATCAAATTCCACCAGCAACATACATCCCTATAATAACTCCCGCTCCTCGTCCGTATGAATATATGTTCAATTAATTTTTCTCACCCGCTTTGCGGGCCGGCACACGTACGTATCGAGTCGCCGCGACACCCGAGCGCGCGTCTGCATAATACATCGGCGTACGCTGTTACTGTACGTCGGACTTTAATTATATATCTGCTACAATTTTGCCTTTTTTCGAGTATTTTTCACAATTCCCCCCCGGACCCATCCCACTCTCCCGGACGGCCGCAGAAAAAAATAGCCTCGTGCGTGTGTGTAACCGATGGGTCTCTGGGGCGACCGGCGACAGCGTACGGGCGACGCGCGACTCGCTTCACGCGAGAGGCTTGTCTTGAGATCTGTCCCGCGACGAAACAATTAACTGTGATAACGAACGTTGGGGTCGTCGTACAAAAATACACTTAGACATTTTAATGCAATTAAGCTTGTAGAATACGACTGCGAGAGTCCGATAAGCCCCGCTCAACTTTTCCTGTAACAGGCTGTTATTTCACGATTTAAAATCGGTTCTCAACCCGTTAATGACGCGAGTACAAGTGCAGATCGGCGGCTCCGTTCGGCCGCGGACCAATCTATTTAATAACCCCCGCCGGTGACACCCCGCCCGGCGGCCATCGCCAATTTTAACCCCCCACGTACTCCCTAGCACCCGCCCTGAAAAAAATCCGGAGCGTTTTAAAATTAATGAGTAAAAATGTACACACACAGCCGCGCGAGGCCGCGTGTGTGCTCGCCGATAATGCCCACTTGCGGACGGAGTAATGACACGTAATGGTGGTCGCCGCGCAGATAGCATCTAGCCGCGCGACCCGCGATCGCCTTTTCCATTAGGAACAACTATCCGAGAAAAAATACAAGTACAAATTGAAAATTCGTCGGCGCGCGCTAATACTGAAGCGCGGCGCGAAGCGAACGCAGTTAGATAACATTTGTAGAGGCGAGGAGAGAGAGGGGTGTCACCCCTACGCAACGCCGTTTTTATTTTGGCCGGCCTTTGCCCCCATACCCCCTTCGTTCGTCCAACTTCATCTGAATAATTACTGATTTTTTCGTGTACCGCTGATTATTTCGAATGTTATTTGCTGGTGATAATTTTTTGGGCGCGCAGTTTGTCCACTCCGGTTGGCTCGCAGAGCCTCGCCGTACATAAATATATTACACTACATTAAAAAATCACATTTATACATGTTATTTCGACCGACAACTGTTGCGAAGCAGCTAAAGTATTCCAAACCCTTTGAAATCCGAACACAGGTCAAAGCAATTTTTTTAACAATGGCTTTGACATAGTTCCCTTTTTTAAATTTATGCTATTCACGGTTAAGATAAAAAAGTATCCCATAGTGACTGAAGTAGTCATGACGTTATTACTAATAATAACAAACGTACGATCTAAGCACCCATATATAATTCTTGAAATTTGAAGATATAAAATGAAATCCAACAAAAAAGTTATCCATGACAAATGGCACAGGTTCTATAAGTTACTATTATGACTAATTAAATTAGAGTAATTAATTAAAACGCCAAAACCGATCGATAGTGTAATCGAAAATTAGTTTTGCTTTTTATCATGCATACAATCTACAAGAAATCTATGTTTAATTGTTCACGTTTTATTGCCTCGGAATATTTGTACGATATAAAATATTTAACATACGTGAGAACCTACGAAATGCCGCTCGAAATCATTTAAAAATTCAGTACAAAACTTGCTCAAATATGACAATCTCGTCTTAATCAATTAGAGATTATTGAAATTAATATTTTTAATTAAAAATTAAAACTCGTCCAAGAGAGTGCTAGTAATTGAACGCAATTAAAACGCTAATCGAAAACTCTAATTATTATGCTTATTCGACAAGTGACAAGTCAGGCCGATGGCGATCGCTTTGGCAAGGATTTCGGTGGGACCACCCACCGCCCACGGGGGCCGCATTTTTTCCAGCCACCACTGAAGGGGTTGATTTTTTAAACTGATGACGCGCTTTCATTCTGCGCTGTGCAACTTGGCGCGCGGCTGTATGTGTGCCGGGCCGGTCGTTGATAAATAAATAAAAAAAAATAAAAAATATATATGTGCTCGCTTTGTCGATAGTGTACGGGTTCCTTTTTCACCGCGATATCTCCAGGTTCCGGTCGGCCTCGAAAGAACTTTTGAACAATTATAACTTTGGACGCGCTAGAAATGTTTTAAAAAACAAAAAAAAATTATAGTGACTACAACAAAGTGACGAACTATCGTGGACCGATTAATGATATATTAATACGTTTTTAAATATTATATTGTATTATAAAATTACATTATTAATTAATAATTTGGAAATACAGTTAATTTGTCTAAGTCGGCTATTGTCATGATAAAATTACGGACGTATTTACCGGTGTGAGTTTTTGCGAAGTTTTAAAAAGTTGATACGAGCTTACGCGTCGGAACTTTGTACGGGACTTTCGAATATTTTAGCAAAGCATGAAATACGAAACAATTGTGTAAATTCAAAAATAAAATTTGAAACTAAAGTGAAAATTGACCAAGTGTTTAGGAGAATGACATTGTCTTTTGTAAGTATTATTAATTAGTTTTATTATTAAATTAAATTATATGTATATATATTAATAATTATTTCATTATATTAATATTTATATTATTTAAGCGGATATAGTAATAATATATTACAATTAACTAAGACATACACATTATTATACAACAAAACAAGTGTGTAATTACAAAATTGCTTGAAAATATAAAATTAATGTTCAGACGTAATGTTTAACCTTAACTTCCATTATAAACGTTCTTAGTAGTATAAATAATTGTGCATATTAAATGTAATCAACAATATCCTTATTTAATTTATCAAGGTCGATATTGAATTACCTTTCAATAATTCATATCGTTTATAGATATTTGTATTTTTATATGCAATAATTATATAATTACCACTCAACTAGTAACGGCCGCTTGTCTGTATGTCAGCTCTCTCTAGAATCCGCTTTTGAAATAAATCAAATAAATTATAATTATACTCGCTTTAGTACTCGTGTTAATAATTAACCTCTTAAATATTTGTTAATTTATTATTAACTTAATAATTTTGTTGCTAAATATATATATTTATATTTTTCGATAAGTATTTTTTTACATTTTATTATACAATATAATATATGAATTAAGTTAGTGTCATTTCAAGCGAAAAATATAGTATAAAGAAAAACTATAGAACTAAAAATATTTTCCAAACTAGGTATATTGTTATTATATTGAGTTTATTTCCTTGAGGTAATTCGATAAACTGTATTTAATGACTATAATAATTATTTACACCGGTCTGGCCTTTCGAGAGATAACGAAGTGTGTAATAGGAATCTAAGTAGCACTTGTTATGGAAATTCAACTCGATGTCAAATAAAAAAATCTTAATTTTCACATTTTGTCAACAATTTTTCCAATTTCTATTAAATTAATCACGAAAAATATTTAACGAAAATCAACATTGTTTTTGATTTTGAACCTTGTTAAAAAATAACTTTTATAACATTTTTTTTAGTAAATATATTTAAAAGATATCGTTATTCATATAATAGATATAGAGGTAATATACATGATATTATTTATTTCTATTTAAAACAATTGAAATATCTAAGTAATAGCATATATAACATATACAGATTCTACAGGGTGTGTAGAATCTATATATTATACACACGGTATTCCTGAATAGTATGCATTAAGGATTACTTAAATTTTATTGTTCGTCCAAGTGTTTATTCAATAACGTCATAAATCACTCTTTCTGTGAATAAAAATTAAAAAAATATAATAAACTTTAAATTATAAACAGAGAAAATTAAAAAGGCATGCGAATTCAACCACAAAAACAAAAGTTAATCCTAATTTTGTTACAGAGCCATCAACGCTCATTTCGTAATTTAATTAAATAACTTCAAGAGTAGATACGGAAGTACTTGTCTTTCTCAATATTTCGGTGCCTAGACCAAGGTCTCTTTAATTAGAGTCTGAAAGTCATTAGTTTTTATAACGATTGTAAATTCAATTATGCAACTTATTAATTTTACCGGTACTTTTATATAATATGTACATGAGGCTAATTAAATTACATTATTTTTTATCTTAATTACTTGTCGCGTATCCAAGTGTTTAGGTGATTTCTTATAACATTTCTGTTAGGTACAACTAAGAATTGAAAACATATATCTTCCGCAGAACTTTATTTTGTAGCTAACAAAATAAAAAAAATCTAATAATTGTGGTGGAAATTAAATTCTTTTATCTAATTAATATTATGAATTAAAACTTCGAGTAACCGGAAGATCAGTTAAAAAGTATGAACGTTAAAGTTAGGGAGTCCTATAGAACCTTTAGCTTCTATGAAAAAGCAAGCCGTAGCATTTGACGCTCTGTTCTATCTGGCTTTCTCTCCTAGACCTAAAATATATATATATATATATATATATATATATATATATATATATATATATATATATATATATATATATATATATATATATATATATATATATATATATATATATATATATAGCAAATTAATTTCACCAAAGTAGCAACGTATATAAACGCTTTAATTTTATATTTCTAAACTTATTTCTTGTATGACCTTACAATTTTTCCTTCTTCAAGTCCTTTAAATTACTTTTAACGTTTATATATAATTTATTAATCAGTAAAAGATAAAACATACACCAAATAAAATAGAAATTCATTTTTAATTTTTGGTATCACGCGTTATTCTAATAGGGTAAGCAGATGAAAACGAGGATATAGACATTTTTGGGATAAACAGTTTCGACGAACGAATCTCCGACATTGTGTATTACGTGGCTAATTTAAATACTGTTTTTTTTTCTTTTTAACAATAAATGAGAATAATTCATTACCCCTAATTTGGATTGAACTCACTAATCTTTGAGGTTACAGTTAGGGACTGACTCACAGCCCAACCAAATTCTAATAAATATATGTTTACGAATATAAATTTATACTCTTAAGCATTAAAAATTAAATAAAACTTGGTGTGACGAATGTTAGCAATTTTATATTTTTAAGTTAGTTATGTTCTCAAATAAGTGACTTTGTATTGTCTTATTGAGAATAAAGATCTTTAATCCTAAATATAAATTTACTAACATTATATATCTTCTTACGCAGCAAGCGGAGTCGGACCGTGAAAGCGGCGCGAGCTCGCCGGAGGGCGGTGCGCGCGCGCAGCTAGCCGAGCCGCGCACCCCGTCGCCAGCGCGCGCGCACTCCACAACACTTGAATGGCTCCAGTGAGTTCGTAATAATGCTTGTTTTCTATGTTTGTTATTCGTTATAATATATATAAATCATTATTTTAACATATATGTATATAGTTTACATTATATGAAACATGTCAGCATATAAAACAAATGTATACAATCAAAATGTCAACTGAATGAACACAAAAAGTTAAAAAAAATGAACTGAAATCGTAATTTTCGATATCTCAACAATATTCCTTGTCCACAGTGGCATCTATGTTCCAAAATCTACAAAACCTTGCCAACATGCAGCAAAGCATGCCAATGTCACAACAACAAATGTCCCAGCAGATGTCACAGTTGGCTGCCAACCTCCAAGGCCTTACCTCCATGCCATCCAACTCTGTCATAAACTCACCTCTCAACTTGAGTGTTAGCGCCCCAGGTAAATATCATATATATAATATAATTTTTTTATACATGGTATCTTGTATAATAAGAAACTTTCCATATAAGGATACAATTAAAATATACATATACTAATGTGTGGTAAAAAAAAAAAATATTTCTTATTAATTATTAAGTCACATTAGTCAACAATAGACATATTCCAGATCTATATTAGTAACCGACCAGATGTACACAACACGTTCCTTTACAGCTATTATTGACAATGGCAGGAATATTACTTTAATTTCATCACCGTAGCTAATGCAAACCCATATTTGGTCACACCATTTTTATATGCAGAACAAGTAAAAAATTGTCGCCACGCGAAAAAACAATGAATGCTTACAGTTAAAAAGAATACCGACTCAATATTAGATCGTGATAAACTTTGCGGCACTATTATCGTTCGCTATTAATTAAAAACGCCGTCCACATGTCAACCTGTTTCCTAGGACCTTTTAAATAGATCGGCCCAGGATCTGCCTGTAATGAGACGAAATGAGTTCATCAGGAAGACACGGTTTGTGCATTAAAACCTTTAACTTGAAAATCATAGTATAATTATGTGATTACCGAAACCAATCGATTAATGAAGGCAAGATAGCGGCCCCTCTGGCCCGCCTATTATCCGAGCGGTAATGGACGAAAGAGTATATTTAAATAATGAGAATAATTACATATTTTTTCACGAACGCACGGATATTACGTCTGTTGCGGTATCATTAACAGTTTTATTGTCTTAATAGACCTAATTATACATTTTTTTCGGCTCTTAATTGATGCGCCGTAGGAAAGAGCATTTGTTACAAAATGTGAAATGTCATGGTTTAAATGAATACGTTATGTTAATATGGAGTTTAACGGGCTTGTACGGCATGCTGATAATGTTTTAGATTTTAGTTAGACCGTTTTGTTCGCGGTAAATTAGTCTTGCTCGGTTGCCTATGGATTTTTGTGTAATTTTCTATCGTTACTTTATTACTCTGGGATAGACGGTGCATTTTATATCACTATATCATTTTATTGTTTATAATTATGAGTAGAAAGTCTTGTTGATGCACGATTGTTTCGTCAGTACGTTAACCGTTACCATGACGGATGGTATATACCAAAGCAAATAGAGTTATTTAATTATTATTGTAATTGCACTCTTAGCTATTAACAACTTATTTATCTAGAAAGGCAAACAATTAAAAAAAGCTACTAAATTTTTCATACAAATGGCGATATCTTCATAGATTTTTACATAAAGATTTTACGTTAGGTATATGACGCAATACGCGGGAGACGCGGATATAAACAAAGAGAATTTAATCCATTCATAAATAGATAATATATACAATAAAATGTATATTTTACACTTTAATGTGACAATTTTCTTAACAATATTTGTCATGCAGGTATGGGCTCCCCCAACCCAGTCGGTAATAACAACATGTTACCGCCAGCCATGCCCTCGCCGATGCCACAGCTGATCCTGGCTTCAGGACAGCTGGTACAAGGCATTCAGGGCGCTCAACTGCTTATACCGACATCTCAAGGTAATATGACAGTTAAAAATATAATAATTATAAAATAAACATCGTAATTTGTACATTTTGAATATTCTTCATTTATATTTTGCCCAGAAACTGTTTTTGAGAGTAAACTTTTTATTAAAGTCAATATTTTAATTATGGAAATAGAAATTGTAGCCTAGTATATTTATCCATACACAGGTATAGCAACGCAGACCATCTTAACCATTCCCGTCAACCACGTCAACTCAAACGACCAAATGGTAAATCTAGCGCTAAACAATGGCCAAGTAGTTTCTACATCTTTGGCCAACTTGCAAGCGATGGCCCAACCTCATCAGCTGTTAAACTCAAACCCTCAAACGCCTAATATTAGACCAAATATGCTGAATCCATCTTTGTCCAATGCTCTATTAAACCAAGGATTACCGAATTTCTTATCGAATGGGGCAGCCAATGCCCAGGAACTACTGCAAGCGTTGCAACAGCAGCAACAGCCTCAAGCTAATCACAATCTACTACAAACAGTTCAGCAGAACAGCATGCCGCAACAGATGCAAGGCAGAAGGTCATCCTCTCCAAGACCAGACAGACATTATAAAGAGAGGGAAAATTTTGAAAGATACGCAAGTGGTTCTAGGGAACGAAATGAAAGGGAATCCGGATCTGCTATGAACAGTATTAACAGGTTAGTGTCTTTTCTTATATGTTTGTTACGTTTTAATGTAAAGTAGTTATAAGAAGAAACTTGGACATTCCATAGATTCACCATTTCGATGCCATACCAGGTCAATTGCGTTGCTAGGAGGTGAGCTTTAAGCTCAGCACCCAAAAATTTCCGACCCAAATATATGTATGCTTTAAGGGCCGGCATTAAAATATATTTTAACGTTTACCTCCACTGTCTGAGCTTTTTCTACCTGAGCTCTATATTCACATTGTAGAGATTAAATTTAACGTATAAATTTATATATAGTAATGTACCCTGGTCTAGAAAGTGCAGAGTTTAGCTCTGTACTAAATACGCGGTAAGTAGAAAACGAAACGAATTGTCGCTATAAGATAAATAATAGTCACAAAACACATTATTAAATACATATACATCGCTTAACAGCTTTTATTGATTAAACTTTAATTTATATACTTCGAAGGTGCAAAAACATTTGAATTCCTGATAATAAATAGCAGTAAATTGCCTTATTATTATGATAATGACCGTTTATACCGATCTTATGGTAAAAAGTCATAATATACAGTTCGTAGAATACATTATGCGAAATTTACAACAAATATTTTAATAGTAACCATAAAATAAGAAAATATAAATAATTTAATTATTATTAAGAACTTGTTGAAGTAAGTTTTGTAACTTCAAGTTATAATTAGTATGTAAGTTGCGAACGTAACAAAAAATTTACACCTTTGCTGCATTAATATGTTCTTTTAAGCGTTATCTATACAAATATTATGTGCTTCTTTGGTAGATGTCTCTAATCTCAAAAAGCTGACGTGGCCCAGTGGCACAGCGTTTGACTATAATTGCGATAGTCATTGATTCGATTCCGTTTTGGGGCAATACGTTATTTTTCTTTCTTCTCTCTAGAAATGAAATGAAGCGCAACATGCATATATATGCAGGTATTTCCTGCATTTATATGCATGTGAGATTTGTCTTAATTATTTATTTTCTTTATTAATTTTCTGCTACTTAAATTTTATAAAGGGTTTCTATAAGCTATATAACGTCACGGTAATCGGCACGATGTAAACTCTTATACTTGCCGTCAAGAATATCGCAGACACTCAGTATATGTCATTTCAGGTGTCATTTCTTAAAAACTAAAAACACTTTTAGTTATTTCACAGTAGTTTATATCCACTTAATCTCATGAACCCAGCTGCATGTTAAAACTAATAATAAATAAAAAATACATTATAATATTAGCAAATGTCAAATGTCAAAAAATTAATACTTACATAGAATTATATACCACCGCCACTCTCTTATTTTGTAGAAATCTACTTAAATAAACAACTTTGTATTTCGACTAGACTTTAATAAATTTTTAAATAGACGATCAAACCAGTTATTTATTTGTTTTTATTTTCATTTTGGTAAAAAAAACTGACGAGGACCGTCGTGAGCAGCCTCTGCTTGTGAACACGACAGTTATTGGGTTCGATTCCCACTCCTCGAAAGACAGAAATCATGGAACGTGGTGTCTTAACACTTAGTTTCTTAAGCTTACGGGCAATTGCGCTTATTTTCAAAAATAGAGTATTATATACATAAATAGTACAGTTTCCAAGTTTCTAAACATCGTGACAATAGTTATTAACGGCATTAAAAATATTTTTTGTCGTCTTTGTACATAACAGTTGGATATTAGAGGGCACTTGTAGTAACTTACATTATGTCCCGACGACTATACCATAGAGAAAGCTTCAAAACTCAGTTCTCAATCAAAAAATTAAAAAAAATATATTTTTTTCAACAAATTATGGTGTAATTGCTTAAATTATTACTGATAAAGTTAAGTGCATATGAAGTCGATTGCAATTGTGCAATACGTTTCTTTAAAGATCACCATTCGGATCACTTGTCGTGAAAACGTAAAGCGGTCATTGTAATAATGTACTACATTGTCTTCTTAACAATGGGTGGGTTAAAATGAATTAAGTACACATACTTTATGAAATTTTATTGTAATTTTACGGAAGTTTTAATGTATGAGTTATTTTAATAGATCAAGTAACTTTATCTATCTCAGCTATCTAACTATAAGAACTAGAAATTTTTAAGAACTTTTTTTTGTAAGAACTTATTCTTACTAAACTACATTAGAAATTGAATTATTGAAAGTTTTATATTAACAAGTCACTTGCTTGACCAAATGTTATAAAATAAGCTTGTATATTTTATTTCGCGTTGAACCCTTTGGGGATTAAGCTTGTACCAAAGTCAGCGAGCACGATGACAAATGTTGGGAGTAATTACATGACAATGAGTGCAATTAGGCCCGTGTGTACGTTACTAATCAACGGGTTGTGTTGGAAAGCTTAGATAGAATTTGAAAGCTCAACTATGTACTTTTGTGTCACCAGACACTAGAGGTGCCATATCTCATCAAATAGAAATAAAATTGAATTGAATTGAATATAATTGAAGAATAAATTCTTGTATCAGAATCTCATTTTGATCTATTTTCTGAGGCATATATGTAAATATATTTTTTTAAGAATCAAAGTAATATTGAAATGTATTAAAATTGCAAAATAATCAATATATAAAGCTTTTTTCAAAATATTTTTTTTAAAAGTAACGGCGTGGTTTATCAAATATTACATATAATATGTGAGCTAATTTATATCGTTTATGATTTATCAGCCAAATGTTAAAAGTCTTAGAGCTTGTGATTATACTTTTTTGTTTCCCCAAGTGGGAATTGAACGTTTAACAGTTACACTTCAACCCAGACACTCACTACTGTGCGATGATGATGCCACTAATTCGATCGTTATTTTTTCCTTCAAAATTAATAAAGTAAAAATTTATATGAATATATTTACATCTGTTGCAAAGCTGACTTTATCATAAAGTATAAGTATGTACTAACATTTAGTACTATTTTAATTTAATACTATTCGTTTTGAATGATAAATGTATGTCATGCAATGACAGTATTAGCATTTTAATTCATTTGGAATAAAAAAGGCATGGATACCGATGCTATCTGACTGGGGTAACGTCCCTTGCTTATTACACGTCATTATTGAACTTAGGCTAATTAAATAGTAAATTAATGTTATTTTTGAATATTTAAATATAATTATCATTCTCAAGCTTTTACCCGTGACTTTGTATATATATATATATATATATATATATATATATATATATATATATATATATATATATATATATATATATATATATATATATATATATATATATATATATATATATATATATATATATATATATATATATATATATATATATATATATATATATATATATATATATATATAATATATATATATATATATATATATATATATATATATATATATATATATATATATATATATATATATATATATATATATATATATATATATATATATATATATATATATATATATATATATATATATATATATATATATATATATATATATATATATATATATATATATATATATATATATATATATATATATATATATATATATATATATATATATATATATATATATATATATATATATATATATATATATATATATATATATATATATATATATATTAACGAGTGATGTTCCCTCAATCGAAAGTTCTCAACGAATCACTATTTAAAAAGCTTTAGTAAGTGCACAAAGAATTTAACAAAATATATTGCTTACCGTTAAGGAAATGTAAATATTTTTGGTCATTTAAGGTTGACATATTTTGACCACTTACAATTTATATCAAGTTCACGTTTTGCGTCACTAAAAAAAAGAAACAGATAATTAAAATAAATTATTATTTTATTGTATGTCCTTTTTTGAAATGTTGTCATGCTCATGTTGAAAATTAATATACACATTTTACGATTGAGTGCCTTTCCTACTTTATAATTATTAATATTGACAAGAAATTACTTGTTACATTATTTTCAACTGGCAAGCTCGAGACTCCATAACTAAGTGAAGAAGTAGAAGAAATTATAGTAAAAAATTGGACCAAGCCAACCTCTTTTGCAATAGAAATTCAATACACGTTATAAGCTGATGTTCTCCCTGAATATGATACCTTCCTTCAATTTAATTTAATTTTTGGCAAAAAAATGATAAAATTATGCCTTATTTTTATGATTTTTAAAGTGTTCAAACATATAAAATTTAACATAACGTACACATGGCTTAGCGGTCAGAGCGCTTGCACAGTTTGCATGTGCGGATTCAAACCCTTGCATTCAAAATTTTATTTGTTTTAAAAGTTTAAAAATCATCATTTTCTTTAAGTATATCATACCTTGTGTATACTTCTAACAAAGTCAACAAGTTAATAAATCAAAACGTCACGTATGCGGTAAATTATAAAAATAAATTCATTTGAGCAAACATTAAAATAATGAAGTATAATAAGGAAAAACCACAGTCACTCGTCTATTACCTATGTACCTTAATGAGCTATTTTATGCTAATTATAGGCAGGATATGAAGTAAGCCATATAATTATAAGAACATCGCGGCATGAGCACAGCGGTAACAATTTTCTGGTTATGATCGCGTGGAAACAAATAAACTACACTACCATAGGTTAGATTGGACCAAAAACTAAATTCAAATTATATATAAAAAAAGGTATGTTGAGTGACAAACAGACTTTGAAAAAGTGAAATTACTGACCAAAGGAACATATTTTGCTTGTATATGCTTAGGATAGTATATCTAGTTCATGATAAAAGTTGGGGTCAAGTTCCGCTACCACGATCATTTATTAAAAAATTACCAAAAATTGACAATCGGTAAAGAACAATTGAAGGTGAAAGTATAATTAAATAGCGTATATAATCCATATGCCAAACAATTTTTTTTTAAATACTACTAGGATTAATTAGTAGTATTTTAATATAATCTCCTAAGAAAAGAAATATATTAAGTTATTTAATAAAATTTGACTAAATTTTAACTTTTATGTTGAAACTACAGTACTAATATGAAAAGAAAACATTTTCTAATTAAGTAGTTTACCTAAAATGAAATGCGATGTTTTTCTCCTCCTAAGACTTGGAAAATGGAGTGTCTTAACACTCAATGCCATCTGCAGAATACAACGTATATATATATATATATATATATATATATATATATATATATATATATATATATATATATATATATATATATATATATATATATATATATATATATATATATATATATATATATATATATATATATATATATATATATATATATATATATATATATATATATATATATATATATATATATATATATATATATATATATATATATATATATATATATTATATATATATATATATATATATATATATATATATATATATATATATATATATATATATATATATATATATATATATATATATATATATATATATATATATATATATGTAGATTCAACATAAACAGCCACTGTAAGCGACCAATCATCTAAGTATTATATCGGGGCGCACTGAGCCTCTCTTCGTAATCGAGTAGGTTGTAACTAGTGTTTGTACTACCGCTTGTTATATTGCCGTATTGATTCCAGTACAAAGTACAGAACCACGACTACGCTTTGCACATAAGGATATTTAAGAGAATTGCTTAGAATAGAAAAAAACGTTAATCTTTAACATGTAGGTAAAATCTAGTTTTAAATATGTAAATTCCCTTTATTTAAGCATTTTTCTTTTTTAATATTCGATATACTAAATCAATTTAAATCGAACAAAGACCATTAAATATACGAGTAAATACTTAATTCTTATTAAAAATTAAATTAATCCCTATTAAAAATTAAATAGCACTATATTATATCTTATAGAATATATGTATACACATACATATATATGTTACGTTGGGTTTTAATTTTCCAGAGACAATGTTGTAAATTGAATAAGTGTGTAATTATTATTGTTTGCACTTACATTGCGTCTGCACCATAATGATTTGTAACTAGCAGTTATTAGCGAAATTTGCTCTTAAATATCTATATTTCTATATATATTAGCATTATACCCCGAACAAAAATAAATAATATTTTTATAAACTAAACTGAATGATTAGCTTATATATATACATACATAGAACTTCGTAAAATTTCATATTCACGCGCTCCTGAAGCTATTTCCTGAAATCCTCTGTTAGTGCTCCCCTACACTTTACAAACGATAAATTTGCCCTTCGAAGCAGTATCTATCTGTCAGTTACTTACATATATAGATATTCTATCTAAAGTTAATTATACTTATCATATCTTATCTGCTTGATAAGTCTCAGTAACATTGCAATTATGGGATTAAATCTTATGGATACTAAGATATTTTCTATTAGATATATATATATATGCTTGGCATTACAATACCAAGGCGTTTTAATGTTATATAATAAACATATAACAGTCGTATAACCTGATTCTAGTTATTAATTTACGTCTTAATTATTGATACAGCAGAGTAATTCGATATAAATGCTATAAATATCTATAGTTGGCTACTTCTAATGTGTTTGCAACAAGAGATATAGGTTATAATGTGATTTATATACTAAGTTAGACTATTGTCGTGTTATATGATGGAAGAGTTGTAGTGATGTGAATAAATTATTGTAGTTTAATTATTATATTTTTTTTTCTCTTCGTTGAGCTCTACTACAGTATTTATTTATATATTAAGTGACAATTCACTCACTTGACTGTTTTTCAGTGTCTCTCCGAATAAATTTTATATTGCAAAGCGACAATTTGTCTTAATACTAGGTTCTTGAAGTTCTTGCAGTTTTAAAAGCGGGTTAAATTGTAACGATAAAAAAATAGAGTTAGAAACGCAGCCACAAATTGGTACTATATATATATATATATATATATATATATATATATATATATATATATATATATATATATATATATATATATATATATATATATATATATATATATATATATATATATATATATATATATATATATATATATATATATATATATATATATATATATATATATATATATATATATATATATATATATATATATATATATATATATATATATATATATATATATATATATATATATATATATATATATATATATATATATATATATATATATATATATATATATATATATATATATATATATATATATATATATATATATATATATATATATATATATATATATATATATATATATATATATATATATATATCTATATATATATATATATATATATATATATATATATATGTATATATATATATATATATATGTATATATATATATATATGTGTATATATATATATATATATATATATATATATATATATATATATATATATATATATATATATATATATATATATATATATATATATATATATATATATATATATATATATATATATATATATATATATATATATATATATATATATATATATATATATATATATATATATATATATATATATATATATATATATATATATATATATATATATATATATATATATATATATATATATATATATATATATATATATATATATATATATATATATATATATATATATATATATATATATATATATATATATATATATATATATATATATATATATATATATATATATATATATATATATATATATATATATATATATATATATATATATATATATATATATATATATATATATATATATATATATATATGCAGTATGCAAGTTTACAACAGTTTACTTTTCTAGAATCTTCGAGGTTACAAAAAGTACTTATGAGATTCATTATTGTTTAACCACTTACTAATCATTTGAAGAACAAAAAACCACTTTAATTAGTGTTTACTTTTAATTTGCTATTAAGTATGTTTAATTACGAGGTAATATAAAATTTTAATACATCATAATTATAATGTAGACACATACGTAATGTGCAGGTGTTATTAAAATCTTTACCTTGCCAATTACCTATATTAGTGAGAAATCTAACTTGTTACAAAGAGGCATATGAAGTTAGCTATAAGAAACCTTTTTTTAAATTTAGCAAAGAAGAGAGAGAGAGAACTTAGTGTCAAAACTCTCTACTTTCTAAAACATAACACTAAAAATAGTGGCGAAATTTATCATTATAATTTTAATCATAAGGATTTAAATTATATTAGTAGTACTTAAGTAATACTGTCTTTAAACTCATATACATCATATTCGTATAATTTCACAACAAATCATAACAACAAGATTTGAAGTGAAATAACCAATTCTTTAACAAAAAATATAAAAAAAACAATATAAAATTTTAAAAATTCTTCAAAAAAAGGCAAGCCGCAATCCGTTTCACGGAGGTTTTAATGCGAACATATAATTAGGTACGCTCGAGGCATTAAGTATTCCAACGTATAATTACCTTAGCGCCCGTGACGCGTCTAATCCGAGTAATAGTGATAAATAGATTCTATGCGATATCGTGTTTGAATATATCACACTTTACGAGATCTCTAGGCTAATGTTAGACGCGATTCTACTGCATCCTTAGACATTATTATTGTTTATAACTACACACAGCTTCACGCTTTATCCCGTACAGCAGGATAGGCAGAGGGAACCACAAGAACCGTGAAACTTAGTGTTAAGACACTCCGTTCCCCAGCTTTACGCCTTTTCGAGGTAATAGGCGTTGAGTGGCGGAACTCAACGCCACGTTTTGCCCAGCTGTCAGGAACAAAGAAAATGGAAGTAAAAAATCTTTCATTCACGAGTATATATATATATATATATATATATATATATATATATATATATATATATATATATATATATATATATATATATATATATACATATATATATATATATATATATATATATATATATATATATATATATATATATATATATATATATATATATATATATATATATATATATATATATATATATATATATATATATATATATATATATATATATATATATATATATATATATATATATATATATATATATATATATATATATATATATATATATATATATATATATATATATATATATATATATATGTTTTTACTGTCGCGACTATATATTATATATAGAATTAATATTAATCATAATGAATGAATAGAAAATTTTTAAACTTAACTTATTAAATTTTATAAATTTATAAACAAAACATTGCAACATAAATCTGAACAACATATATTTTTAAAGTCACTACTTAAAAGAATACATACTCATTATATATATATATATATATATATATATATATATATATATATATATATATATATATATATATATATATATATATATATATATATATATATATATATATATATATATATATATATATATATATATATATATATATATATATATATATATATATATATATATATATATATATATATATATATATATATATATATATATATATATATATATATATATATATATATATATATATATATATATATATATATATATATATATATATATATATATATATATATATATATATATATATATATATATATATATATATATATATATATTTAAATTTTTATGACTTAATTGAAATAATACAATTGTTATTGTAGTCAAATTGACAAGATGCAGTATATACAGCGTATGTCTGTAAGCGATAATAATTTTTATTTCCAAGTAAGGCAAAGCATGGAGTTGATTATCGTGACTCAACATGCAAAGCCTGGATGGAGGCTATACGACATATGGAAAACGGATTATATTAATACTAGGTTACTCTTACGGAATTAAACGTGAATTTGAGAGAGGAGTGTCTGAACACTACGGTTCCTAAGGTTTCTTCTGTCTACTCTGCCATACGTATTAAAGCGTAAATCTTAAAAAATCTTAAGCTGAAAATTAATTGATAATTATACATATACGAAGAGATAACTAGCTAGATACTTCACAATTTCTCATAAATATAATTGTCTTTTATGCTACATTAACGTGTATCGCCGTCATAAGTAAGCAGGATACATAAAACTCTAATGTTTCAGTTTACACGTAACACAGTCAAGATCTGAAACGTTTAATATTGCAGTATTAGAAAAAATTTATATATTAGTAAATAATGATTTTTAACGATTTATAAATCCAATGTGAAGCATTCGTAGGTTCGATTCCTACTCATGGAATTGTTTAAATATTAATAAAATATTGTGTAAATTTTAAAATATTTATGTAAATGTATTTTAATATTGTATGTAAATTTTGAAATATTTACTAAATATTAAAATACGGAAGTAAATAACTTGTGTTTATGAGTCATGCAAACTACTCAAAGTAACTTTGAGTACAGGTACATTACATTAAAACTAGTCTAATAAGACTAAAAAGGCATTTTTAGTCTTAAATTAATTCAATACAGGAGTAAAAATTATTTTGTTTTATAACATTATAATTATAATTCATATGTCACCATATATGATAAAAAGGTGAATACAACTTGTCATTTAAATTGGTTATATAAACAATTTAATGACTCACTACTCTTTTTCTCCGTTAGTATTTAATTCAAAGGACACTTGGAGTTATATACAATCTCCTTCTTCTACACTCCCTACAACGTGTCATATTCACATGAGAACTAAACTGAACTGAACTGGACTGGAGAAAAATATAATCGATTCAGTTGTATATACGGTAACTGTTCGATTAATATAGGTTTAAAAATTTATTGAATGTGTTTTTTTTATACTTTTTCTTTATAAACATTTAGAAATCATCTATTTTCCTCTACTTATGTAAAATAATATATCGTAACATTTCCTTAGAAATATTAACAAGTCTTATTATAAATTAAAACAAACCATAGAAGTACCTACCGGTCTTACAATTTCATTACAAATTCTATTTGTGGAACTGAAATTCTAATATAACTATGCGTGCACACATCCTATAAATCTTTTGCTCGTTTAAAATTATTAATATACTGAAGGCAAAATGTAATTATAAAATAATAGTTACAAAAATAACAATAATATAAAATGATTTTACAAACGTTTCAAGTTTTATAACATCAAATTAATTGCAATAAGCAAGGCTTTAGATAATTTATAATCAAAAATTCAATTGAGTTCAATGGTTTGATTTATATACACCAGCTGTCATATATGGCTTCCAAGTAGAAATTACGCATTTATACAAAACTACCTAACATACTATTTTAAATGAATATTATGTTAGGTATTGTTGAGAGAGTGTATGCCACCAAAAAAAGGCTCACGTAAAAAAATATTACTAAATTTTAATAACGTTATTTTAACGTTAATACGTAACACTGGTATTATTAAACTTAAGATTTCAGTATTCGATTGTACCGTGCATCCATTAAGTGAATTTATATGTGCGCGTAGGTACTTCAAAGACATTAAGTTAATGCGACCTCATAATTACTGGCTGGAAGCATTAATTCTCGCATCCATAATTAAGTTTAATACCTCATTTCTGTTGGCCTACAATCTAGATAAATATTGTATGCCATTTGACGACTATTAAAGTTACATTAAAATGTAGCGTCATTGTGAAATAGTACGTAACAAAAGGTTTTGAGAATCGACTTTTTAGACAAGGTCGTGTAAACATACGAAACTTAATTTCTACTTTGTACGCAGCTTTGCGTATTTTGTCGTATAGGACGGTAGGTAGAAAGATTATATTCGAAGTTGTCGCTAATTTCCGAGAATTTACGGGGTTTTTCCGTAACACAATATTAAAATTTATATATCAGAGAGAAAATATGAAAACAAACTATATGTGAGAGTCCTCATAGTAATTTGAACTCAAAACTACTGTTTATGTTACTGTCCCTCTGCACTATGACGGCCTTTAGTTCGCTTACTTACTAATATTCGATATTTTATAATTGACGAATGATTGATAGTTAAAATAGATATACTGGTGATAATGCTGTTAGGTTATTAAACCAAAAAACACGTAACTGATCGAGTCACAGCACTATATATATAATTATGACATTATACATAGATAAAGTTAAATAACATCTATATATTAAATACTAATTATAAGAATGATTAATTTTCTATTAATATTAATTACATTATAATTATTTATAAATATGATGTCTAATACATACGCAATTAAAATTATCATGTCGCAATTGTGGAGTGGCCTACTAGAATGGTGTATATTTGTACCTTAATAATAAAATTTCTCTATATGTAGGTAGTAAGGAATATAGGAAATGTTATAAGAAATATATAATTTATAATATATTAAATTACAATACTATGAGGACTCGTGGCGCAAAGGGCAGCGTTTGCGTATAAGCGCGACGGATTGTAGGTTCAATTTCGACTTGGGGAGAATGGATTTTTCCCTTCCTATATTCTAGGCACTGGCAACTAGGCAAGCGCGGCGTTGATTTGTGCTATTCAACACGCAATGCCATGAAAGAAGGCGCAAACCAGGGACCGGAGTGTCTTAGCTCTAGGTTCTCACGGTTCCTGCGGTTCCCTTTGCCTTCCCTGCTATATGCAGGATAAAGCGTGAAGCAAAAAAAATACTACAATATTATGATAATATACGACTTTGTAATAGGTAACAAATTCACACTACGAGAATGTAATACAACGGCGTATATTTATGCATATTTTTCTGCTTACGAATGGACTCGATTACAATGTGTAAAACAATTGAAGAATCAAGTCAATTATTTTAAAGATAAGTATTAGAAACAATGTTAAGCTAGTTTTTTTCCTTTAATTAGTTTTTTACATGGTTTTTATGTGTACTTTTAAACATGTAAAAAGGATTTGACGTCATCGTAACATAATTGCAACGTGATTGAGTGTAAATATCCGTATCCGTTTATAATAAATACAAATTACCATAAATAGTTAAATTATTTTAAATAAAACCTCTTTTGACGATTTTAAAACGATTTTCTTATATTGCATAGTTTTCGGAAACCAGACGTTTGCTTAAAATAATAACTTTTTCTACGATTTTAAAAATTTTGGATACTTCAAAGGTGAAATATATGATAATTAAATATTTCTTAGATTTCTTTCCTTAGATGATTTTAGTTAAAAATTATGTTTTTCGAAGAAATAAATCACTTGAAGTACTCACATCAGTTTTAAAAAGACAGGTGGTAATAAAGACGTTATTCTTTTTGGATAATATTTTATTCAATTTTGAATCAACTTTTCAATATTAACAATTAGTGAATTAATTGAATGATAATAAATATCACGTAAGAGTAATTGGAAAGTGAATTATTTTGAAATAAACTTTGACTATAAGGTATAAGTCTAATTAAAATTAATAATTTTAATGGTATATCGAATCTGAAATTGGCATCACCTCAGAATAGCTATAAAGATTATTATAACGGTTCTTAATATTTACAAGCGAGTTTTAGTAATGCTATCTTATATGTAACAGTCTGTAGTCTAATGATTTTAGTCTTGAAATTGTTAGTGAAGAAAGTATAGCTTGTATATGTGTATAATGGTCGTACATCTACGTAACTCTTAATATTTACGTGGTAAAATTAAGATGAAAATGAGTAAACATTTATAATCAAAGTTAAAATTCCATGGAAAGCTACACATAAAAATTATGGTAAGACCTTTCACATTCACCGTTTCGTGTAAGAAGCGTCAACGTGGTACAGCGTTTGACTGTTCCTTGCCCATTTAAGGTTTTTCCTTCCTCTATTAGCAAGACAAACTAAAGCTCGACCTATTTTTGTCAAAAATATCTTCTTAAATAACCACATATTTTCAACTCTTTCATGTTAGCTTTCTTCAGTTATATGGTTTTTATTCTTTATATGAATTTTCCGCCTTCGTTAATAAATTTGTTAGTAACATTATTAAAATAAACTTGTTAATTTAAAGTTATTCAAAGTAAATTTCAAACCATTTAATGATAAATAACGAAGAAGAAGAAGATATATCGTAAGATACATTTATACTGTTTTTTTATGAAAATGTACCGTATATAAAATGTACTCATAGTTAAATTGGAAAAAATGAAAATAACGTCAAATTATTTTAAAATTACACTGTCAGTCTTGTATTTTAATAAATTACGCAAAAATTTCGTAAATCTACTCGTTTGTCATACAATTTCGGTTATACTCGTCGAACAGGTTTTACATTCGCCTTGTTTACAATTTTTAATTAACAACTTTACGCGCATCATTTTCTAAGTTAAGTTTAAAGATTATAATAATTTATATCAATTTAATAAAACTAATATGCTCGTTTAAATAAGCTGTAATCTTTGTAACTATTGTTTTAACTAAAAAAAAAGTTTTTGGGCATCATAGTCCATATAAAGAAAGGCTATAAGTTATATGAAGTAACATTAATCATTTCATTTTAACCCTCTGTACTAGTAAGAGTAAAAAAAACCTATTATAATGAACATATATTTCTAGCTGATGAAGTAAAGTTGCTTAATTACGAAACAATACAACATTTATTAAAGCAATCATAAGCATCTTATTAAAATGCGAAATAAAAAATATTTACTCATTTAATAACCATACATACTTTATTAATGACACTCCATATATTTTTTTTGCAAGAAGGCCCAAAGAAGTGCATTGCCTGCAACAATAATTAGGAGGTGCTTTAATATATCAACAATTACAATATTATGGCCACAGAAACGGTTTCGAAATATGTATCTGCCTGTCAAGTGCACGCGAGAATTTTTATGTGGTTGATTTTACATTATTAAATTGTAATTAATTATTAACCTCAATAACCTTAACTGTACCCTCGATGATTTAATGATTCATACATACAGATATATGTATGTATGTATATACATATATACATACATATATATACATACAAAACTTACTTAAGAGACGCTTGTCCTTTAACTTTACAACGTGCAATAAAGATTATTTGTTAATGACACTATGATATTTCGTAAACATGGATGACTACGTTGCTAGTGGGGTTTACCTTGTTTTATTTAAACTTTTTTGTTTCCGATATATTTTTATACGTGCTTTAACAATAGGCTATCGTAACACAGTGGAACATTGATTAACTGTTAGCACGTTAGTTGTGGGTTCAATTTTCATTTATGGAATGATTATATTTATACTTATATTTAAATATACTTATTTTAATTTCCACGTTTTGGTGAATAAAGTGCATAATTACTTTCACAACTATACAAAACGAGGATTACGATTTAGAAATTATTAAGTTTCTCAAAATATAACATGTATATACATATATTAATATGTATGGTAAACGATAAACATTGTGTTTTAATGTTGTTAATGTAGAAATTGATTTAAGAACGACAAAAGGGATATAGCGATTACGTTGCCAAGAGCTTAACTTAAATCACTGTAAAGGATGAAAGTGTTGTATTATAATATTGTATGTAACAATTAAGTAAATTGTATTTTCCTTACTTATTGAGATATAAAAAAAAAACATATATGTATATACATATATTTTTCATTCACGCTATATATATTAAGTATTAAGATTAAGAGGTATGTATTAAGAAACAGACAGCAAGACAAAAAGTTGTAGTGCCCTTATCCACTTTCTTTTATTTTTTACTCGAATTCGTGATATTTTATGTTGACGATACTTAACATCGCGTTTAGCTTTGTCAGAAAAGAAATTCATTCCTACATTGCGAGAATTGAATACGTTTACAGTCACATGTTCGTCTACTGCGCCACTATGACCTCGTGACGACTTGATGGTAGTAAGTTAGGTTCCTACTGGGGGGAAAGTTGAAACATATATACTAATCACTTGTCAAGTATCATTAAAACTATAATTCAATGAATAACAAAGAGACGTTTTACTTATGATAAGTATACATACGTATATCATAAGCCATCATATTTGTAGCAAACGAGGTATGCTATACAAATAAAAAGTATATTTTTACCACTCAACATATGAAACAATATGTTAGCGACTGCCAGAGTCATTTTTGCCACTAAATTGCGAATTCAAAAAAAATAATTATGTATCTCCAAAAGGCGTAGCACCGGCCGAGTATCTAACGTGTTGATAAATTGAAGGAACAATTAATGTTGCTGCGCATGTGTGCGTTCAAGTGTACACACTTGCTTGTTCTACGTAGCTATGCGTGTGTGAGTTTTATTCTAGTAGGGACGAGTGAGGTAAGAAATTGCTTCGCTAGATTAATGTGCAACGATTAAATGCCTATAGTAATTTCTGTAAACATATTTAGGTAATTTCTTCTTAATATTTTTTTATACTAAATGTAGTTCATTTTATATGTTGCTTTTGTATGTTGTGATCAAAAAATATGACAATATAAGAAAAAATTTTAACTATATATATAACTAAACACTTCTTATCTATAATTTGTATATGTTATATATATTTAGTTACCTATCATGGCGTTGTAACAAAATACTTATACTATCAAGGTTTTTCCTTAACCTAATGAAAATTTATCGTTGTCTTTTCGTAATAACCATTCATTTATTCCATATTTTTGCTATATTTTTATACTTTTGTATTGTTTATAAACACATTATTTATATATATTATATTGAGGATCGTTGTGGTGCAGAGGCGCAGTCAGCAAATAAACGCGACAGTTTGTGGGTTCGATTCTCACTCCGGGTAGATGGATATTTTCATGTCCAATTTCTTTGCTCTGACAAATAGGCAAAGTGCGGTGTTGAGTTTCGCCACTCAACATGCAATGCCTGGAAAAAAATATAAGGCGTATAGGCGTATGTACACTAGGTTCTCCCATAGTTGTTACGGTTCCCTTTGCCTACTCTACTGCCTATATGCATATATTATAAAAATAGAAAAATAAAAAATTTATTTATTATTGAACATTTCAATCTATAAAATTTACCATAACATCATCTTAATACCATATTATACAAGCATGAACAAAGTAGCTAAAATTTCCCATAATTTGCACCGGGTTCCCATGCGTCAAGTTTAAAAAGTGTTTTGTTTGTATGCGTTTGTATGCATTTGTATGAATTGCGGATGAGGCCCTAATTAGCCCGCAATTACCACTAATGCAACGGCACACTTAATGAAGCGCGGTTTGCATCGCGCATTGCCACTTGTGGCAATCCCAACACTATTGTTCGGCTGACGGAGATACATTTTTACCAAGTTACAGTACTTCCGTTCTACATATGATTATTATATTACTATACTTTGAAAGCTAACTTTTGTTAATATATGAATGAGCATATTAATTGTGTGCTCATATTATGTCTACAATGTTTCTTTTTAATGAACTCTCGTTTATATATAATATATATTTTTAATGAACTCTCGTGTATATATATATATATATATATATATATATATATATATATATATATATATATATATATATATATATATATATATATATATATATATATATATATATATATATATATATATATATATATATATATATATATATATATATATATATATATATATATATATATATATATATATATATATATATATATATATATATATATATATATATATATATATATATATATATATATATATATATATATATATATATAACGTTAGAAAAACCATTTTTAGCAGTTTGAACATTCCATTGTATTAGTTATACTATTATGATAATGTGGAGGTTTTATAATTCATACTCCACCATTTATAACATGTTCATAGAAACTTAATAAGCTGTAACATTAAATGTAAAAAGTAATGTATATAAAATAATAGTATCCAAGTAAACATCTGCGCGAAACGTTTATGCGCTTTAGTTTTTGTCATACATATATGTATGTATTGATATGAACGATTGTTTTCAACTTTTTTTTATTGTACATTCATAAAAATTGCTTCTAAGAATGTATTTTACGAAGAATAGACACAATATATATTTATTTAAGAGCTAGAAATCGAACTTATGGAAGACATGACTAGGATTTTCATAATAATGATGACATGTTAACAATTTAATGACATAGATTCGTATATAATATTTTGTTTTTATTTTAAATATATTTACAAAAATCTATCGTTTTATACTATTGTACCTAAGACACGGTATTCGAAATTCAGTTTTTATTGTCATATCATTTATTGATAACCTCTAAGTAATATGAAACAACGTAAAACAATAAATTATTCCTAAAATATATACATATTTTCTATGATGATTTGTTAATAATTCCTTCCATTATTCAGGCTGGCAGCATCCAACGGTGAGATAACAATAACGACGTCTCATTCCAACGCGGGCACAACAAGCAGTGCGGGCAGCGTGGGCAGCGGTCCTACCGCTTCACCCCACCCGCCGGTCAAACTGTCCCCTAGCTCTGTGAAGTCACCTGCACAAGATGACAGTGATCTGCTAGCTGATTCACCAAGTAAGTTCTTGGATGTAGAAATAATTACAAATAATTCGGAAATGAACCGTCGTGGCGCCGAAGCGCAACGTCTGCCTGTAACGCGATGGTTTTTGGGTTCGATTCCCACTCGGGGAAAATGGATTTTTCTCGTTCTGGCAACTAGGCGAAGTGCGGCGTTGAGTTCCGCACGCAATGCCTCGGCGGGGACGGAGAAAAACAGGGACTGAGCAACGGAGTGTTTTAACATTAGCTTCCTGTAGTTCCCTCTGCCTACCCGGCCATGTGCGAGATAAAGGGAGAAGCTAAAAAACATTTGCAAAATCAAAGTATACATTACTTCGTATTGCATAAATAAAAGTAGGTGTATATTAAAACAGATTATATTTTTAAATCTTTTTTGATTCGACATATGGCCATGTAAGTTTAAACCACTAAATATAACGTTTCCAAATGAATGATTAATAGAGATCGTATTCGTTGTGATACACAACTAGTTTATTTATGAGCGAAAAGTATAGAAAATTCTTTAAAAGTACTTGAAATAAGAAATATGAGGTTAAAATGCCAAAATTTCTTTAATAAACTTTATAACTTAACTTTACTATTGTGGTTAGCATCTCTGTAGGGAGATTGTTACGTAATAAAGTGTGTCATGAATGATTCACTTGAAACCAAAAATTATAAAAATAATTTAAGTGTATTTGTAATTTAATGTAACCGAAAATAGAATTTAAAAATATAAGTGCATATTAAAATACAACATTTTGTTTTAACATATGTATTTAACCTCGTTATTTTAAAAATATTATTTTAAAAGGTCCTTGCTATAAGTCGGCCTCTTTTTAATTTTTTTTTAGCATAGCATAAAATTCTATATTTGGAAAGTTGCGTAATAATCACTCTTACTTTTTGAGGAAATAGGTTTATTAAAAAAAAACTTTATGTATATTTTATATTTTTTATAAATTATGGTTAATAAATTTCCGGCCTTAAAATTATCACTTACGAATAAACATTGAATACAGTTAATTTCATTAATTTACATAACATTTTACATTAAATTTAACTTAATTATTATTTTAAGCAAACGAAAGCCAAGCCAAATGGAAAAGCTCTATTTTCGACTTCTGTAACTCAATTGTACTCATCCATAAAACTTTCACGTTCTAAGCATAGCGATCCATTAGCTTCTACAAAGTCCGACATTGTCCTTTAGTTATTTGAACTAATACTATAAAGAGTTAGAAGTCTGTTTATAGTTAGTGCGTCGGTAGCGGACCGCAAAGTCGGTTAGATGATATGGAAACACGATTCAAGTACCACCTGAATGTATGGGATTATTAATATAGAATTTAATAATAGCTTATATCTAAGATATTATTAATATATAGATATACAAGAGAAATGTTAAAGATTTAGAAGCAGTCATATAACGGAAGTAGTATGTATTCGTTTATTGTTATATACGAACATGTCATCTAAAAATAGGCAACTCATGATACAATTCAAGTGCTGGACGTAGACGTCTGTATAAACTATTTAAAATGGCCTATTTTTATTGCCCCAATTTATTCACATTTAGAATGAAAAGATCTTTATAAATCGTATGTTTCGGACACATTAACCTATCAGACAGTCTTAGCTTTTATTTCTGTTACGTGACCTTAAAATGTAGCTTATGCCTTATTTGTTATTCTAGGTTTTCAGTGCAACTTAGCAACTCCTCGCTTTGCAACTTAGATTTAATTGTATTAGTCTCGAATAGACTTTTAGTGTTTTACAATTATTATTGATGATTTTAGAACAGAATTATCGATTTAGTTTCAATTTATTATCGAATCGCTACACGATTTTGTTCATGTATACATATTAATCGAATTGTATTTTTTATAAACATAAGTATAATTATATATTTAAACCGTACTACTATTGAGCAGCAGCTAAAGACGCAAATCAAATGATTTAGCTTTTTTAATCCAATATAAATATAAATTGTATATTGAGGACCGTCGTGGCGCAGAGGCGTAAGCGTCTGCCTGTAAACGCGACGGTTTGAGGGCTCAATTCCCATTCGGGAAAGATGGATTTTTCTATTTCCATTTTCTTCGTTCTGGAAACAAGGCAAAGTGCGGCGTTGAGTTTAGCCACTCAACACGCAGTGCCTTTAAAAAAGATGGAAAGCGGGGACGGAGAAAGCAGGAAATAAGCAACGAAGTGTCATAACACTAGGTTCCACGGTTCCTGCAGTTCCCTCTGCCTACCCTGCCATGTACGGGATGAAGCGTGAAGCTATAAAAAAATATATAAATAGAAAATTCATAATTAATACAAAAATCCACCTTCTTCCTTTCTTATCTTTTCTCTACGATATCTTATCTATTTTGTAAAACATCTTTGTTTTAAATACATTTCTTATTCTATTGCTTTTCATTAAAACGACCAGACAAACTTCCCATCAGTATTGTATGTACATATGTAGCTTTATATTAAATTGCATCAATGAGACTATTTATTACCACCTGTTGCACACTGATTCGCGTGGTATCAACCTATTATGCGAACTACAGGATTTTTGCTGCACCTACTTACGTACAAGTAATATATGTACGTACAAATAATACTAGCAATGGTAATCTACTTTGTAGTTTATAAATTTTAATTTTTTTTTCATATAACCCAAGTATATCGATAGAAAAATAATTATAGTCTATCTAAAAGTTTTCTACCCATACAAGCTAATTTGTACATATATGTGCTACATTTCTATGTATATATGTTAAGAATTGCTTATTTTCCAAAAATTAGGTTTTATTTCTATGTTATTTTAACAAAAAATATACTTTTTCCAAGCAAATTTTAAACTTAATGAAGTAACGTCAGCACGAAACTTGCACTTCATCACAGTTATGTTGATTATTCATTAAAATCTTGATAATTTGCATATGGCCATTTGCAATCGTTTCACGGGTTATTAGACACGAGACAGGGCCGTAATGGCAGGACATAAGGAGATGTTTACACAATGTATATAAAATTAATTATATTTAAGGAAATAAAGGGTTTTGTTTATTTTTTTTAAATTAATTTTATTTTTTTGTTGGTTATGGTTACATCATATCTTGTATTACTTAGCTTACATAATATAGAACATATTTCAATGTAAACAAAGAAAACTATTTTTATATATATATATATATATATATATATATATATATATATATATATATATATATATATATATATATATATATATATATATATATATATATATATATATATATATATATATATAGACAAAAATAAAGCAGAAAAAAATTAAAATACATAAATAAATAATAATTTTCTCTTCATTGATTTTTTCTTTTTTTTAGCTTCACGCTTTATCCCGCATATGGCAGGGTAGGCAGAGGGAACTGCAGGAACCATATGAACCTAGTGTTAAGGCACTCCGTTGCTTAGCCCCTGCTTTCTCCGTCCCCGCTTTTCTCTCTATTTGTGTAAAATTGGCAATATAAAAGTAGTTTTTCATTTCGTTATGTATACTTACTACATTTTTTTTTTATATCGAAGTCTAAATCCTAACAAAGTAATGTAATATACAATAAAGGTAGGTATATGTTTCATATAAAACATTCCTATTTGATAATAAAGGTGCGACCCAGTCAGCTAATTGTCTTATAATAAGTGCATCGATTTCACGCTATTTCTGCTTTAATTGAATCAATGTGTGCTCATTAATGTAGGAAATCTAACTTGACACAGACGTGAATAGAGTTGTATCGCTAAATATAAAATTAAATAGGTTATTTTACTTTTTTAAACTCGCACACGGGAAATAAGGATTTTTTTATTTCCATTTTCTTCGCTCTAACAAGTAGGCGAAGCGCGGCGTTGAGTTCCGTTCACGCAACACGCATTGCCTCAAAAAGGCGAAATTTGGGAAACGTGGTGTGTTAACATTACGTTTCCATGGTTACTGCGGTTCCCCCTGCCTACTCAGCTAAGAGCTGAATAAAGCGTGAAGCTAAAAAAATAAAATAAAAATTCTAGATAAATATTAAACTATACTAGTTATACTAGTTTTTATCTGTAACTTTGCATATGTGGTCACATTGTAATAACTAAGAGTTATGTATGAAGTATCCTATACACTTGAAGTATCCTAAGTGGATTACATTGAAACGATTGATGTGATTAATATATCATATACTCTTTCACAATACGTAATCCATCATAAATAAATTAAAGAAAATCAAGTAAATAGTAGTTGAGGACCGTTGTGGCGCAGAAGCGTCTGCCTGGAAACACAAGCGGGGAACGCAGTGTCTTAACACTAGACTAGTGCATTAAAATAAAGATATAAGTTTAACGTAAAAGTACTTATTGTTTGAGTTTATTGATATTTTTAACCGACTTCCAAAAAAGGAGGAGGTTCTCAATTCGACCTGTATATATGCTTTTTTTTTTTTTTATGTTTGTTCGCGGATAACTTTGTCGTTTATGAACCGATTTTGATGATTCTTTTTGTATTTGGTAGGTCTTATACCAGAGGTGGTCCCATTAAAATTTTATCAAAATTGATTGAGTCCTTTTGGAGATAATCAACAAAAACAAATATCGACACAAATATTTACTATTTCTGTTTGCGAATAACTGTGTCGTTTATGAACCGATTTTGATGATTCTTTTTGTATTTGGTAGGTCTTATACCAGAGGTGGTCCCATTAAAATTTTATCAAAATTGATTGAGTCCTTTTGGAGATAATCAACAAAAACAAATATCGACACAAACATTTACTATTTCTGTTTGCGAATAACTTTGTCGTTTATGAACTGATTTGAATGATTATTATTGTATTTCGTAGGTCTTACATCATACGTTGTTCCATTAAAATTTTATCGAAATTGGTTCAGCACTTTTGGAGATAATTAACAAAAACAAATATCAATACAAACATTTATTATGTCTATTCGCGGATAGCTGTGTCGTTCTTAAAAACACCGACTACGGTCGTACGGTCGTTTCCTCATTTGAGAGGCATCCTTGCTCGGTCTACCCATCACTCAAAATCGTTAAATAAAGTAATTTTTAACAAAAAAGAACCGACTTCAAAAAGTATAAAAGTTCTAGTCTAAAGCAAAAAAGTTAACTAAAAAGCAAAAAATAAATTTCGGCACAAAGTAATACGTTCGTATTTTTTCTTTGTTAAATTAAATTAATGATTACTTAAGTAAATAAAAAATATTTTATAATTTTGAAGTCGGCGCCAAGTAAATGCTACAACAACCTTACTACAATATCAAATTACTAAGTACACAAATTCTAATTTCAAACACACAATATTATTAAATATATCAAACAGTAACAGTATTACAATATATATATGAATCGGTAGCTACTAACTATCAAAGTATTTTTAATACGGTAAGAATACAGAAGATTGTTGTAGTATGTACTTGGCGCCGACTTCAAAATTATAAAATATTTTTTATTTACTTAAGTAATCATTAATTTAATTTAACAAAGAAAAAATACGAACGTATTACTTTGTGCCGAAATTTATTTTTTGCTTTTTAGTTAACTTTTTTGCTTTAGACTAGAACTTTTATACTTTTTGAAGTCGGTTCTTTTTTGTTAAAAATTACTTTATTTAATTAAATAAAGAAGAAACTGCTTAGCATTCCATGGATTCAACGTGCGGGTGCCATCCCGTTGTAGGAAGAGGAGCTCATCAGCGCTTGGGACTTGCGACCCGTGTAGGTTTAAAGGGGCCCCTTTAAAATGCATTAACGCTCACCTTCATTGTCCGAGCTCCTTCCACTACCTAACTAAATTCGAAATGATTCCGCTAATGCCACCTTTGAAGTACGTTCTAGAAATGTATTAGTAATAGTTCTAGACAGGCCGATATCTTAGAAGGCTATAGAGAGATTTCGCTGTTATACCTCTCGCTCCTACTTCCAGCGCATATGAATTTACTCTAAAAAATTAAAAAAAAAAACAGGCAACCGTTACTGTACTCGTCAACTAAACCCTCCATCACTTATTCCTTTGGACTTAATCACTTACATTCTATTTTCATTGAATGATATAACTTACTTTAGCTGTTTAGAATGTTATACATATTTTATTAAAGATCATTTACACTTTAAGATAATTTCAATTTTGAATTAATTAATGTAACAGACACGATATTGTGATTTATGTTTGTTATGACTTTACGAGTTGAGTAAATTTCCTTTATGCTATAAAATAAGAGCCTTCGAATAAATCGATTAATTAAATCGGTTAGTTAACGCATAGAATATAATCTTAACATTATTTGAAAGCTTGAAATAATGTTTGAAATTTAAATTTTACTTATGGTAAAATTTGACGTGTCAAAACAAACTTTAACGACTTATATATATATATATATATATATATATATATATATATATATATATATATATATATATATATATATATATATATATATATATATATATATATATATATATATATATATATATATATATATATATATATATATATATATATATATATATATATATATATATATATATATATATATATATATATATATATATATTACAAGTTAATCACAATGTCTTATCGTGTCCGTGTCACGTGTGGAGAAAGTTCTAACAGCCATGCCGGAGGCCCCGCTTCTATTGATTACTATTTAATTCGTTGTTAGTGGATACAATTACTAAATTACTCAGTTCCTCTACTGTTTACTGTTAGCGCTGGCTTGTCTACGTTCAATTGATAAGCTATGTTGCTTTTATATTTACAGTTAAAGCTTATTTTGAGCTTTCTATGGGCGGCATAGAATAGAGAATGGTAAGTGGAGGGGGTACTATTAAGGGACTAGACATTTATTTTCCTGTAGTTCCTGCTGTTCCCTCTGCCTACTCTGCCATGTGCGGGATAAAGCGTGAAGACATAACAAAAAATATATTAAAAAAGACTACACATTTAATTTTGCATGATAATGGAATTTAACGCCGCGCTTTATCTTGTTACCAGACTGTGGAAATTGAAAAAATTTATTCTATTCGTCATTCTTCTCTAACTCTTTACTCAAGGTGGTAATCGAACTTACGAAGGTTTCATTTATCTCTAGGATGCTTATATATATTTTGCAGTTTTTTACTGTGTATTTATTTAAATTTCAAATAATAAAAATAAGCTGGTTTGTAATTAAATAGCCTGAAAAGAGTCGATTCGAAGTGATTATTAAAGATCTATAAAATTATCAATAAAATTTACTCTTTTAACTTTTTCGTCACTTAACAAAAAATCTTAATTCGAATACTACCATGAAATTCTACATTAAACGTTACCAATAATTTTAATTCAAAATTAAAAATTTACTAAAGCGGTCAAAATAAAGGCCTAAGTGGCGACATCAAAGAGGCCGCGCACCGCATTCTCGTCTCCGACTAAATTAATTAATTAACTAATTAAGACCCATTAGGTACAAATAATTAACGTGGCCGATAAAATTGAGCACGATCGATAAAAAGAACAAAGAGCCTCTTGTAACCCGTCATGTATAAATATATATTTCCGCTATATAGTAGATGTATATTATTTTTATTTTCACTTCCCGTACAGAAATATTAAGTATTAGCAGAATTAAATACCTTATTCAATGTTTCTTCTGGTCTGAAACAGCGTGTTATTAAAAAAAATCACCAGCCATCGTTGCGTAGACACTGGGCCGAGTGACAGTAAAAGCAGAGGTTTTGTTCGATTACCACTTAGATAATAGAAATATTTCTATTTCTCCGTTGTGGTTGCGAAAGCCATAGCAAGGAAGGGAGAAGAAATAGAAATAAAGACGAAGATAAAGCGTGACGTTGACTTACCTTAATACTAAATTTTCTTTGCCCTTCTATATGCCTTGAGATATGAACAAGAAATAAAATAAAAAAATAAAATTTAAATGGGACTTAGTATGTGAAATCACGTATTATAACGTAGTAACCAGTAGCTCAAAAGGGCCAGGCTCGAACCGGGTAGTTACCATGCTCTTACAGAATACCGTCGTGAAACAGCAGCATGTCAATGCTGCTGTGTTTCGTCTGGTGAGTGAGAGTTCCGGAAGTCCATAAAGGCATTTAGTTGGCAACGCATTCACATTCACTTAGGTTGTAGATGTTATGGGCGAAGGTGTCCACTTAACATCAGGTGGCCCTTCTGCTCGTTCGCCAGCTTATAATATAAAAAAAAGAACTTTAACGATCGTTATAATACATTCGTTTGGTTTGACCAAATCCTGGCTAATTCTAAGGCTATCAATACAATACAATAATATATTTTTGGAGTAACAAAATCTATGACTAGAAAAAAATATATTTACTTACTAAAAATTAACAAATTAAGTTAGCATTGTAGATTTTCATTTAACAATTCATTAACAAAATCAGTACAAAATTCAATTCTGAATCCAAGAAATACTAGTACCCATATAATATTTATAACAAGGCCTATCAATTGGTGTGTCTAACATGAATTACCTAATGTTCATTCGGCACTCCATAATAGAATCCATAATGAAATGGGATTTTAATTACAGACGTCGAAACGAAAACTTCAATATTATTACGAGGGTCAAACTTTTACAGGCCGCGTTTATTTCTCGAAGCTCTTGAAAGTACTTTAAACGGTTACATTAATACAAATTAATCGATTGAAAAGCTATACCGTTCTAAATCTTAATCGATATCACTAAATAAGTCGATTCGGCTCGCGTAATTTCGTCTATTACGTATATTCACAAATTGTTAATTTGCGTGTCTAAAGTTAATGTGTGAGCTATTTTGTTCTTTATATCATTCACATAGCAACTATGTAATGAATTAAGCAAGGCATTTCCAATACTTTAATTAAGTGTAATCATGCGTTGAATATAAAATTTGAGAATAACGGACGGATTTTACTTAATAGTAATCGTAATCGTTGATTTGGATGTAGATAGCATGCTTGAGAGGCATTAACTGGGTTTCGACAAACGCAAATCTGATATTAGCGAATCATTTTGAAGAGGAAACTATTTTAAAATTGGCCGTAACGTGTTGGAAATTTTATTGGAAATAAGCGAAATCGACGCTTTTTATAGTAATAACAAAGTAGCTTTTCCTATTTAAGGTTAGAGCTTTTCACCTGTGTGTAGGTACGAGTATTTGTGTTGTAAAGTATAGTGGAATTAGTGCTAATTTATGTTGAAAGTTTTTATTTTATTTTTGTAGGCATGGAGTATATTTATAAACTATTTATTTTTTTATTTATTAATGGCAAATGTGAATTCATTGTCATAATTTTTTATTATCACGTTAAAAAAAATTAACTTACATTCAAATTTAATTATTATGTATATGTATATTGACCATATATATAACATACAATTTATAACTATATATAGTGTATGTAATAAAAATATTTAAACAACCAACAATGAAACATGTAAATGAAAAAAATACATCAATATATCTACATACATATACATATATGTACATATAGTTGAACCTATACCTGTAAAGCCAAAGTAAGCAACCGCCAAAATATATATAATTGACATTACTATTAAATTGTTCTCTTACACGTAATACAGGTCAATAAACGTACAGACAGAGAACACGCGAACTTAAATTGTATCTAATTAATTTATAACATGTATTAAACAATTAAGCGTACTATATCTTGATGCATTAGTATTGAATTCGGACGTAGTGGCCACTCTTAGCCAATTGACTTATCTTTGTAAATTAATTAATGGGTGCGTCTCATCACGCGATACGTAATTGGGAAAACTTACAATTGGCATTTAGCTTTAGAGCTTTAGTATATTGAAGTGCGCTATAGATAATTATTTGGCTTATCGTTTGTAGGCAATTACGTGACAGTAGTTGTTTTATTATTCCACAATGGCGTGGTGCGGAGTTTTGTGGGTTCGATTCCCATTTGAGGAGGATGGTTATTTAATTTAAATTTCTTCGCTCTGGCAACTAGGCAATCGCGGCGTTGTGTTCCGCTACTCGACACGCAATACTTTGAAAGGTAGAGACCGAAGAACGGAGTGGCTTGACATTAGGTTCTCGCGGTTCCTACCCAGCTACGGGCGGAATAAAGCTGTGAACTATATAAATCAAAAATCTTGTTAGTAATTTATTGGAACTGTAATATATAGTGAAATAAGACATCATTGGATTATGATTGCAATGGTTGTTGGTTCGATTCTCACTCTATAGATTAATTTATTTTTATTCTCGCTCCGGTAAACAAAATGCTGCGTTGAATTTTGCTAATTAGCATAAAAAGTTTAATATTCGGCGATATCCTTTCAAATATATGTAAAAATGTACAAAAATATAATTAAATTAAATAGATAACTAAACTAAAGTAAATAGGTATAATTTACATGAATTTTCAAAGTTAGTACAAAACTAAATAACTAACAAATAAACTTAAAATTGTATACCTAATGATTATTAACTTAACCTAAAAATATCAAGAAAATTACAATCAAAATTTCAGAAACGATTGCACCCGATCAAGGAGCAAGCAATCGAAGCACAATAACAATTCACGTAAACGAAAATTAGCACATCTCTGCGTTTGGTACACCTTACACCGTACACTGTACCTTACACAGTACAAATGAAGGAACGATTGCCAATTTACCAAGCCCTACCTTGTCTTAATTGGTGCAGACTACTCAAACTAACGGCGAAGCGAAGTAATTTGTCATCGGTTAACTAAACAGGGGGATGACGACTAATGATATTCTACATAATTAGTAACCACCATCTGGTAATAGCATAAATCGTCCGCTAAACCACACTAATTTCCTTAAGAGATTCAATAGAGTTAGGCGGTGGTATGATGAGATATTGTGATAATGAAAATTGAGGCTGATTACAGGGGCGTTGATTGTATAATAATATTTTCTTATTAATTAGTAGATATTTGTGTGCTTTCAATGGGATAAGAGGTTCGAGGCCTAGACTAGGGCTAGAGTTAGTACTCTAGTGTGTTTAGTGTTTGCTATCCTCAGTGTGGATTAACTCTTTAAAAATCATAAAAATGTATACAGTACAAGTACTATTTTATTGATACATTTAAGTCATCATTCTCGATCAAAACTAAAAAAAAATATTATTCTATTATATTACAAATAATTTCCGAATGAAATTTTATTTTCAGGTACGAATACGTTTATTAACATTCTTCCTTAGAGATATTTTAACATTTCAAATTGGGTTAATACATTCCTAAAGCTTTACGTTATAATTATATTTTAAAACACTAATTAAAACTGAATATCAGCTTAGCAAAGTAAATCAGGGTAAAGATCTGTTTATGCTAATTCACAGGTGAACGTTATTTATAGGCCCAGTACAATCAATATAACTACTCCAACTTGCAACTTAACGAAGTAGAATATAACATAAATACTAAAAGTTGTACTTACAAGTTTCAACAATTATATATTAATACTTTTTGAGATATAGATATATATACATACATACATACATAAGTGATATATACATAATTTAAACTTACCTCATATAACAAATCAATTGAAACGTTTTCAAAAGCTTCAATTAATTTTCTTTTTCATGTTCACTTTAATTAGAAATTGAAAAATGTACAAGATACATCAATAAAATAATTCTGTGAAATATCGTACACCTGTATTAATCTGAGAATCTGTAATTGCAGTGATTCAATTTTAACGAAGACTATTAACATATTTTCATTTTGACGCCATCTTGCCACTCAGTTAATTCTAATATTGACACTATGGAAACGAGTTCATGCCTTACAATATATAATGCCATACTTTCCGCACTCACAGACCTTAATAAGCGTTTAATTTACATTACAACTTTTTGTCGATTGTCGATGTTTAGATTAATTTAAGTTAAATGATATATTGTATTATTGTATTTTATTATTAAATGATGATTTCTGAATGCACTCGTAAAGTATTAAGCTCAAACATGACAAATTAAAATGTATTGTTTTAAAATACAGTGGCTTTTTAAATTACAAATGATAAAATCAGTGATTTATCACCATTCGCGCAAATAAAAGTACCTTTATACAATTTCTAATTCACTCGATATAGAGGTTGAATGGTATAGAGAATTACATTTTCATTTAAATATGATTACTTTGTACTCAATGAAACGAAATAAACCTAAATGTGTAAGTTTACAAATTAAAAATATAGCATACAACCTTGTATGTGAGGCATCGGTCACGAAAGGACATTGCATATTATATATCATATACTATGTTAATAATTAATATTACTAAGAAATTTGAATTTTAATAATTACAGTTTTTACTATCTAAAATTAAGATAATGTCAACGTATATGTATGAATGTACTAAAATATTTCCGTATAACTCGTATAAAATGAAATCATATAATAAAATTAGGTTTTTGTTGAAACCAATTAATAAATCTAATCACTTAATATAATTATATGACAAATTCATGTTAATTAATTAAGTTTTTTTATAAATTTCTGGAACATAACTTGTTGACAAAAACGTTATTTGTCAAGACATTTATATATTATACGCTTCTCTTAGATATATTTGAGTAAGGTATAAAACTTTTAAACACAATTTAAATTAATATATTTTTAAAAGAATAGAAAACTTAATAAAAAACTAATTACATTATTTTAATGTCACCAGATCAACCCACCATTAGCCAATCATCAGGCAACGTAGTGGACGGCATCAACTTAGAGGACATCAAGGAGTTCGCTAAAGCTTTTAAGCTCCGACGACTGGGTCTAGGCCTTACACAGACGCAAGTCGGTCAAGCTTTATCGGTCACCGAAGGCCCGGCGTACAGCCAAAGCGCTATATGCAGGTAAGAACATTTCATATAAACACACATTTTAAATTTATTTATCATTTTTTTAGTATTCACTTTGACTTTTAAAATTTGTTTCCAAATAAACTGTAAAAGGAAAGGGTTTTTTTATATAAAACATCCTTTTTGAAGTAAATTAAACATGTATCTATTCATATATTCAATCAATTTTTGTGTAATAGAGTCGCACGCTTGGTTTATACATACATATATGTATATCTATGTATCGTGAATCTTTGCTTCTGTCACACGTGACTGCGCTATCAACCCCTCGAGGTGTTACAACACGCAGCACTAAATATCACAATAACTTTTTAATATCGTTAATTGAAATGATTTGTAAAACAGCATGACTTCTTTCATTGCCTACGATTCGTTTAATTAATTACAATTTGGACGGCTTCCGTTCGCGCCGCTACCATTTTAAGACGGGTTTTTTTAAATATATCTACCCCGAAGATAGATTAATAATTTACATAAGCTCATTTATTATAAAGTATAATATATGTTATCTGTATAGTTTAAATATTTTATGTTTCTGTCAAAAGCCATGTTCGTAGTTCTAAATTATCATAACATGAAATGTTTTATATTTTTGTTTTCTTTTTAATTTTCAGTGTTTAAGCATTTTGTACCTTTTGTCACTATATTTACGATTACATTATAATATTTAGACAACGCGAGTTTCGTAACTGTCAAAAATATTTTTTTTTACCAACGCACATACCATTTCCTGTAAATACTGAAGACGTTCAAATTTAAATCTTAAGCTGTACAAAAAGCCTCCAATAAACGTTTATATGTATTTATATAAATATATCAAATAAAGATCAATAAATCAATCATTTAAGGCAGTCTTGTTTTCATTACACGGGATTCGGTTCACTAATAACATTTAATTGAAAGTAAATGATTGAAAAACCATCCTGACGATCGGCCCGATGAAGGCGGTAGACAAGGCGAAGGAAATTTCGAGTTGACCCCCACCGACCTCGCCTGTATAATAAAATCATTAATCGTTACTTCTGTTCCAGTTAATTAATTATCTTGCCGTAATTACTTTTTTCGTGTAATTAAAAGAGTAGAATTCCCCTGTCTTTGACCCGTCGTGATTTCATTTTTCATTAATTTTTCTTTCGCCCCAATTTGCTATTGTGACAGCGCTACACGACTGTTACCCCTTTGATTATGCTGGACTCAATTAATTTGCATTATAATTAAAATTTATTATTCCTGAATACCTTGCGCATCACTAAGATGGGCCGGCCGCGGTGACAAAAGAATTTATTATTTAAACAGCTGTTTATTATAACATTATTGACGTACTTCACAAGTGTTGAGCTACTCGGCTTGACATCAACTCAGTTATGCATCAAGTAAACGACTCGGCTACACTTTAAGCGATAGTAAAATTATAAATAAGTTTACTTAGATAATCTAAGTGACTAAGATAAAAAAGAAATGGTCTTGTTACGTCCTAAACTACCGTTTCACCGTATAACTTTTCATATTTACATGGCCAATGTTCATGATCATTGTCCACAAACATTGAATTAAGCATGGCCTAAGTTATTACAATTGTATATCAGAGAGACTGGCGTTGACACAGGTCAATGCATCCACTATATATATAGTTATAGAGAAGTTAACCGACAGATATTTTACTTTAAACATTGATAACCATGCGTGCGGCTCTATTTGACTTATTAAACATAATGTGCTCCTTGGTTTACCGAGGAGTTTTCAATAATACTCTAACATATAATTTATTACCGTCCCCAGTGCCCTGGCTTCGCAGATGCTAGCAGCTCAGCTGTCTTCACAACAACAAAACATGTATGTGTTTTGTTTTCTTTATCCCTACACTCAGCATACTCGAAGTATCTCATCTACTACAGAACTTATCATATTAGAATTTACTCAAATCTTCTAAAGTAGTCGATCTTCGAGGATGCTGTCTCTTACATGCATTAGCACACGCTTCGACTCACTCAACGGCCGTAGGTAGATTGTCTTTAAATCAAAATGTTTCAACGCTGCTCGATATAATGTTATCTCGATCGGCGATCCGTGGATACCGCGTGAATGTAAGCCGCATACATTTATTTCTAATTACCGGTTTTGGCGTTCTTACCTTTCCTTTTCACACGTACCCTATTTACATACGAGTAATTACTGTAAAGGCGTTATGCATCAGGCGAATCACATTTTGATTTTTAAACGAGCGGGCTACTTGCTAATGATTGTACTGTGTCCGTTCGACATAAGTAATAGTTGTGAGAATTATCAAATTTATTATATGTAACGTCATAAGTAATTTCAAACTTTCCATCTTGCAGCATGATGTATTATTTCATTAATTTTGTTTTATTTATATTTTAATATTCATTTTGCGCAATTCTAAGCCAGGGCATTGGCATACGTTACCTTTCGCTTCTAATTGAATTCATTTTATTGTTACCACGTACGGTATTAATCAAACTGATTACCTCCGGCCTAAATTGCCTATTGTTTTTTTGTTTCTGTACGTCAAATCGTTAACGCAATGTCAATGTCCTGTACTTCGCCTGTTGTTTGGATCGGGATGAGCTCGCGTAACGCTTCACCGCTATAATCGGATCGTGCAAGTTTTCTAACATTCAAATTTATGTTCGATACAGATTTGAGAAATTGGATATAACTCCAAAAAGTGCGCAGAAAATCAAACCGGTGCTTGAACGTTGGATGAAGGAAGCCGAAGAGAGGTAACTATTGTTTGAGTGACTTGTGCGTATTGCGTGTTGCGATCGTGTCCGTGTACCACATTTGGCCTTAACGCTTAGCAACGTGAAATATATTTCTCAAATCTGGACTTACTGAGCTTTGGTTAGGTACTGCAGCTTTATTTAGTATTTATGTTTCATCCAATTCAAGGTTGTAGTTAGAGAGGAAAATTGCTGGATATGTTTTATTACTAAATTAAACAAAAATCATTTAATTTTCAACTCTAACTTCGGCCCTGATATCCATAATATAGCTTGTAGCACTTTTTCATATGCTTATTTACATCTATATATAATTTTCACATATACTATTTATTATTTAGATTACGCTTGTTTTATATGTAGCACGACATTACTACTTAGTTACAAATACACGTAATTAATAAAAATCTAATTATAAGCAGTCGATATTTTCCATTATTCATGTTCACGCATACTAGGAATTTAGAATTTATAATTAATTATAATATTAATTAGAAACACGTTATTTAAAATTCAATTACATTATTGCCTGTTTATTCGAGCGCATGTGAAGTGATTGTGTAAATGATAGATATATATTAAAAATCGCAATGATTGAAAGTATTTAAATGTCATTATATGAAATAAGTACGTTTGCAGTATTTAAATATAAATGTATATATCTTTTTTAAGAGTTTAACATATAGATGGTCAACATATTATACAATATATATATAAACACATATCGTCCACATTTATAACTTAATAAGGAAACCGAGTATCGTGTAAATCCCCGAAGACCACTTAATATCTCGCAAGGACCACTAGGATCTATCGATTTTACATTCTGCATCATTAAAATGCATTATCTGGATGCAACGGGATGGTTTTAACATTGCAAATCGTGGAATTTGCAATCACCCTCTTGGTGGTAATTTTTAACGAGCGCCTCCGTTAACGGTCCTTGAAATTTTAAAGACATATCCTTGTCTACGTTAATCATAACTGGCAAATCATCCAGTTATCATTTTAATTGTCCTGAAACGTTGTTTATTAGTTCTTTCGATTTCAATCGATTTTTGTACGTCAACGATATATTCGGTTATTTGCATAGATGCTTTTTTTTCTTTTCAGGTTGTTCATATCCTCTCAATCAAAAAATATATTTTTTTGTAGTTGCAGCACTAAAAATGTTTTCCATATTTTCAACTGGCAATATAAATGTAAAACAAATTTTGTTTGTTTTTTTCGATGATATGTCAAAAACTGTGGAGAGTCATCCATAAGATCCTCACCATTCATACGTTCGTAAAGCCCCTTCTTAGTTTTGTTTCGTTAGCTTAGATAATGATGGCAATATAATTTGATAATTTTCACAATATATTTATAAGATACAAAAATATAAAGCGAAGAAATATCGCCTATTTCTAATATTTATTTTAATATTACTTTTGATTTATTGATGAAACGTGACGGTATGTGGGTTCGATTTCAACTCGTTGAAGATGGGTTTTTCTATTTCCATTTCCTACGCTCTGGCAACTAGGCAAAGCGCGACATTGAGTTACGTAACTCAACACGCAATGCTTTAAAAAAAGGCGGAGAGCAGGGACGATGCAACGGATTGTTTTAACATTAGGTTCCTATGGTTCCTGCAGTTCCCTCTTCCTACCCTGCAATATGCCGAGCCATAAAAAATACTGATGAATCAATCGGTTGTGATTCGATAACACAATTCGTGCGTGTATATAAGGTATATACGACACAATCCCATATGCAGACAGCACTAAAGTGTATGCTAAACGTATTCTTAACACTAAAAATTCATTTATGTAAGGGGATTCAAATGACATTGGCATTATGAAACCAGAGCAAGGTTCATTTTATATGACGTTCATAAGCTTATTTTGGTTTTCAATATGAACTTGAAAACATGTGATGTCTGCTCTACTTTATACTGTATGATTACAGTTACACTGAAGATATATTTTAAAAGAAAAATATATTTTCAAATTTTTACATTTGTTTTTAAAGACAACTACCTACATAGGTATATATTTAAAAATAAATAATTAATTTGTACATGTAAATAATATTAAATATGACGCGAAAATGTAACTAAGTAATATATTTATAAGTTGTATGCATATTTCAAATGATATTAAGCATTTGATAATTAACGGTGGGAATGGTGAACGAAAATACATTCTAGTTTGCCATTTAGGTTTTATAGGGCAAGGATCCTCGAATATTAGCAAATCGGACGTTTTGTATAAGATATTAAAGTTAAAATTTGTTTGATAGGTACGCATCAGGACAGAACCATCTGACAGATTTCATCGGCATGGAGCCGAGTAAAAAGCGTAAGCGACGAACATCATTTACGCCTCAAGCGCTAGAGCTGCTTAACGCGCACTTTGAAAGAAATACCCATCCTTCTGGTATGTATTACAATAGTACAGCTTTCTAGAACTGTGCATATATATGTATAACTATATGCGTATATATTTATATGTATATGCACATATATGTAAATAGTGTAAGTCTACAAATTTTCTGATTGCACTGATTTTTAGTCTAGTTTATTTAAAAGATCTTTTTAAGGATAAGTTACGAAGTAAAATAAACGATAACATGTACTTAAAGTGGTGTTCAATAATTCCATTGATATTGACTATTACTACGATAAAGGGGATGACCCTTTTCATCGCAATAATTTGCAATTTCCTCCCCCTAAGAAAAATATTAAGAAACAATTTTCTTGTAATGAACCATAGAGTTAATTAAAAAACAATTAATGTCTGTAATGATTTTGTTCTAACGTTTGATAAAATGAATAAAATTATAAACTTTACTATATGGTGCTGCAAATATAACTTTCTAGTGTAATATTACTAAACACAAAAAATGGTCAGCCATTCTACATTTACATAGCGTTATTTCAGTATATAAAACAACTATTATTTGGATTATTGACTTGTAATAAAATATAAGAGTTTCTGCTGAATAAGAACTATAGGCTTAGTGGGCAAAGCACTTGTCTTTATTGTGGAATAACACTTTAAAATCATGACAAATTTCAATAAAATTACGTTTTAAATTTTAGTTTTTTTCACAAGTTTGACAATGAACGTAATTAATATTATACAATGACGTAATATATGCAATTGGTTTAATATTATTCACTAAATCTTTCCAGGCACTGAAATAACCGGTCTCGCACACCAGCTAGGCTACGAACGGGAGGTCATCAGAATATGGTTCTGCAACAAGCGACAGGCGCTTAAAAACACCGTGCGAATGATGTCTAAAGGCATGGTCTAAATTTTCGTTTAAACTGCCATGTGTGATACCGTAAGACCTCATTTTATATAAAACGAATTATAATTTCACATAAAAATTGTTATTATAAAAGTGATAATTCGATTATTTTTATCTATTAAGTTCCTTTTACTTGCCCTGGTTTATAATGACATAAAAATTGAAACTAGCTAATTTATGCGAATGAATCGATAAAATCGATTTGATTCAGTTTTGTTTGTTGTCATAACATTTTTTAAAAAATAAACAAAAGAAAGTGAAAGTAAACTCCCGAACTTTTCAAAAACACATGCAGATGCACAATTTTAATGGAGTTAATGCATATTATGAGATAAATAACCAATAAATGTATATTTAACGATATTTTAAACTGCTTTAGTAATAGATATTAAAATAGGTCGAATATACACTGAAGGACGTCTAACAAATTATTGAATTTATATTTTATAAGAGATTTAAATGTATGGAGTATTTAATATTTGTTTCTAAAGCAGTAGTTGAGAAATAACGTTATTGGTTGTAGAAAAAATATTGTATACGTGCAAACCTTTTTGGGGCAAAATGTAATAAATAATAATGGCTAAAGAAAATTAAACATTATAAATTGTGTGTAAAATAATTTTAAGAGCGTTTCAGTTAATTTAAAAATATATTAAAATAACGATATAAGGAAAAAATAATACCTGTGTATTTAAATGTAACAATCAGTAGGTATCACACTGGCTTATTATTTTTTATAATAAATTTTATTTTCGTTCACCATAACCAACAATGCTAAATATTGACAATGCTCGTCATATATACAAATTATCGCTACACAATATATTTTCAGTTGAAATCACTCTGGCCTTATTCGAATCTTAATACGATTCCAGCCAAGTTTAGTGAAGTAAAACGATTTTTTTAAATATTAATGTAAAATAAACATTTCGACTGATATATTCGTCTCGACGTAGCTACTTATACAATGGTATATAAATGGTAGAATAAAATAGGTGTTTAGTACAAAATCAAGAAACGTACGAGTGATTGTCACTAAAGTAACCTTTTTGTAGTGATGCATAACATCTCGATATTAACAATATCGATTAACTCTTTCTACCTGATCTAACGCTTATAACAACTGTTTTATTTGAGAGGCCGTTTCGTTTTAATAAAAAAATGCATTTTGTAAATAAGTACAACATTTTACAATTGAACTCATGGCGATAAAGAAATGTAGTTCATAGGTACATTAATTTATTGAAATACTCTGAGTTGTTTCGTTCTATATAGCGAATGTTGCACTTTATAGTTTTAGGATATAACAATATTTGGAAGTAGTTAAAATGTGTCGTCAATATTAGTGGCCTAATGATTTCTTTTTATGTTTTATTTTCTGTTTATAGATAGGTTTAAAAGCGATGTGTATAGGATAATTATATGCATTGTCGTAAATTGTAAATATTGTTCTCGTAATTTTAGTTTTATTAAATTGTATTATTAGTTTTATGTAACTATAACTGAACTATAAGTTTAGCTTTGTAAGATTTCGTCTAAGTATTCGAGTTGGATATTTGTTGCAATATTAAATAATTTTTCAAAGGTATGCCTTCATTTCCGTGTTTGCGATACGTGTTTGTTCAAATGCGATTCGATATTGTAAAATACAAGTAACAGCGGGTCTAACATGAATATTAAATTTTTATCAAAGTGCATATTTTTCGAGTAACTACCAAAAAAACTACAAAAATTGCCTCGCATTTGGAAAGTAGATTTCGAAATATATACTTATATAGATTTTCAAAAAAAAATTAAATTATTATATATGTTTTAAGAAATGGAGGTACTCGAAAAATATACAAAACATAATTATATTTGTTATTAAATATAGTTTTAAATAATTCTTATCATTCACACTCAATAACTTCAGGATCTTCCAACTATAGAGTAAAGGTTTTGTATTGAAATGACTGATTTTTTTTTTCATTTTGTTCATACAGATATAAGCACAATATTTATTTTATATCCTATTAATATTGATCAGAGTAACTATTGATGTAAATAGTTTAACTAAATTCTCAGTTTAAGACCTACTGTTAACTGTATTACCGATAGTAATAAGGCTGTAATTTAACGTATGTTAATGACCAATGAAAACCAACTTGTGATCATTAATATTTGTACTGTTACCTACTACTTAACAAGAGTCGTTAAAAAATAATATTATAAAATTGAACATATTTTTCGGCTGTTGAAAAATTGTAAATACAATATTAAGGATAATAAAACTATTTGGATTAATATTTAGGAACAAAGAAAAAATATTATCAAAATTTATATTTTCAAAAATTATTACAATTGCAAAAAATGTGTATTTAAAAAAAAAAGGAATGTTTGGCCATAATCAAAATTTATCGAGTACGGAATTTTTTATCGACTAAGCACACCACAACACACCCAACGAGCAGTACGGTAAACAGTGATTTAAATGTGCGATGCGATGTTGCACGTAATGTACTTATAAAGGAATCGGATATTTCGTTGAAATAATTCAATTTTTAATCGTTAGATCTAAATGGATACCATAGCATAAGTATACATATTCTGTGTTTCAATAGGCAGTCCGTTTATTATATCCGATATTCAATCGATTCTAAGCATCATATAGTAACCGTGCTTTAAAATCGATATATTGTATAAGACACGAAACATCTGATTCCCAACAAACATTAGCGTAATAGATCGAAGCATAGAATGCTAAGTACAAATAATTAATTTAACGATAAACTGCTAGTCCGTTACATATAAATGGTATTATAAATTTTATTACATGGCAAAATCGCGTTGCACTCTGGTTTTCATGATCCGCATGTATTTATAATAATAATAGTTTAAAATACAATTATTAAAAGTCTACTACACATTACTTCATCTGTAACACATAATCAAACCAAACTGTAACAGTATCTAATAGTGTATTAATTTTTCTTCCTGTAATGGTACCGAATGGATGACTATGGCTGCTGGAATATGAAGAGAAGCAGATTAAAGGCAGATAACTGTTTGAATGATTGTTTTATTGAAAACCCTCGTATTTATTTAAATATTGTTTTGACATAGTTTTTAAAAAAGATAAATATAATCAAGATATTGAATGTACATAACGACTTCGTTCGCATATATATTATTTTCACATAATTTTTAATAAAGATAAAATAATTAAGTAATTGAACGCATAATAAGTATAGTTTAACAAAGTTTAGTACGTAACTAATAAAATTATACGATTATATCACTATTAAATAACATATATAAAATCTATTTTTATGTAATATTAACGTTAAACAATAATGAAGTACAGTAACATTAAAATCAATAAATAGAATAAGATAAGTGTAGTAAACATTAGGCGAGGCTAAAAAGGTATGCAGCGAAGCCAAACTCCCCGGGTTTGGCTCAAAAATATATGTATATCTCATAAATAATATATAGGTGTAGGTTCGGGCAGCTATCCTTAAAGAAAACTTATAAAAAATTGTACGCAGCGGGAATTTTATGTATTTTTTCTTTAAGTATTTTTTCTATCCACAGTGTGGATTAACACTTTAAAAATCATAAAAATACAGCAATCTTTAGCCAAAACAATGATGCATCACGCAACTTATTGATATTACGATTAATAACAGAAAAAAATTCTAATAAAGTTGTGTCGTGTACACAATTTTACTTTTTTATTACTTTATGATCTACACGTATTTCACGGAAGATGAATTAATAAAAATAATGTGAATTTCATATTATCTGCACGCAAATAGGACTAGGAATGATTAAAATTAAATGATTGACCATCTATGACGACCAGACTAGTGTAATATATAATATTTTATATTTTTAACACATACTTTTTTATTAAAAGATGCAATTAAAAAAAGTGGACTTCATTCAACAAAAGGGTTCTTAAAGCCAACCTGTAACGGCGGATATGCCGTAAGTAGTGAAGTATGGCATTGAGTTTAACTTAATACGGAATGTCTCTCTAAAGGACGAAAACTGGAGAGCAGCACAGTAGATTCTTCACTTTCGACTTAAACAAGTTTCCTTTGCTTGTCTCACATTGTCGCATAAAGCGTAAAACTGAAATAAAAATTTATATCAAAATTTAATAGGAAGGTTTCAATAAAGGAAATTATTGTGGAAGCAAAAACGAAACGTTTTCTATGCATTATAAACGTCAATGTCAAAAATCTAACATCAAATATGGCGAGATATGATTTAACGTCAAGTGGTAACTAGAAGTGATCATCGTTTGTAATTCTAGGAAAAAAATTCGTTTGTATAATTTTGTATTAAGGAAAGGTTAAGACCCAGTTATGGGTATCTAAATTTATTTATAAATATAAACGACAAACAATTTAAAAGACTGTCATATAACTATCATAATAGTAAATACACAAAAACTTAGTTCTATACGTAATAATTTGCGTTTACATTACGTCAATAACAATTGTACGAGGAATACCTATTTCATATGGAGTGGACATAGTAAGGACCATGATTCACCAGGTTATAGGTTACTAGAATGCGTAATTAAGTTGTTCTCCGTGCGATATCGGCGTTGGAGTGTTGATTTATCTGATAGGAATCCGGTAGTGAGTCGATGAAATGATTGAGAGTGTATCACGTCGTGCCTTCAGTAGTTCCAGTGGTACCTATAATGTTCGCGCGTCAGAGCTGGCGCGAGAACGTAAGCTTAACATCTTCAATGTCACGGTTGTGTTTTTGGACGATACCCAGCACTCGTTCCAAATTGAGGTGAGTTAGCATATGTAAATACTCTTTATTATTGATAGCCTAAAAAAATGCTACTAGTGAAACATTTAAATGATTTCAATTTGAAATCTTTGCTGAGGTTATAGCAATTAGAAACTAAGGAAACTTGTAAATTTAATTTTAATAATTGATATTTGGTGTTTATTTTTAATTCTTGCAATGAAAAGGATTCTAATGATGAAATAATTTATGTTTACAAAACATTTCAGAAAAAAGCCAAAGGAAGTGTACTTTTAGAGCATGTGTTTCAACATCTAGAATTAGTTGAGAAAGATTACTTTGGTTTACAATTCACAGAAAATGGTTCAATACCTAATGCAACCAATACAGAGATAACGGTAAAAGTTTAAAATATTTAATATAATATTTTTTTTTAACAAAAATGACCTTATACATGTAATAAAATCAATATTTTAAATACCTATTACACATTTATTTTACAATTTTTTTGAACAGTTTTATTTACTACATATTTATATATATAAATAATCTTTAAGTACAATTTACACACTATTAACACCTGTTGTTAGACAACAAAACATTATCAGTTCTTATCAGTAATGCAAGGCATGACTCACTTTCAATTGACCCTTGTGGGGGAATGCATTAACTTTTAAGTCATCATATCTGACTCATGGTTCTTGAGTTGAAATTGTATAATTACTTCACTTTTTTATTATTTTTTACACTTTACTTACAAAGTTGTTAGTGTAAGTACTGATTGTGTGTTTATATATTTATAATTCAAATATTTTTTTTATTATCAAGGCATCTTTTAATATATTAATTAATATTATTTATTTATGTGGATCATTTAAATACATATAATGATCACTGCTATTTTGTTACAAAATCCTTACAATTAAATGTAAAACTTAGTAAAACTTTAATTATTATTTACCATTTGTATATTTAATTGCAGCGTTGGCTTGATGGAGGGAAAACAGTAAAGAAACAAGTGGGTGTCAATGCACAATTCTGGCTTGCAGTTCGTTTCTATCCCCCAGAACCTTGTAGATTAGCAGAAGAATTTACAAAGTATCTCCTGTGTTTACAATTGAGGAAATTGTTATTTGATGGCAGAATGACAGCACCAAAAAACACTGCGTTACTACTAGCATCATTCACTGTTCAAGGTAAAATAAAGAGGTTGTTTATTTATTTTAAGATTATTTTTTATTATTCCTTTGTGAAATATGTTTTATACTGATTGCCAAACTTGATTCATTTTATTTACAAACCTTTTATTTTTTTATACTTAACAGAGGAGTAAGAGTCTACATATATTTTCTAGATTTCTGTCCAATGTCAAAATTTGTGTGCCTAAATTTGTACACAGAATTTCCCAAGAGGGAATCAAAACCACAATCATCAAGTTCATAATTTAAATAAAAAAAGGCAACACATTCTTTATTTTTTCAACATCAAATAATAGACCTCCGATTTACTTAAATTAATGCATCAGACCTGTGAAGTAGTAATGCGAATGTCAGGGGAACATTCTCCTCTTCACTTTTAATATAGTATAATAAAATAAATTATTTACATAAAATAGAGTTAAATATTACATTCGTAAATTATAAATTTTAATTTAAACATAATTTATATTTTAAATGTATGAAGTAGTACTCGCATTCAAGGAAAACAATTTTACTAATTTTAAACATAAATTAAATTTCTGACTTATCACAATTTGTAATATTCATGAGAATTCTGTAGACATATAATTACACTAATAAAATTAAATTAAAGAGTATGCAATCGAACCTCCAAAAAAAGGTTTATAGTGTTTCAGTATTTGCTTCTAAATACTTGAAATTATACATTATACATGACATATTAAAATTCTTGACTTTACTGATAAATTTTTGTTACTCAAAATGACCAAACATTAGGAGATTTGAGCTGACTTAGTTTTATTATGATTACTATTATATAGCCTTTATTCTAGAACACATAAAATATATATTTTACTTCAAAACTAGGTTTTGTTTTTCTGGTTTAATTAACTTAAATTAGACACAATTTGATATATTTTCCAGCTGAAATAGGAGATTACAATGCAACAGAGCACCAATCTAACTATCTATCAGATTTGTGCCTTTTACCAAAACAGTGTGCGGAGGACGAACGTAAGATTCGCGAATTACACAAATTGCATAAAGGCCAAGCACCAGCGGACGCGGAGGCGAACTTTCTAGAACATGCTAAGAGACTGGACTGCTATGGTGTTGAATCGCATCCGGCTAAGGTATTTTATTTATTTATTTCTTTAAATACACAAAAGACGAAGAAGATCTTATGGCATAGTAGCCATCTTTTCCAGATAACCTTTAGGGCGAAAAGAAATACTTTATATTAAAAGAGGTAGATGAGAAAAAAATATAAACTATTATTTCCACCTTTCGAGACATTGCATATGGAGTGCTAGAACTCAACACGTGGTTTTGTTATCAGAGAAAGAAATAAAAAGTAAAAAAATTAAAATAAAAATCACAACTGGTAATCGAACCCTCAACCGTCCAGTTTAACAGTCAAATGATGCGCCAGTTATGGTGTATAGAGAATTTTATTTAGCTTTATGCTTTTTCTCACACATGGTTAAGGAACCATGCAAATACAGGCAGTTTCATCTGCCGACTCTGCGATAGGCAGATGAAACTGCAGGATCCATAGGAACTTAGTGTTTAGACACTCCGTTGCTTCATTCCTGTTTTCCGCCTTTGTCGAGACATTGCGTGTTGAGTGGCGAAACTCAATGCTGCGCTTTGCCTAGTTGCCAGAGCGAAGAAAATAAAAGTAGAAAAATCCATCTTCCCCGAGTGGGAATCGAACCCATAAGAAATTAATATTATTTTATTAAAAATAATTTACTTTATTATCTTTCAGGATTACAACGGAAAGGACATATTCATTGGCGTGACGTCAATAGGTATAGTTGTCTTTCAAAACAATATCAGAGTGAACACGTTCTCTTGGAGTAAAATTGTCAAAATTTCCTTCAAGAAGAAACAGTTTTTTATACAGCTTAAGCGAGAGCCGGTAAGTTGTTTCAATTTTTATTATAATTCTTTGTTGTTTCTTTGCATTAATATTTTAACCTGAGTGTATATTATGAAATATTCTATATAATCACTGTTGGATGCTTTATAAAAAATATACCTTGTAGATTAATATTAAATTCGCCACAATGCAACGTCCGCAAACGCCTCGGTTCGTGAGTTCGATTCCCACTCGGACTCGGACGCTTTGAAGGTAGGAAAGCGGTGAATGGAGTATCTTAACACTAGGTTCCTCAACTCTAAGATACCTAAACCGCTTACACGGAATATAGTGTGAATATAAAAATATATACTTCTAATTATTTAACCTTAAAATTGGGAAAATCATACGAATTTCAGTTCTCATAAAAACAGCCAGATAAAAATTAGAAATCATTGATGTCTGTTATAGTATTGAAAAAATAACTTCAACTCTTAACTCCATATACAAACAGAACTAATTTCCATTACAGTCAGAATCCTACGACACAGTGCTAGGCTTCAACATGCGCTCGGCGCGCGCCGCTAAAGCCTTATGGCGTTGTAGTGTCGAGCGCCACGGCTTCTTCCGCTTAAGGGCCCCTCGGCGGAGACCTCTTTTAGGGGCCTTAGGGGCCCTGGCTGGGGTCACGGGGGTCACGGCCCCCACTGTGGTCCGCACGGAGACCCAGGTGCTGGAGGACGCGAGGAAGTGCAGGTCTAGTAAGCGGAACTTTGTTAGGTAGGTTGTTTGTATATGTTTTGAATATAATTAAGTAATCGGGAAAACAATTTATGTTGAATGATTTGACTCAATTACATGTTTGTCTTGTAAGGTAAAGTGAAAATAATTAAATAATAGTAGGGGAAAGTGAAAATAATTCAGTGTCCCCAGTGCTAGGAGCTGACCAGCTGATAATAAATAAATAAAAGATTAAAATAAAGAAAATAAATAAATATAACATACCCTAATGCTAAATACTCTTTAGTAAGTAATTTTAAAACCCTCGTCCAGACGTAGCTCGTCGCGCGCCCGCTCGCCGTCGCGGGAGTCCCCTGCAGCGGGCGCGGGGGCGGGGGCGGGGGCGGGGGCTGTGGCAGCGCGCGGCGCTCGCGTCACCGCGCACAGCGAGCCGCCGCCCATAGAGGCCTGGGGGGACGCGCCGCGCGACCACGACGAGTGAGTGCATACATATATATATACTAGTGCATACGTATAGTGATAGAAGTGGCCTCGAACGGAATGTAAGAAGAACGTGTTAATAAAAAAACCCTTCATTTCTTACTTTGTGTTTATTATATATTAAAATAAAACTATACGTATTAGTAATGTGAAGATATGTTAAAAAATATTAATATGATACAGTGTTGTTTTTTTAATTTGTCTGTATGGCTTAAAAAATGGCTTAATTAATAAGAATTCAGCGCAGTTTTATGTTGTGTTATGGTCGACTTCGCTTAATATCAAGTGTTTCTTTAATTTAAATTGTTTTAAAATACTTCATGCGACTGATTTGTTTTTTGTTAGCCCTAGTAATTCTTATGTATTAGAATAATCATTTTGTTTAATCTAACGTTGGAGTTCGCCTTTATATATAGATGTTGTTGTACCTACTTACGTCATCAAAGCAAAGGTTTAACTAATCTTTTTAAACGTGTTAAAATTATAAAATAAGTAATATTTTCTAAATCTATTTTTTTTTTTCAAACAAGGCAAATAGGGTTGTCATTTTGGTGTTTTTAGTGAATGAGATGTGACAGATTGACAACGTTTATTAGTATAGTTTTTATAGTGCGAGATCTTAACGTCATTAGTATTAAATTATGAATACCCCACACGTTATACAGAACCTATGAACATCATGAAATGGCAAAAATTAACGTGTGCCTAAACTATTCACAACTACTTTTTTCTTTTTTTTTAGCTTCACGCTTTATCCCGCACATGGCAGGGTAGGCAGAGGGAACTGCAGGGACCATACGAACCTAGTTTAAGACACTCCGTTGCTTAGTCCCTGCTTTTTTCTGTCTCCGCTTTCTGCCTTTTTCGAGGCATTGCGTGTTGAGTGGCGGAACTCAACGCCGCGCTTTGCCTAGTTGCCAGAGCGAAGAAAATGGAAGTAGAAAAATCCATCTTCCTCGAGTGGGAATCGAACCCAGAAACCGTTGCGTTTATAGGCAGACGCTTACGCCTCTGCGCCACAACGGTCCATAACTAACTACTTTTTTGTTTTTTTTTTTTTTCTTTTTATTAATGGCCTTTGCCAGTATCACGTTCAATACAGAACACACAAGGCTAATGTAGGGTAAAAAGTACTTTTTTATATAAAATCTTGAAATATTTTATTCTGTAGGTAATTTTGGTAGAGGCTGCACTGTCATAGACATCCGGTATACAGTTAGAACTCTTTATTTTTATTCTATACTGCAAATTAATATTATTAATATTTAACTGTAAATTAATATTTGGGGACAGTCGTGGCGCAGAGGCGCAACGTCTGCCTGTAACGCGATGGTTTCTGGGTTCGATCCCCAGTCGGGGAAGATGGATTTTTCTTTTTCCATTTTCTTCGCTCTGGAAACTAGGCAAAGCGCGGCGTTGAGTTCCGCCACTCAACACGCAATGCCTCGAAAAGGCGGAAATCGGGGATAGAGAAAGCAAGGACTAAGTAACGGAGTGTCTTAACACTAGGTTCCCACAGTCCCTGCAGTTCCCTCTGCCTACACTTCCATGTGCGGGATAAAGCGTGAAGCCAAAAAAAAATTCTTTATTTGTAATTACTAAATAACTAATTCATTTAAATTACTCTCAGCCAAACAAAAAAGAATTTAAAAAAAAATATCCCTCTTCTTTTTGTAAGCAGTAGCGATGGCGGTTTCCTGGAGCGAGCTCTCCGCGTCCCGCTGTCCTATGTAGACGAATCCGATTCAGATACTACAGCCGACAGAAACGAGGATACGGAATGCCAAGGGACAGTGTCTGTCCGTCTAGTCCGCGGGACCGGATGGACGTTTCGGGTTTAACGTCCGGGGCGGTGGGAACGGTACCCCGGTACTAGTGTCGAGGGTCGCACCTCGCACCAGGATACACTTGCAGGAGGGCGATCAGGTAGGGATAGTATTTAAGGATAGTACTACCTACTATCCTTTAGTATTTAAGGATGGTAATTTGTGTTTTTTTAATGATTTTTTGGATTGGGATAGCATAAATTTTGTGTTTTACGCTTTATCCTGCTTATAGTAGGATAACTATAGGGAAATGCAGAAACTGTGGAAGCCTGGTGGTATGACACTTCGTTCCCTGCTTGCCTTTCGAGGCATTGATTTGTGTTTCTTTTACTTTTTTATAGATTTTTTCACTTGAAAACTGTTATGGAATCATAGATTCATAGTAATGATGTTGTGTTTTTATTTAAAATAAATAGCTTCACGGCGTTTTTCGTATATAGTAGCGTTGAATATAGAATACACTATCTTCCCCAGTTTCCGACTAATTGTGATACAATATTTTGGTAAGTTGCGGAATTTAATCCCGCAATTTGTCTCAGTTACTAAATCAAGCAAATATGGAGAGAGCCACCGCTAGCCACCGTCATATATGTAAATGAAATATTTATTAAAAGCATATAGATTAAAATATTATATATAAAATGTGTACATATGTATAGTATATTGTTCTTCACAATTTACATATTTTTTGCCTAAAATATACAAGGAAGGTGTGATATAACATTATACAATAAAATAATTATTTTAGGTAATCTCCATTAACGGCAAAGATGTAGATGAAATGACACACGAGCAAGTTGTTCAAATGATAAGGAATACTAAAGGGGTGTTGACATTGTTAGTCAAACCTAATGGTAGGTTTTAGTAAATTTTTTATTTTAATATTAAAACTTAAACGTATTTTTGTGCTTTTTAAAGTGTATTCCACACTGAGGATAAAAAACATACTACAACTTTGAACTCGCGCCTTGCGAACCGTGCAAGCGCTCTCACCAGTGAGCCATGCGATCTTTGTCACGCTGCGTCGAAATTGTTATATTCTAAATACATACTGATTTTTTTAATTTAATTTTATTCTTCCAGCCGTATACGAACCGGAAGAAACCGGCCCAGAGGAACCTGAGGTTTGCTTCGTACCTCTTGGCTCTAGTCAATTTGAAGGCGACCTTCTAGAACAATCCATGCTGCTTCTAGGCGATGGACTTGCAAGCGGGAACGCTTTGAAGCAATATGAAACGTTATTAAGGAGATTACCGGAAGAAGCCTCTGCTGTGTCCAAATTACCTCAGAATGTTGCCAAGAATAGATATAGGGATATTGCTCCTTGTAAGTATGTATGAAAAACATTACAATTTACATTAAAAATTAATTTTAATCAGGATGGTGTAAATTTTGTTTATTAAGCCTTTTTATTGTATGGTTTGAATTGTACTAAATGAAATTGATTTATAGTGAGAATTTTGATGCTTTAATATTATTTGTCAAAAAAATGTATAATGATTAGATGATTAGTTTATTTACAAAAGATTTACAAAAACTGATAGGAAATTCTGTTATATTGACACTTTGCTACTGATGTACACACACACGCACGCACGCCCAACACACACAGAAACATACACACACATATATAGATAAAAAATATTATTTTAAATTATTATATGACATTAAATAACTGCAATTGTAATAATTTCAGACGATGCAACGCGAGTCATACTGAAGGACGGTCCCAACGGCGATTATATAAACGCGTCGTATATCAATATGGAAATACCTAACTCAGATCTAGTACTTACGTATATTGCCACACAAGGTAAATATTTTAGATTATGAGTCGTTTTTTTAGTTTGATTTAGAAGTTAATTATTTTTGACATGAACACACTGTAACATTTAATTTTTTTGCTTTGAACAAAAAAAAAAATTCAGATAATAGAATACACAATCGACTGCGTCGGAGTCGGGAGCGTGAACGCGAAAGTTATGGATTCAATTTCCACTCGAAAAAAAAATTTACTCATTATTATTATTTCTTTTTTTCTTTCTTTATTATTGTTATATATTTATATATATATGATTTGATCATTTACCTTTTAATGTAAAAAGATAAATTAAGTGGGTTATCAAATAATCCAATAAATAAATGAAATTAAAATATTGTATTATTTAAACATAATAATTATTATTTCATTTAATACGTTATATTTGAGAAACAAAACCAGGTCTACTAAGCCCGCCCATTCCCACAGGCCCGCTGCCCTCAACAGTGGGCGACTTCTGGCAGATGGTGTGGGAGTCGGAGAGCAGCCTGGTGGTGATGCTGACGGTGCTGGCGGAGCGCGGCCGCGCCAAGTGCCACCAATATTGGCCCAAGCTTGGCGCCACGCTGCGGCCCGCGGGCGCCCTCACGGTCGTCACCAGCGCCGAGCACAGTATGGGGCACTTATGTGCGCCGCGAGATGTGCATCAAGGTACGTTACTATGTGTGTATTACTATGAGTGCTAAGAGAGGGAAGAGGAGACATCAGTTGACTTTTAAGAACTCAGTATCGAGAATACCGGAGGAAGGTCACGTGAAAGCATGAAGACTCCTCGGAGAGTATGTATGAAGAGGTTAATGAGTAATGACAGTGAACGAAGCGAAAAAGGTATTCAGGGACCGCAGCGTTTGGCGCTCTGTTCTCTCTGACTACCCCGCTAGGGATAGAGCGTGAAGATGTGTGTGTGTGTGTGTGTGTGTATGTCTGTATTGCTATGTCTATACTACTATATCTGTATTAATATGTCTGTATTACTAAAAAATGTTGATGTTAGTGTCAATTTAATATAATATGGTTAAACTTGACATGACAGAAAAGTTACTAATTAGATAAAAATATCTAAAGCCAAAAGGCTTTTGTGAAGTTAACGCGTTATGTGTAGAGATAGAGAGTTAAGATACTGATTAATATTAATATTTTAATAATATTCTTAATTAAATTATATATGTAGTTTAATAAGAATTGATAATAACTAGAATTTTAGATTGTTATAGAGAAGAATTAGTAGGGACTAAGCAACGGAGTGTCTTAACACTAGGTTCCCACTTTCGCTGCAGATTCTTCTAACTTACCTTACCACGTGCAGAATAAAGCGTGAAGACCAAAAAAAAAAAAAAAAAAAAAAAAAAAATATATATATATATATATATATATATATATATATATATATATATATATATATATATATATATATATATATATATATATATATATATATATATATATATATATATATATATATATATATATATATATATATATATATATATATATATATATATATATATATATCCCAACTACGCACAGGAGTCGTCGAGTGGCGCGTCCCGCACCGTGACGCAGCTGCAGTACACGGCGTGGCCCGACCACGGCGTGCCCGACGACCCCGCCGCCTTCGTCGCCTTCACGCGCCTCTGCTCGCAGCTGCGGGGACATCGAGCTGGTACGTGGCACTCGAACATTGTGTAGTGTAACACTAGTATTCATTGGTTAAAGCTGCAGAATGATAAGTAATGACTACGAGAATATTATAGTACGTTTTGGCCGCATGATATTTGAAAAAATTGTAAAATGATATATATAAAATTATAATAAATAAATGTATGTAAAAATATTTCTTTATTTGTCTGTTTGTACCATGATAATATTGCTAATTTATATCTCCTCTCAATGTTACTTCTACCACTATACCAATGAACTTAATCAAATGTTGCTAGTACAACTGTTGGTAATCACTATTATCTATTAAAAAATCTTATCTAGAACTATCGTCAGATAATTGTTGAAACTTAATTTAACACTCCATATATACAAGGAATGCTATGTCTATGCTAGTATATATATTAACAAAAAACAATTACTTCCAGTAATACCAACAGTAGTAGAGGAGACAGCGGAGGAGGAGCGCGTCCTCGCCCCGCCCATGATAGTGCACTGCTCGGCGGGCGTGGGCCGCACGGGCGCGCTCATCCTGGCCGAGACCGCGCTGGAGCTGCTCGCGCGCCGCCAGCCCCTCTACCCGCTCGACCTGGTGCGCGCCATGCGCACGCAGCGCCCCATGTGCATACAGAACGCGGTGAGTGTTGCCGTCTCACTCGCACTGCACTGTGTTGTGCGGTGTGGTGACTGTTGCTATCCCGCTCGCACTGCACTGTGTTGTGCACTACAGTGTGCAGTAAGTGTTGCCGTCCTGCTCGCACGGCGCTGTGATGTACGGTAAGTGTTGCCGTCTCGTTCACACTGCACTGTGTTGTGCGGTGTGATGAGTGTTGCCGTCCTGCTCCCACTGTACTGTGCCGTACGGTGCAGTGTGCAGTGAGTAGTTGCCGTCCCGCTCCACTAGAACCTACTGCGCTCGCACGACCTCTTCACCATATTACTGAAGAACTTATTCCTAAATTCTAATTAGTAGTTGTAAAAATTGTTTGTTAGGTTTCAGTTTAATTTTACTATGTATTCAATATTACTTTGACAATTTATTATTAACTAGCGTTGTTATGGAATTGTCTTTATTTTTTGGATTGTACTGAGTGAATTGTATTTTTATTTTTAGTAATTTAAATTATACTGATAATTTTTAGTTAGGTTCACATATTTTTTATTTGTTACTTATATTGTTTATTGAAAATTTAATTCTGAAAATAAAGATGAAAATTATTATTATTAAGAATAATTTACTAAACATTTCAATTTTTTCCACAGAGTCAATATAAGTTCGTATGCGAAAGCATACAGTCCACGTACTCCCAAGGCCTCGTCGCTTCAGACAGCGCGTCCAACTGATGACTGATCGTTCCCGATGGGGACGAAGCTTGTACTAAAATAACTCATATATGCACCAAAGTAAGGTCGATTTTTCATTGCCAGCCCACGGAGCATAGTGTAATAGAATAACTAAACATCATTTAGTAAGTCGTTTTTCAAGAGGTTTTATTAATTTTAAATTTTGAGTTATCTGTCTTTTTTTAATAATTATTCCATTCATAAATTGAGTCATTAGTTTATTGGTATTTTTTAACATTTTTAAAATGTTGTTAACACACTTAGAAAAAAGAACTATAAATTTATACTAATTTGAAGGCAAATAATCGGTACAGGTTTGATTCCCGTAACATTACATTTTATACATTTTATCTTTATTTCGAAATATGTTATAATTTCCCTATTTGTGAATACTACATATTACTTGAATTACTATAAATTTACAATTAACATATATTGTAGATATGACTATCTCTTTTTCACAATTATTGAAATAAACAAGAATAGCTTTATTCCACTTGCCATATTAGTAAGTAAATACAAACACATATATATATATATATATATATATATATATATATATATATATATATATATATATATATATATATATATATATATATATATATATATATATATATATATATATATATATATATATATATATATATATATATATATATATATATATATATATATATATATATATATATATATATATATATACGAAGTGTTTTAAGTCAAATTTACACAAGCATAACTGAAGTGATCTAAATCAAAGACGGACTTTTACTGACAGTGGCCTTCGTATATCAATAAATAAAAAGTTAAGAATGAGAGAATTTTACCATTTACAATAGAAAATAAAAATAGAGGAACCAGTGGATAGTATAGAGTTGTCATGTAATATATATATATATATATATATATATATATATATATATATATATATATATATATATAATATATATATATATATATATATATATATATATATATGAATATATATATGAATATATATATATGAATATATATATATATATATATATATATATATATATATATATATATATATAATATATATATATATATAGATATATATATATATATATATATATATATATATATATATATATATATATATATATATATATATATATATATATATATATATATTCATATATATATATTCATATATATATATATATATATATATATATATATATATATATATATATATATATATATATATATATATATATATATATATATATATATATATATATATATATATATATATATATATATATATATATATATATATATATATATAATCGCTTAATATGTCATTATAAAGGAAGCCTAGAATATTCTAGAAGACATATTCTCATTCATTTTTCTTAATAACGAAATAATATGTTTTCATATAATGTATGTGTAAGAAAATTCTACTGATTTTTTTAAGCCCCTTAAAATGAAATAATCGTTAGTCTTAACTACACGATAGTAACAGCAGTAGGTATAGTAATTCACGATAGTAACTATAGTTTTACGAAAATATCATACTAAATTTGATTATTTCCGGTTGTTTGTTAAAAATCTTCGTAAAAAACTCGAATAAATCGTAAACAACATATCAATAAGCTAATTAAGGTATTTATTTTCTGTTTATAGTTTTTTTTATTTTCTCTACATATTTACTTGCCTTGCAACGAATTTAATGTATATATATGTATATATATGTATATATATGTATATATATGTATATATATGTATATATATGTATATATATGTATATATATATATATATATATATATATATATATATATATATATATATATATATATATATATAATATATATATATATATATATATATATATATATATATATATATATATATATATATATATATATATATAATATATATATATATATATATATATATATATATATATATATATATATATATATATATATATATATATATATATATATATATATATATATATATATATATATATATATATATATATATATATATATATATATATATATATATATAAACTGTGCCATTTTATTTGACTATGTTGTGGGATATTACTATATCAATACTTGTTCGTGGATCCACCATATGTTTTCATTTTTTTATGAATAAATATGTGTGTTTTTACTATTAGTAGTAGATATGTTACTATAAATAACAATTTCATGAAATGTTTGAGTATTTCATAAGCTACCCGCATTTCATGAAATGACCAAATTAATATCATAAACGGGTTATACGTTTGCTTGTACTAACATTGTCTTTTTATAGTCTTGTGGGGAGAAGGGGGTAAAATGTTCTCTATATATCCAAAAATTAATTAAAAAAATAATGTCAATGTGTACGAAGCCGGGTCAATCTTCTAGTATTATAATGGATTACATTAACAAGTATTGATTTAGCAAAATTTATTATAATTTATATAATAACACTATTTATTTCTAGCTATATAGAATATTATTAATATAGTTTCCTTCGCAGTATTAATAAAATCTTTTTTCTAAAAGATACACACTCGAGTGTTCGGTAAAATCGGGACCTAAATGTTAAATTAGGTCTTTTTCACGTATAGATAATAAATTAAACGAATATGTATAAAAAGGAAATGCTTGTAACAATTTTATCTTTATTTATTTTAATAATTTATTCTATAGTTTCTTTCGCTTCGACTATTTCGTGTATGTTGAGTACGCGATTCTCACTATTTCGCTTTTTCCCCGCTTAGGTGTATAGCAGAAGAAAGCGAAATACGATTATACCTATACCAAAATGCAATTAATTTAACATATAATATGCAGGACCGTTGTGGCGCAGTTTCTGGGTTCGATCCCAGGCGAAGAACTACTGATTTTCTATTTTCCATTTTCTTGCGCCGGCGTTGAGTTCCGCTATCAACACGCAATGGCCTCGAAAAAGGGGAAAGCGGTGGACGGAGGAATAGCAGGACTAAGCAACGCAAGTGTCTTAACATTAGATTCCCACGGTCCCTGCAGTTTCCCCTCTGCCTACCCTGCCATGTGGCGGAATAAAGCGTTAAAGCCTAAACAAAAAAAAAAATAAGCGTAAATCTACGTTACCGAATAATTTTGTTTTATACTTATTTTTTTTAATTTTGTCTTTTCGTTAAATAATCGATTATTATTTCGATTGTTTGAAGTTTATCAATTATGACGTCACTTTTCGGAAGAATTTGTTAAAGCATTTCTTTTTTCTTGTATATATGGATATATAACGTCGAAATAGAAATAGAAACTTTGCGTGTACTTTACATTAATATTAGGTATATACAATTAGTATTTTTAAGTTTTATTTGTACAGATTCTGATAATATATCGATTATTCTTAAATCGATTTTTAGTATTGAACAACAAAAATCACTATGAAGTTGTAAGTGTAAAATTAGACTGATTAATAAAATATCACGTAAGATCTATTGAAATAGTATACATATATATTGCACTTTAAAAATATATACCTGTATGTATGTACATAGTTTATTTGACTTTTGAGTGAGTATTCATAAAGGAGTTCTTACATTTTGAAGACGCACAATAATATCGTGAAGATATAATAGTATTTCTCAACACGAAGTTAACTTAATATTTAAAGCTGCAATGTATACATACATATATTTTTAGACAGATCTACACTTAGCGGTTATCCCTTTTCCCTCCCATTTTGGAATTCGTCCATACATTAAATATACCTTTTATCATACAAAAAATGCAACCTTCTTCAATTAAATTTTCAGCCATTTTGTATATTACCTACCTTTTTGGTTGCCATAATACGATCTATTCATAAGTGTGTAAGTAGTGTTGTAGCGATGTAGTGATTGTAGACATATCGATATTTTTACACATCGAAATCGATTATTGGTAATTCGTGTAAATAGTATATTTGTAATATATTGGGCTTTGTTTAATATTATGTATAATTTTTGTTAAATGAATTTGGTTAACATTATTAAATTAAATTAATTATATCAAGCTTCTAATGCACAAGAGTCATAACTTATAATTTGAAGAAATTGATACTTTTTTCTAGAATTTTCCTTGGTTATGTCCAAGTTTCAGGCTACATTGTATCTAAATATAAGCACGCCATTTCAATAAAAACTAATACATTTTCCGTATTATTATGAAATTACAGATTGTACTTTTAAACTGATTTCTATAAACACATAAAATAAACTAACATACAATTTGTAATTCTTAAGTGAATTTGTACATAAATATAAATAGTTTAATAACTAAAGAGGTATATTATGTTTTAGATTAATAGTTTATGATTTCAATTTTTTAATCTGTATATGTTTCTTATAAAAAATAATATATAAGCTATTGCCTAATGATAAATCTTTGTCTCAAGTAATACTGTCATATTAGATAATTTTGATACAAAGATTTATCTTAAAAAATATCTTGTATCCTTAAAAATTAGTAATTGTAAACATTTTTTTTTTAAATTTAGTTTAATATCTATGTAAGGTTAAATTGTTGTTTTTTCATACATTTTTATTACATCCCAGTTGATTTATTTTCAATATATTATATATATATATATATATATATATATATATATATATATATATATATATATATATATATATATATATATATATATATATATATATATATATATATATATATATATATATATATATATATATATATATATATATATATATATATATATATATATATATATATATATATATATATATATATATATATATATATATATATATATATATATATATATATATATATATATATATATATATATATATATATATATATATATATATATATATATATATATATATATATATATATTTTTTGTTACTAATTTATTCTTATTATTCTAGTAGTATATTATTTAATATATTATTATTAGATGGTTTATTTTAGACATAATTTAAAAAATATAACAATTTATTTAACAAGTTAATCTGTTAATCTCAATAGATAATAATTTAGTTCGAAATTAAATAAAATAAACTTGAGTAACAGATACATACATATCACATATATGTATATACAGATAAAGAAGTTTTATGCTTGCCCTGATAAAAAATATTAAAAAAATTAGTTGTTAGGATTGTTTACTAATTCAACTGACGCTTACAACACTAATCTGTATATTAGTTATTCAAAACCATATGAATTTTTTTTTATGTTTTTTTTTAATTCCAATTATATTTTTATGTTCATGAAGTGGTGATATCCAAAATATTATAATTCGATAAGCATCTATTAATATATTCTTTAATTCAAAAATCGACCACTTAATCTTAATATTTTCAAAATATTGATTTACACAAAAAAAAAAAAAATATTTAAAGACAAATAACAATTTGAAAGCACTGAAATTCGAACCCGCGCCTCATAAACGGTTTCAATTCGCGAGGTCAAACACAGCTGCGTTCAAATTTTCATTTTCTACAATATTCTAGTAATTATAAAAAATAATGTTTAAATATTATTTTGACAGTTTGATACTATAACAACGTTTTATCTGTATTTTTTTTGACATAATTTTAAATAAAGTGTCCGCTTTTTATTTATGAATGCGCCTAACACGAATGCTCTTCAATATGCGAATGACTGATGTAGTTTCTAAGCGTTTTAAATGTAAACTGTAGTTTGTTTGAAGTAGATACGTTTTATAATGAATGGACGTCAAAATATTATTACATTTGAATGTATTTTTGCCGTTGGATGTAGAATTTTTGATTTTTACAGTTATATGGCTTAAGAAAAGTTGGAAATGGTTTATTTCCGTACTCTGAGGCAAAACGCGGTGTTTAGCGCCGTCATATAAAACGCAATGTCTTAAAATTACAAACATATCTCTGCCAAGCGTGAAGCTAAAAACGCATTTGTTTTGTTTCACAACATGTAAAAATAACACTTTTAGAACTAATTGCAGCTACTTTATTACTGTGTCAATTAACTTTTGATAGTACTGTAGGGCAATGGAAGTTCTTATTAATTCAAATCTAACTAAGTCACGTATCTCTATACAATCATTATTGTAAAAATAGTTATTTGATCTTAATATTGACCATCTATTAGAAGTTTTATTTAAATATTAGTTGTGGATATTTAATCTGTCCCTAGAATATCTGCTTGTAAAAAAGCGTGTAGGTTGTATGGAGAGAAATATATAATATTTCAATGTACCTACTACTAAATAAATATAAAACATATTAAAACATTCCCATAGGCTTTTATGCATTTTATTCTAAAATTAGCTTTAGCCTACATATAACAGGATAAAAGAGGAACCTAGTGTTAAGACACTCCGTTCCTCAGTTTTCACCCCATAACGAAACATGGCGGAAGTTAAAATAATTTATTTTCTTGGGAACTTGAACTCACACTCGTCGCGTAAACAGCAAAAATTGTAGACTAACTTCTTTTGTTTTATGTAATATCAATTCTTAACTAAGTGTGCATTTCTTTAAAGTACCACTTGTAATAATATTTTGACGTAAGCAATGTATATAGGAGTGTTGAAATTTTTTACCTGGTGATGTCTTTATACAATGCTGTGCATATTTTTCTGTGAAAATAAATTTTTCATTATATATCTGGTTTTATTTTATTCTTTATTTTGGATACTAACAATATTAGACGATTTGCTTAACTTAACTTAATTTTACAAGTCACTTGGACTAAAAATACTAGTTTGCACTTTGGAGTTTATTTAAATTTAAAAAAAAAGTTTACAAATATTTTATTGCCTTGATTGCCTTTATTGCCTTTTTGGTATATCATTTTATTAATCTCTTCACGCTTTATCCCGCACATGTCAGATTAGGCAGAGGGAGCTACAGGAACCATAAGAACCCAGTGTTAAGAAACTCCGTTGCTTAGTCCCTGTTTTCTTCGTCTCCGTTCACCGCCTTTTTCGAGACACTGCGTGTTGAGTTGCGGAACTCAACGCCGCGCTTTGCTTAGTATCCAGAGCGTCTTGGTAGCTATATAATGAGCGGAAAATAAAGAATTGAGTGTATTCACAGTTATCGAAACTAATATAGTTTTCGAAAACCATTTGTTTCTCGTCTATGTACCAAAAATTGCCTAATGATTCGAAACTTTATAACTGATAATCTTACCCTTTTGCAAACTTCGAATATGTTCATAATGACATAGCTCACTTGGATAAATGATAAATCGATATCGATACTTTCGTTTCATTTTTGGTATCTTTATTAGGTATAATAATTTACAATATTTTTGGAAACCAGAAGTGGTTGGAGTTTACTTTAAAAAAACATGGAACACACGAAGACCACATCTTTCGTATTCGGACAGAGATTCTGCGTAATTGCATTAAATTACATGAATCACTTAATAATAATATTTCAGACTAGTTCCCTTCCAATACCTACATCGCTTTTATAGTTCATGTCATCTAAGATTATCGTCTTTTTAAAAGAAATTTCTATACCAAAGAACTCAATCATCATATCGTATTAATAGAAGCTGACTGACTGACCACGTGGAGAAATAATAGTGGACGATTTTTTCCCTTATATCCTAATGTAGTTTTGAAGATCGTCCGAATACACCATAGCAGCATTATTATGATATTGACAAATATTATTTTAAATCACTAATTGTCTACACACTTCTACTACAAACCTTATTTAAAGATGAGAACTTTATGTGAAACTATAAATCTCTATTATTATTGTGAGAAAGCATAAAAACAAATTTGCCGTCGTAGCCTGCTCATCCTGGACGTAAATATGTCATATGGTTCAAATACCATCTACCTGCCTTTGAGAAAATAGTCTTGTCAGACGACAGACATGGAGATTTTATAACGTTTTTACTATTAAAATGCGGAACCCTTAGTTTAATATAATTAACTTATATATTTATAAATTATTAACAAACAAAAAGCATATATATATGTGTGTGTATATATATCATATTTTATTCATTGACCAACAATCGTTATCAAATTAAATTACATAAAAACATATACATGAAAACTCGATCATGCGTATTAAATGCGAAAATAACAGGAAAATAGAGGCGTCCCAGGACTGTTTAGCTACAAGGGGCCAGTCGAGCCAAGGGAGCCGCGCAGACGCCCGCCCAGCGTCAGAAGCTTTCTTACGTTACACTTTACGTGAACTAACGTGGTTCTTATTAACAGAAAATATTTTAAAATTTGTTATTTCTTTGTAATGAATTTACGGTGTTGATATTATTACATAGTTAAAATGTTGATAGAGAACAAGTGCTTGGGAAATTTAGGGGTGTTTTTTGGTGAAAATTATTAATAGGTTTTATTAATTTTTATTTACTTTTATATTACAATAAATATTTCTTTTAATTAAATATTTATTTTTAATATTAAAACTGATATAATAATAAAAATAGCACAAATATCTAATATATTAAAAATATATATATATATTTTATATTTATAATAATAAAAATTTAAATTACTCACCAATAAAATTATAAATTAAAGAAATTATCAAGTAATTACTGAATTCAGAACATATTTTCTTTATTAGCTTTTGGTGGGTAAAGCTCGTTATAAATAAAAGTTCTAATATACCGCTGGAACGACCTGTTGCGTCGAGCTTCTGTATACTTCTGTCAAAACTTGTTACATAATTGATGATATATAATATATGTAAATATATATGTGATATAAATATAGATTAAATTATATTATGAAAAGCAAAATTTAAATATTTTTGTAACAAATAATAAGACCATTAATTACACAGACTAAGAGTGGCTTTAAAAAGTGGAACTTTTGTTCCTTAAAATTTAAATTAAAAAAAAATCCTATCAAAATAAATATATAAATAATATTAAGATCTACAATCTAATTTGTATGCAAAACATCCACCGTATTACAGTAGAACGTAAATGATCAATGAACAGTTTGTTGTGTACATATTGAGCAATAAAGGTGATTTAATGTTATCGCAGAATGTTTGTCCTTTGCAAATATTTACATAAAGCTATGTCTTCTATGAGTACACTGTGGTAGTACACAATTTAAATTCTTAGAGCTTTGCCTCAATTTTTACCTTCAAACCAATGAAGATATATTTTTTTCTTTAAAATTAGGCAATGTAATAAAAAGCCACGTACTACCAACATTGTCAAAGTTTTTACTAAGTAGCGATTTTTAATACGCAAAAAAAGCTTCAAAGATATGACATATATTTAACTTCATTATTTGTGCTATCAGTATGTTTCTTTTTTAAAAAATATTAATAATTTCTTAAAAAGCGATTGTATTTGATTTTAAAATATCTTTTTGATAACTTAATACATGTATTTATATTATTACGATTAATTATTGAATTTACCATATAAGTATATTTTAAAACAGTAAAGTGACGTACGTAATGAAGTTCGATAATTCTTTTGAAGGCTTGGTTGTTAAGCTATTTGTTTTAGCTTCAATTACTCACTGCCACATGGTTCTTTGATAATATTTATTTTGTTATTACGCAAACATACATATATATAATTAGGTTTAGTTTACGATTTTATTCTCGAAAAGTTATTCCATATTTTTACTTTTAATTTATTAAATTAAAAAAATCAATTTAATATTTTTACATATAAAAATAGCTTAAGGACTTTAAAAGTATTTTTATAATATTACAAATTAAATGCAACCTCATAATATTTGAGACTAAGTTCGTGATAATTCATGTGACTTCAGTATATTGTATACATATGGTGCTAGCCTGTACTATTTATAGGAGCTTTGCGAGACGGAGCAGAAATCAATAAACAACAGATTAAAGTTGACATAAAAACTAGGCCTCCTTGTCATATAAAATACATTTTCATAACGAACAACCTCAACGACATTTCGAAGTAAATAATGTGTCGCTATTCCAGTTACCTCTGTTAACGATTCGATAGAAATGTTTTAATATATAAAAATATATAAACATATATTGTATCAAGCAGAATGAGCAAAGAAAGCTTAGTTAGAACACTATATATAATATCAAATTTAACTGGAGGACCCTCCTTGTAGAGACAGCCTGTATATGCAACAGTTTGTGAGTTCAATTCCCACTAATTATTTTAATTTTTCTCGCTCTGGCAACAAAATGAAGCGCGGCGCTCCATACGCATATTGAAAAGTGAGGTACAAAATGATTTAACACTACCTTCAACCTGCAGTTACTTCAACCGACATAAGTGAAACTGAAAAAAATTAACTATGCAATCAGATATATCCAACTTCGACTATGTCGATATTTTTATTATAGGTTTATGGATTAAAAACAAATATTTGTTACATACCTTGTGTCTTAATACATACATATATACTATAACTAAATTAGTGGCTTACCATTTGATACAAAATGTGAAAATGACTTTATAAACTTATTATAATATGGACTAATCACAATGAAATGGCACTTCTGCCTTGTGTTGCTTGATAATAATGTTATCGGAGAAGAATGTAAAAGCAGAATCTGCTTTTACTGGCATCAATACTCTCATAAGAGAGTACATTGGCAGAACAACAAGTTCAGATGATACAGAAACCAAAGTACAAGAAAATTTAACAACTGCTACGCCTTTGAAGCTGTCGACAAGAAATGTGAATGTACGGACGTCTTCTACTTTGCAAACGACTCTAAATAGTGTTATTACAGTAAGTATTGTGATTGTAATATACTGTAATTTGTTTTCTTTAGAATCTCTTTATCTATGAAATGCTATTCCATGTGCATAATTTTCTGAGTTATTATGGCTTTTCTGCGTATATCTTAATCTCGGGAGAATTTAGAAATAAAAAGTTCCACAACTTCCATTAAATTCCATTGAAACTTTAATATAAATTGAGGTATTCTGGAGGTTTTCTCAGACAAAGTTTTATCATGCATCAAAATCAAAGTTAAATTTTGGCAATAATTAAAGAGTTATAATATATGTTGTTGTAGAAAAAGTCATTTCACACGTATACTGTAATTAAGATCTTGCGAATTGAGTGTACGAGCGCAAATTGAAGTCTGTTGGAAAGGGTAACGATGATACTGTGATTCGAACAGTGGGAATCCCTCTAAACCACATACAAAAAGTATATATATATATATATATATATATATATATATATATATATATATATATATATATATATATATATATATATATATATATATATATATATATATATATATATATATATATATATATATATATATATATATATATATATATATATATATATATATATATATATATATATATATATATATATATATATATATATATATATATATATATATATATATATATATATATATATATATATATATATTTGAACAATATCAATTGTCTCAATAGAAAAACCGATATTGTTTCTATTGCTATCAGAAAATATCACGTTTTTTTATCAATCGTTATGAAAATTTATAGAACATTAATGTTGTGAAACAAAATTATTTGAAGATTTTTATCAGTGTAATTGTAGGCAATGTACATTATTGATGTCTCGACTTATTGTAATTTTGAATATTTGCGGTACGACTAAAGCAATTTAGTGATAAGATACCCAGTCCCTCGCTTCTTGCTCCTAAAATTCTAATTGCCTTAGGTTTATACACTCGGCACTTCAAAGTTGTATCTAGATAATATATCTTTAAGCTATAATAGATTAGTTTATTTAAATATATAACATAATAACTACAAATATTCGCTTGAAAAGCCTAAATGTAAAAATTGGGACTGGGAAAAATTGGGATTCAATTCTCCAAAAAACTGAAAAAAAAACGTATAATACTGAAAAAAGCTTACATAAAAAAATACCATAACATATATATAGCTACAAAACTATAATAACCTGTTCTGTTATGTTATACTAACGTGAAATTCAACTATAAATTACTTTTGTGTACACCGTTTTACACAGAATGCTATAAATCACCTACGTTGCCAAAAACTCTCGGTTTTTTTGTAAATTTTCACTAAAGCATTTATCATTGTACCCAGTTCTTTAAGTTATTGTTTTCGTGCAATTAAAATATACATTACCAGTCCAAATGTACAGTGTTAATGCGCTTATCTAATCTATAATGGCGTATCGATGTAACGTCAGAGGATCTCAAGTGTCGGCCATATTATCTACGTTAGACCGAAAATTGATAGCCTATCCGTAAACTAACGCTGTGGACATACTCTCGTGTTAACAGCAAAGATTTTCTATTTAATTACGATTAAATTATTTCACACAAAAGCCCTAGTTTTTTGTAGCTTATTTAATTATAATTACAGCCGTTTCAAAATTCGTCGCAGATTTTCTTTAGTCTTTGTGAAATTTCAGAACTTCTTTTACAAAGGATTACAAAGTACACAATTTTGTATGTTTTTACCTATATTGTATCTATAGATTAAACAGAATTCTATACTTATACTTATACAGGAATGGATGGATGTTACCTCGACCTTCATTTAAAGCATAGTATTAACTAGCCTATAAAAACTTGGTAAAATTATAAAACAACTTAAACTTTCAAAAATAAAAAAATATTTTTTTCAAACAAAATAAATGATTAAATTATTGTTCTGAAATAAAACGCCATTTCTCAAGTATGATGCAAGCGTACACTATCCTGTGATAGGGGGAAAGAGATATATCCAATTCTCAATAGGTTATTTTTTTGAATGAAAGGTGACAGATTGACAACGTTTGATAGTATTTTTGTAGTACGCGGTTACGCGTTACACAGCACGTATAAATATCGTGAAATGGGAAAAATGATCCTGTGCCTACATTATTCATAATAGTGAATTAGTTTTTTGTATTAAGCCTTGAAATATTTTCCCCTATAAGTAGTTTTGATAACGGCCGTCGTGTCAAAACACCCTGTATAATACTTTTGACAGAAACAAATTTAATTTTGTATAAGATGTGCATCGTTACATTACATGTTTATCTCACTAAATATGTAATACTTTTTAATTTATTTTATTTTTTTTTGTTGAAACAATTCAATATGCACATCACTTTTCGTCATTTTAATGATGCAATTGATAAAAATGTCTGTCTAAGTATAGACATCGTCTATACTTAGACAGACTTTTTTTATCATTTAAGCTGTAGTTGTATGTATCTTTGGCTAAATTCCATATTATATTTAAGTCGATATTTAGGAGTAATAATGAGGCTCCTAAATATTTTATACTAAAATAATTCATTAAAATAATTTAAATTAATGTTTATATATGAAAAAAATCACAATTCTTACATTATAATAATTCAACGTAAGTATATATCTAACAAGTAGTGTGCCCCTTCCTTAATCCACTTGTAAATCTTAATCGTTAAAAAATTTCGTCTATTTTCGTGTTTCATCGTAATACTACAATCAATGCATTGTGGCCTTGTCTTTTACTTCAGCATTGTTTACTAGACGGACAGAAATAAGTAGAAAAATATATCCACTGGTCGTTGAATCATATAATTACTCCTATGTGTGATACTGAAAGTTGATTCATGTAATATTATATATGTATATAGTATATATATGTCATTATGTTAGAAATATCGTGTAAAGATATAATGTGATTGATGAAGATGTGTGCGTACAAAGTGTTGTTCGTGACCATAACATTGGAGTGTAATTTATTTTGTGCCAGTCTCCAGTATTATGGAACACCAACTTTTGATCAGTACTTCAATCCTACGAAACAATATGTAAGTGAAGGCAGTATACACAAAAAATATACATATATATATATGGAAGACATATGTTTTTATAATATATTTTTTATATATTTTTTATATTTTTTAATACAAGTATATTTTTCATACATATAATTTAATGTTTTTATTAGAATGAATATCTATTTCATAATAAGAGCTTTATAAAATATATTTTGTCAAACTATTATTTAAATGAAATTGGATCTTTTACTCTATTTAGCAAAAATGTTGGACACTTTAAAAATGTAGCCTTTGTTTTATTATCTTCCTGAACGATTTTAAAAAACGTTTAAGAAGATGATGCAGCAAGTTCTCAAATTAGATTACGTTTTATAGTGTATAATACTTTTATTTTATTTTATTTAATTCCAGTTTGAGAAATCCTGAATCCTTTGCAATCTTTTTTATATAATTTTATATTTTCGAATATTCTATAACTTTAAAGAACAGCAACACGATTATTATTAGAAGTAAGTAGTTTAGATTTTATTAGTAGTTCAAATGATAACTATTAAAGACTTTTTAGGATAAGCTACATATATACAGAGCAATGTAATCAGAAATTAGTGTTAAGACACTCTGGTCTCCGCTTTCCGCCTGAATTTGAAACATTGCGTGTTGAGTGGCGGTATTCGACGCTACGTATTAGTATTATTTTTCATTTGTACTCAGACGGTGTCTCACTACGCCATGTTGGCTACATATGCATTTTTGAAGTATATAATATATGTATCGTATACAAATATACCGTATTCTCTGAAGAAAATGATAATACAAATGATTTAAGCGACTAAAAGAGAACTATCACGAAATCACAATTAAAACTTATATTATGAAATATCACGCATATGTATGTATCATCATTCATGTTTTGTGTTATTCAGTATCGCTTATCAATTGATAAGCAAATAGCTTTATTTGTGTCTCCTAGATAGTAAATTAATTGGTTTCTATATTTTATATTAGTTTACTGCCGTAAATCGTTACAGAAAAATACAATATTAATATTTTTTTAGCAGTCACGAAACTGAATGTCAGGAATTCAATTACAGTACCTATTTCGATTTATTCTATACCTTTAACCTTGTCATACATTTTTCGTCGTCAATCGTCACAAGATTTTTTCCCCCTTTTTTCTTATTTATTTTTGTTTTTCTTTTATATTTCTTTTTGGTTGTTTGTTCATCACACATCCTCTCAACGTCTCCAATTATAGCAACTTCGCTTGTATCTGTAGATATGGTCTTGATTTTGAAATCTTTCAGCAAAATTGACTTTAAATACATATCCTAGGAAAAATCATATTTTTTTACACTCGCAACCTACTCGTGGCTTCATCCAATGGAACTAAAAAAAATAATGTTCATTAAATAAACTCTCATCTCTGGTCTGGTGCACCTCGATACCTGCTTCTTCTATTTGACCGCTTCCAACGTCGGGTGGTTCAGGCTGTTGATGAAGAAGTCTCACTAAGCGGCTCAACCTTCTGGCCCTGTGGAGAGATATCACATCATTGTGTATCTTCTACCGAATATACCACGGGGAGTGTTCTTTAGAACTATTTGGGATAATACCAGCTGCAGATTTCCACCCTCGCAACCCCCGCCATAAATCAAAATTCCATCCTCACTATCTAGTTGATTACCTTGCATTTCATTAGAAATTTTTTACTCTGCAGGGAGGTTACAGCATTGTGTAACTTCCCTGCAAAGGTATTACTCACCCGACACGATATTAGACCTTCAAGAAGCGAGTCTACACCTTCTTAAAAAGTAGGTGTCACACTCTTGAAACTTATGGCTTCATGGGCGTCTACGGGCAGCGGTCATCACTTAACATCAGGTGACCCACTTGCTCGTTTGCCTCCCTCTAACATAAAAAATAAATAAATTGAATTACCATTCTCGTAATTTTCAATATAAATATTTTATTAATTTAAGATATATCTTAACACATAAAGATTGTTAGTTATTCGCAATAAAAAAATACTTTGTTGGTACAGTTGATTCAGAGATTCGGGTCCAGAATTCCTCAATTCTCTACTCAGTTAATGCAGATTTTTCAAGAATCTGTTTAGAACGTAAAATATTTGGGCAATTGTTTTGTAACAAACAAAATTTTGGCAAAACAATATATTATTTAAAATTAATGGGAAAGAATAGGCCTAAGGTAAACTATAGAAAACTACTGTACAAACACATACATATAGACAATAAGCTCATTGTTTTGGGCTCCGTTACATGGCTTTGGTGTGTTTATTTTCAAGAATATATTTTTTTAAATATCTTGTGTAAATGTATAGATGTACCAACACCAAAATATATTCGGCAAAAAGTTCGATATTTATTTATAGATAAGATTTCTATGGTACGAGTACTATATAACGTGTTGACATAATTAATTAATAAAAAAACCAGATCAATTACTTGAGGTTTAAATAACAGCCTTTGTTGAAACTAGCCTATTATGCGAACGTTAATTAATAATATGTTTTTTATTGATTCAAATTACATCGGATATACTTTGAAGTCGTAATTAAAAATACTTTTTTTCTGCTCTGGTTGAATATACTGGGACGTTACGTGAGAAACATTGCACCTTGAGACGGTACAAGCTGGTAACAATCTGATTAAAAGCAAATAAGCTTTTTAGTAACCTTTATATAATAGCTTTAAGCTTTACCCTTCTTTAAGCAACAGCGAAACTTTCTTATTTTTCGCACCATTCCCATAAAACCCTCTTTCGTACCAAAATTCGCTTTGACAGTTATACACTGTCGTATAAGCAAGTAATAAGTAATAAAGATATCATTCAGTTCAATCACTTAGTGAAAGGTTTTTGGTTGCACAGATGCGTGAAGATAAAAAAGCTCTTTGAAAATATATGACGAAAATGACTTACAAATAATTAGTATACTTATAAGGTATTAGTGATTACATCACACTAGCGAGTGATTAGCGATTAAATAAATATTATTAAATCGATATTGCATGTATACGAGTACGTCAATAATTTATTTTTTAACAATTTTGATAAGGAAATATGGTGTGACTCGACATGTTTGTGATTTATGAGTAGTAGGTTTTATTTTTGTTTCACACTTTATCCCACGTATTGCAGGGTAGGATAAAAGCCTTGTGTTAAGACTTTAAGCCCAACTTTTCAGACATTGTGGGCGGAACTGCACGGCGCTACATTTTGTATTAATACAGTGTAGAAATAAAAATAATTCTGTGTCGAGTGGAATTTGAAACTGCAACTGTCACGTTTACGATCTATATTGACTCTGCTATATAATGTTATTACGACGACGATTTTTCACTCTAACTAAAATAATATTAACATCTACAATTTTAATTTTAATTGAGGACCGTCGTAGCGCAGAGGCGTAAGCGTCTGCCTGTAAACGCGACGGTTTCTTGGTTCGATTCCTATTCCAGGAAGATGGATGTTTCTATTTCCATTTTCTTCGCTCTGGCAACTAGGCAAAGCGTGGCGTTGAGTTCCGCCATTCAACACGCAATGCCTCGAAAAAGGTGGAAAGCGGGGACGAAAAAAAGCAGGAATTAAGCAACGGAGTGTCTTAACACTAGGTTCGTGTGGTTCCTGCAGTTACCTCTGCCTACCCTGCCATGTGCGGGATAAAGCGTGAAGCTATAAATAATATACAGTGCTACTACACACAATGTGACCACCAAAGTGATTTGTTACTAGTTACTTCTGCTCACCTCGTCTGATGTTATAAAAAGACGCAAACACATTCTAAAAGTATCCTCTTTTAATGATGACGGATTACTGGAAATTGTCGAAAAACTCTAATTTTAAAAAATAACTGTTTACTATTGGAATATATATCGTAAATTGAGTTAAAAATGTTCATTAGGACGTTTTAAAATTAAAGTCAACAATCTTACTAAATACATTAATAAATCGTATGAAGAAAAACGTATTATTAAAAAAAGAAAATCATAGATTAAATTATGATTATCATAGAATATATCTAGAAAACAGTAGTGGTAAATTTTTAAAATAAAAACATCGAAAATAAAAACATCGACCATATGTTTCGCTGCTTATTAGGATAGAGATTCTGCGCAATTCACTTAGTGATGTAAATCACTCAATAACTTCAGGGTAGTTCCCTCGCAATACCGTAATACCTGCATACAACTACATCTATTAACGCAATTATACTGTTCGTTTTATGAAACTACCCTTTTTACAAGTATTAACAAACTCAGAAGTGGTTAAAGTTAATTGAAATATAAAACACTAAAAACACATATTGATCACATGTTCGACTATATTCGGACATAGAGTCCTCGCAATTACATAGAATGACGTAAATCACTCAATAACAGTACGTCAGGATAGTTCCCTTCCAGTACAGGCCGTTGCCAACGAGCAACTGCCACGATTGACATAAATTCAACGCTTTTATAGTCTTTATGATCTTAAACTACCCCCTTTCATGAAATTGTTTGGAATAACGACTAAATAAAGTAGGTGGTAGCTAACACAAGAAAATAACAAAACTAGAACGCTTCCTCTTAGCTATACCTACTCACAAGTAGTAGTTGAACGTTGATGGACACATTTCAACCGTTAACGTTTAGATTCAAAATACCTTACGGCTATGATACGTTATGTGGAGCACAAAATTAAGTTAATATTCAAATTTAAAGCAAACAAACGTTTCTCAGCTTTCAACAACAAGTGTTATTTCGGGATTTATGTACGCAAACATTATATTACTCAATCAACTATTTACTTTTGTTATTAGTTTCTAGTTTTGCTTAATATTCGGGTTAAAGCGTAAGTTTTTGATATATGGACCAGACCCAATCCAGTATGGTCTTGAAATTGTTATTTACACTATACGCCTTGTAGGTAATGGTGTAGTCTAATTGAAATTTGCTGATAAAATTACAGACATATGTTCTACGCCAGGCATCAAAACAACTTGCAGAAAAAAATGATTCCACAGGTCGTAGATAGAAATATCTTGCAGATAAAGAGACCTATTTAAACCATAAACATTTATCTGGTAGACAGCTATAGTTACCATCTTACTATCTGAAACTTTATTATTAAACGATAAAACTGACTTTTAGTCTTTTGAATAACGAGAATATTCTATATTAATGAAAGTATATCGAATATATCTACTGTAAAAATATCTTATACTTTTTATTTATTTTTGTTTTACTTAAAATCATTTTTGATTTTATGAAACTTTGGTTTTGTATAAGCTTTGACCTTCGACTAATAAAGAAATTGTTACTAAAAGCACCAATAAAGCTTCACGACACCGTTCAACACTTTGTTTATTGGAATTATCATTAAACCATTATTGCTTAATAACACTCCTCTAAATGAACAAACCTTTTTCAATTTTTTTTTACATTTGAATGATATGAATTGATGCCTTCCATATCCTACTATAATGTACTGTATACATATAATGTATGTAGGGTATGGAAGGCATCGATTCATTAATTAGTGCTAAGACACTCAGGTCTCTATTTTACCTGCGAATACGAAATGGTACGTATTAAGACGTGAGGAAGTAAGAGACGTGTTGTAGGACTTAAAGAATTAAATAAAACAATATATATTTATATATTAAATATATGTTATTAGTACAAATATACCATAAATTTTTTTATTACTTAATTATTTATATACTTTTCTAAAATAAATTTTACAGAGGATAAATTTAATTTTTAAGTACTGACATCACTTTTGGTTTTCATCATACATCTTAATAGTAGAATCATAGTAATTAAAACTGGATCTCTTATAAACATGCATCCCTCTGTTGTGTAATATTTTTTCTTTTTTACCGTACATTCTCCTTTGTGTGTTCTCCATTCAACGTGACATTGGCAAAGTGAATTGTGCTCAACTGGCACGCTCGAAACGCCATAAATTAAAAAAAGAAGAAGAAGAATCATAGTACCAGCCACATATTTTATAAAATTACCTACATACAATTGTAACGTAAGAAATTGTTTACAGGATAGTCCCTACAGTGTTCGTCACGCCGCCCTGCCTGAAGGAGTTGCTGTGTATCCCTTGCCACTTAGAGGATCAGATCACGAGCTCATGTTCAATGTCACATGGGATCCACCTCATGGTGAGAATAAGTATATAGATCTATATTTTTAATATTAATAAAATTACAAATTAAGAACTTTGAATATAATTATAAATAAGAATTTAAGTTAGAGAAAGATATAATTGGATTATTATGTTGAGATATTCTATATATTTTCAACTTTCTGATAACAATAAGCATAAAAGATAAATGCTATATGTGCTACATACATATATCGTATAGGCTTAATATAACCTCTAGAAAATAAAAAAAAATATATAAAGCGTTTTAACCTAAAGCATAACTCCAAGTATTGTTCACAGACCACAGAACCACGTTTTTGTTTACAATTTTTACCTCTCCTTTTTTTAGCTTCACGCTTTATCCTGCACATGGCAGGGTAGGCAGAGAGACTGCAGGAACTATTGGAACCTAGTGTTAAGACACTCCGTTGCTTAGTCCCTGCTTTCTCCGTCTCCGCTTTCCGCCTTTTTCGAGGCATTGCGTGTTGAGTGAGCAAATGGAAATAGAAAAATCCATCTTCCCCGGCTGGGAATCGAACCCAGAAACCATCGCGTTACAGGCAGACTTTACGCCACTCAACTACTTCTTTTTTAACGTAGCTAATTTACAATGTCACAATTTTTACCTCTACTTCTTTTTTAACGTAGAAAGTCTGGTATCCAGAACTTTGAAACTTGGCTTAGGAATTAGGAGTCGCGAACTAATTTCTTGCAAAAGTGGAGAAAGAGAAGCTATTAATATCTACCTCTAAATATGGATCGAAACCTACAAAAGCGTGTAAACAGTGACACGCCCACGATATCATCTATTTAATCAATATAACTTGACTGATTAATTAATTGATTTTAACATTTATTCCAGTTGTCAAACTCAATTTAGTGATGTAACGTATAATTGACTTGTCATCGTCAAATATGGATTTTTATTTTCGATTAAAAAAAACATTAATGTTATATAAACATTGCTATGATATTTTTTTTTTTTTTTTTTTATAGCTTCACGCTTTTATCCCGCACATAGCAGGGTAGGCAGAGGGAACTGCAGGAACTATACGAACCTAGTGTTAAGACACTCCGTTACTTAGTCCCTGCTTACTTCGTCCCCGCTTTCCGCCGTTTTTCGAGGCATTGCGTGTTGAGTGGCGGAACTCAACGCCGCGCTTGGCCTTAGTTGCCAGAGCGAAGAAAATGGAAATAGAAAAATCCATCTTCCCCGACTGGGGATCGAACCCAGAAACCGTCGTGTTAGTCGCATTACAGGCAGACGTTGCGCCTCTACGCCACGACGGTCCTCTGATATTTTTGTCATTTTGCTTTTTGAGCTATAGGTATAAAAAGTCGAGAGTTGTATCAAGTGCCTATCGTACTTGTAGAACAAGGCGTCTAATTTTGATTAATCAGTTATAAACTCTTTATTGTAGTTAGTCATAATTATAGGTCAAAGAAAAGGTTTTCAAAGAAAGGTTTCTTTGTGCGTTTTATAAATTAAGTACTTTGGTTTTGGTTACATGACGAAATTTTACACAAAATACGGCTAGGTATACTTGGATCTTGGGTGCTAGTATTTTTACCTGGCCGAAATCCATATTGGGCTTCATCTAAAATATAATTTTTTTCATAAAATTTAATGTTATCGGCCTGTAATTGTTAACGTCATCATGCTTCCCTTTAACTTTAACTTCCCTTAAACTGGTTTAACACAAGCGTCCTTCAGTTCATCCGGGTAGGTCTCCATTTCTATGCTAGTATTAATGAATTTAGCAAGAGGCTATTTTTAAACTACATATTATACCTTCATAACTTTAATACTTCGACTCGACGTCTTACTGCCTCCTTATATATACCAACTGTTATGACATTTGGGGAGATGTAACCTAATATTGCTATGAACCTTACACAAACGACTCATATTAATTACACAAATAACACTCAACTAACTTTGTTTAGTATTATTTTTGTTTTATTGCTTTATCTATGGTTACATAAATTCATTATTCATTCATTCATCGTTTTATTATTTATTTTTATATTTGTTTAGGTCCCAATAAAGCCCAGTATAAAATACTGTTTACTGAAGGCCACTTTCATTTAAGTAGAAGACGAATATAAGTATTTTTAACAAAATTAAATATAATTTTTTATAGGAAGTTTGACGATCAACATAACAATTGTAAGAAAACATAGTAAATAAATATGGTGGATGATTAATTTTCAAATTAATTTGCAGTCTAACCACAACCAAATAAGCTATGATATTCTCATTTCATTCTCGATCAATAGCATAAGAATAATTATTATTTTAAACTTGAATTGCATTATAGCTTGAATTACTGCCACTCGTTTTCACTTATTGAGTTTTTAATCGATACCTATTGCCTACAAAACCCATATAAACAAAAAAACGTGTTATTATTTTAATTAATAGACGGCTTTAGCATAAAGTAAACACCAGAACATTAGCAGAAGAAGACATATTGACAAACGTGTTACGTCATTGATGATTGTTTATCTGTCACGTGTGAATAGTATATATATCAGCCCTGTAATATTCACACCGTCAAATTGAATATATATATATATATATATATATATATATATATATATATATATATATATATATATATATATATATATATATATATATATATATATATATATATATATATATATATATATATATATATATATATATATATATATATATATATATATATATATATATATATATATATATATATATATATATATATATATATATCAGTTAAAATAGACAAAGTCAAAAATAATTTATATTTTGTCCTCAGGGCCACATGTTCAGGAATATTCTCTGGAAGTCCACAGTTTGACTGATACAACAGATTGTCGATCGAATCTTTGCTATGAATACAACATTCCAGGAGTAAGTAACTTTGTTCTAATTTTCCATTGAAACTTTTATTTTAGTCTGAATTTTGTAGAAATAAATTTCTCAAAATCACTTTTTATCAATGAAAATTTATCAATTTTAATATCAAAGAAATAAATGACGAATTTCTGTAGATGTACATTTTGATTAATATTTTAAGCATAGCAATTCAGTTGGTTCGTCTTAGTATGTATTTAATAGAATAATAAATTTTGTACACACTTTTTCGGTTTCAAGCTTTTTTCTATTTGTATGTGGCAGTGTAGACAACTTTGTGTTAAGACACGCTGTTTCTAACTTTACATTTGCATTATTTCTAATATTGCGAATAAGGTCTCTAGAGCGTTGTTAAAACAATGAAGACCACAACAACTGTTTTTTATTATTATTTATTTATTTATTTATTATCACATTACAATTTGGTACATTACTATGGGTATACAGAACATCATAAAAACCTGAACTGGTTTGTGTTGATGTTACATTAAATTAAATAAAATGCATTAAATTAAATAAAAATTATGTTACATAAAATAAAATAAATTAAATTACATGGTTACTTAATGTTTGTAAAGAAATGGTTTAATAAAAATTACAAACTATTATTTAAAAAATAATATTTTAGCTTAGCTTTAATATTGTCTTTTGAAATAGTATTACATAAGCTTAAGGGTAATTTATTGATTAATCTTGGAATAAGGTAAGCAGCAGTACGTTCGCCGTAAGTATTGTTAGCTCGTGTCGTACGCAACCGGTTATTAGTGACTGATCGTGTACATACAGAATGTTCAATGGGAATCTTAAATTCATCACAAAAATAGTATTTTTTTAATAAATTATACTTTAACAGGCTATGTACAGATAAAATTTTGTAAAATTTCAAAAGACCTAATTCTAATTAAAGTATCAATATGTCCAAAAGCAAATTTACTTTCCCATTTACTTATATTTGCAACGTCTGCTCAGCACCCGCACGGTGAATCCATGGAATGCTAAGTAGTTTCTTTTCTTCTTCAAATATCTGGACTTACATAATATATTCTTATTATTTCAATATTAATTTATATTGGTATTATAGCTAAGTGTAATTTTATAATTAAGGGTTCGCAAAATAGATTTATTTAGTTGATTGAATTATTTTAATTTTTCCCTGTCTCATAAATAAGAAACAAATTACAGCCACTGATTTCGCAATATTTCGAATTTGACTATGAGTGCTTTATTCCCTTTGCCTACCGCGCTATAAGCAGAACAAAAATAGCTAAGCCTAATACTGATAATATTGAGAAAGTTCCCATTATAACGTAAGGCTTACAAGATTTGTCATTGTTGAGAAAAGAGCCGAAAATTAAGGAAGTTAATTTTGTTTACTTTGTACTTTTACTTTTTTAAGAGCAAGTATTACAAAGGTAATTTAATAAAAGCTATTAAGGTTTCAAAGGTACTTTGAAATAATAAATTTAGAAGGAACAGTGTCTAAAATGGTAAGATAAGCTAAGCTAAGCTAAGATGGTAAAAATAATGTACTTATACGTGAGAGGCCATTGTGGCATAGTTTGATAGTGTCTAGTTATGATATGCAATGGGTTCACTTGCTTTATTGGGTTCCGTCCGCCAACAAATATTTTGAAATTGAGCGGAAAGGCAAGAATGTAGTGTTTTTACACTAACTTATTTCTTCACCTGCTATTGATTTAATATATTAGTTAACTTGTTGCAATAAGTTGTTAGAAACAGTTACTGGCGAAAAACTAGTATTAAAAATTTCAACGACTCTTAAAAGTCATACTGTTATGTTTATATGTATATTATATATTATCATTGGCTCAGCTACTAAGTAATTTACAGATGTTATGTAATATTTTTTTAGCATTCATTATGGAGTGTCATCCCGCCGCGTGCCAGTCCGGTACAAGAGGGTTGTGCAGTGAGACCAGGCTGTGCGTACAAAGTGAAGCTAATCGCCCACCCGTGGGACGGCCATACCGCAGCTTCTGTCAATGTTGAACTGGACTGGTAATAATAAAATATATATGTATATTTTTTCTCTTCACGCTTTACCCGCACATGGCAGGGTTAAGAGCGGAGTTTCTTAACACCAGTGCTAAGACACTCCGTTGCTTAGTCCCTGTTTTCTCCGTCCCCGCTTTCCGCCTTTTTCGAAGCATTGCGTGTTCAGTGGCGGAACTCATTGCCGCGGTTAGCGTAGATTCCAGAGTGTAGATCCCCGAGTGGGAATCGAACCCACAAACCGTCGTCTTTACAGATAGATGCGCCACTACGGTACATACAGTAAAAGATGCTTCAGGGTTTAAATAGGAAATGGATAAAATATAAGGAAACTTACTAAATGACGTTTGATGAATATTTTAACTAGTTTTTAGTATTGGCTTTTAAAAACGTTTGAATAATAGAAATAAACGTGTCACCTCATTAATGTGAACTTAATTATCCCAATTAATATGCAATCTTATTAATCAGACCTCTCTATCATATCTGGATTTTTTTATACTCATCCAACATCATGTTGATTTTTTAGTTTTTTTCTAATGTCCTAACATCGACATACTATGATGATAAACCGCATGGCTGTATGACCTATTTCCTGATATCTTCTCAATGGAATGAGTCATTTTCATTTCTATATTCATAAAAATTAGTCGAATTTTGGGAATGAGTGGAGAAAGTATTTTCACACATGTGCTTCGTTTTATTAGGATAATACTTTTAAGGAAGGTGAAGTCTTCTTTTTTTTGTTAAAAACAGAATTCACAATGCACACAGTCAAATGTTTCTTAAAGCAAATCCAATGTGCTAACGTGTAGAATTTGTTCAATCAATTAACTTAACCAGTATAAAGTAATTAAATTAAAAAGTTTCCACAAATAATATACAACGATGATTTATTTATTTTAATAAATATTTCTGCGTACAGTACTTTAGGCAAATTTTCCAGGAGCAATAAAACCGTTGTTTCATATTTAAATATAATACTAATTCCGCTTTCGTCTTTACAATTTCTTCAAAATATTCTCTTTTGAGAATTATAGATATTTTTCAAATATTTAATTGATTTTAACCATTTAACAAAGAGTTATTATTATTAACATTTTTTAATTTAAAGTGTTTTGTTATAACAAGATAATAATTTACAAATAATTTACTGAGTTAAGAATTTTCCAAATGCTTTTCTTACTTTTTGATCAATTATATTTGTATTTTGTATCAATTATGTATATTTTTTGTCTTATTCTATGAGATCATTTATACCATTTTTTTAAAAAAACTGGTAAATAAAAATTCAACGGCGACCCTCGCGTTGCAGCACATTATTTCACAAGTACCTTACTAATTGCTTATGTTTAAAAAAAATATTGTTAAAGATTTAAAAAAGTATTAGTTCATTATATACAATTGTTCAAAAATAGATAAAAAAATCAATAACAAAATTCTACTGATTCGAAACCTGTGAATAATCAATTATTATAACTATTTTCTTGTAAAGTTATTCAAATATATTATGCATGGACGATTAATTACGCATCAGATGAAAGGGACTATTATGTTTATCACAGTATATAGTACAAGTTTGAGCGAGTCACAATTTATATATATATATATATATATATATATATATATATATATATATATATATATATATATATATATATATATATATATATATATATATATATATATATATATATATATATATATATATATATATATATATATATATATATTATATATATATATATATATATATATATATATATATATATATATATATATATATATATATATATATATATATATATATATATATATATATATATATATATATATATATATATATATATATATATATATATATATATATATATATATATATATATATATATATATATATATATATATATATATATATATATATATATATATATATATATATATATATATATATACATATACATAACATTATATTTCTTCCGTTCACCGCTTTCCCCTTTTTCGAGGCATTTCGTATTGAGTGCTTTGCTTTATAACGTTAGCGAAGAAAATGGAAATGAACAAATCCATCTTTACCAAGAGAGAATCGAATCCACAAACCGTCACGTTTACAAGACGCAGCGTCTCTGCAACACACAACGGTCCACAACGAGTTTTTTTATATATAATGTACTAGTAATAGAATAGCTTAAGGTCTAGCACTTAAAGCGGAGAAACGTGTGTCTTTGCTTTTGCCGTTTACTTTGACATATCTGGTATACAATTACAAGCTGAGAATATAATGAAGATCTACTATGTGAGTTCAGTAACATTGTAACATTTCAATGTCAGGCGCAACCACTCTGCTTCTTGTTACGTCAACACTTTGTTTTTCAGCTTACTAAACTGAAATTCCGCTAAAGTACACATAAGAACGTAGTAAATAACGAATGTAGTAATACTAGGATATATTCTGCTAGCATTCAGATACAAATTTCGTAGTATTTCATTCATATTCACAAATGTGTTACATGAGTGTTGCGGCGTTGAATTCCGCTACTTAATACGCAATGCCTCGAAACGTTATAAAGTGGAGACGGAGAAAGCAGGGACTAAGCAACGGAGTGTCTTAACACTACGTTTCTATGATTCCTACAGTTCCTGACATGCTTATGTATATATAAACAATGTTTTCTGAACTGAACAATTCTTATTTTAAGAGTTCATTGATATAGAAATAAAGATGAAATTTGAATTCTCTACTGTAAATTCTACTTTGTTTTACAAAATTGTATTAACTATATAAGCGCGTAACAACGTTGGACGCCTCTGGCTGTTTCTTTGTCTATTTAGGACATCTTTACTTAGACATCATTTAATAATAATGTTATTTAAACATATTTTACGCAATTTATAACATTTCTGGAAGGAAATTGTAGGTTTTTTTAAAAAATTACTACAAATAATGGATATTTTATTAAAAGTTTAAAGTAAAATTAAAGAAAATATATTTTTAAGCGTTTTCCTTTTTTTTTAGCTTCACGCTTTATCCCGCACATGGCAGGGTAGGCAGAGGGAACTGCAGGAACCGTGGGAACCTAGTGTTAAGACACTCCGTTGCTTAGTCCCTGCTTTCTCCGTCTCCGCTTTCCGCCTTTTTCGAGGTTTTGCGTGGTGAGTGGCGGAACTTAATGCCTCGCTTTTACCTAGTTTGCTAGAGCGAAGAAAATGGAAATATAAATCCGTTTCCCCGACTGGGGATCGAACCCAGAAACCGTCTAGGTAGCGCTAAGCGTTTTATTAATGACATAACTAGATTTTTCCACACTGGTGAGCCAAAAGACAATGTCAAGAAGATGGCCGGTAAGCGGATAAAAAATGCTTATTTATCTCAAAAGATTCTCTCAACCTACCTGTTATAAAGCGGAAAATAGATAAAATAAAATAGCATATTTTCTTAGAATGTAGTAGGACTTAATATGTATATACTTATATATATATATATATATATATATATATATATATATATATATATATATATATATATATATATATATATATATATATATATATATATATATATATATATATATATATATATATATATATATATATATATATATAATAATAACCTTTCAGGTATTGATTACAATCATGCCAATCTGATACAAATTGATAAGGTTTTGGAAATTATTAATATATATATATATATATATATATATATATATATATATATATATATATATATATATATATATAATATATATATATATATATATATATATATATATATATATATATATATATATATATATATATATATATATATATGTATATATATATATATATATATATATATATATATATATATATATATATATATATATATATATATATATATATATATATATATATATATATATATATATATATATATATATATATATATATATATATATATACATATACATAACATTATATTTCTTCCGTTCACCGCTTTCCCCTTTTTCGAGGCATTTCGTATTGAGTGCTTTGCTTTATAACGTTAGTGAAGAAAATGGAAATGAACAAATCCATCTTTACCAAGAGAGAATCGAATCCACAAACCGTCACGTTTACAAGACGCAGCGTCTCTGCAACACACAACGGTCCACAACGAGTTTTTTTATATATAATGTACTAGTAATAGAATAGCTTAAGGTCTAGCACTTAAAGCGGAGAAACGTGTGTCTTTGCTTTTGCCGTTTACTTTGACATATCTCGTATACAATTACAAGCTGAGAATATAATGAAGATCTACTATGTGAGTTCAGTAACATTGTAACATTTCAATGTCAGGCGCAACCACTCTGCTTCTTGTTACGTCAACACTTTGTTTTTCAGCTTACTAAACTGAAATTCCGCTAAAGTACACATAAGAACGTAGTAAATAATGAATGTGGTAATACTAGGATATATTCTGCTAGCATTCAGATACAAATTTCGTAGTATTTCATTCATATTCACAAATGTGTTACATGAGTGTTGCGGCGTTGAGTTCCGCCACTTAATACGCAATGCCTCGAAACGTTAGAAAGTGGGGACGGAGAAAGCAGGGACTAAGCAACAGAGTGTCTTAACACTACGTTCCTATGATTCCTACAGTTCCTGACATGCTTAAGTATATATAAACAATGTTTTCTGAACTGAACACTTCTTATTTTAAAAGTTCACTGATATAGAAATAAAGATGAAATTTGAATTCTCTACCGTAAATTCTACTTTGTTTTACAAAATTGTATTAACTATATAAGCGCGTAACAACGTTGGACGCCTCTGGCTGTTTCTTTGTCTATTTAGGACATCTTTACTTAGACATCATTTAATAATAATGTTATTTAAACATATTTTACGCAATTTAAAACATTTCTGGAAGGAAATTGTAGGATTTTTTTTAAAAATTACTACAAATAATGGATATTTTATTAAAAGTTTAAAGTAAAATTAAAGAAAAATATATTTTTAAGCGTTTTCCTTTTTTTAGCTTCACGCTTTATCCCGCACATGGCAGGGTAGGCAGAGGGAACTGCAGGAACCGTGGGAACCTAGTGTTAAGACACTCCATTGCTTAGTCCTTGCTTTCTCCGTCTCCGCTTTCCGCCTTTTTCGAGGTTTTGCGTGGTGAGTGGCGGAACTTAATGCCTCGCTTTTACCTAGTTTGCTAGAGCGAAGAAAATGGAAATATAAATCCGTTTTCCCCGACTGGGGATCGAACCCAGAAACCGTCTAGGTAGCGCTAAGCGTTTTATTAATGACATAACTAGATTTTTCCACACTGGTGAGCCAAAAGACAATGTCAAGAAGATGGCCGGTAAGCGGATAAAAAATGCTTATTTATCTCAAAAGATTCTCTCAACCTACCTGTTATAAAGCGGAAAATAGATAAAATAAAATAGCATATTTTCTTAGAATGTAGTAGGACTTAATATGTATATACTTATATATATATATATATATATATATATATATATATATATATATATATATATATATATATATATATATATATATATATATATATATATATATATATATATATATATATATATATATATATATATATATATATATATATATATATATATATATATATATATATATATATATATAATAATAACCTTTCAGGTATTGATTACAATCATGCCAATCTGATACAAATTGATAAGGTTTTGGAAATTATTAATATATATATATATATATATATATATATATATATATATATATATATATATATATATATATATATATATATATATATATATATATATATATATATATATATATATATATATATATATATATATATATATATATATATATATATATATATATATATATATATATAATAATAACCTTTCAGGTATTGATTACAATCATGCCAATCTGATACAAATTGATAAGGTTTTGGAAATTCATCAAAATTATTCCCACCCGTACGCATTACATTTACTTTTTTTACATTACCCAATTACAGTTTCAAATTCGCTATTTTAAACCTAACGTCCTTATTTAGATTACAAACGAATTTTAGTAAGCAAATCATATTTACAATTGTTAAAATAAATTAATTAATTGATGAGTTCCATAAAAAAATCTTAACAAGAAGTAGTACTAAACGAATACTTTTTGGATAGAAACACTTAAAAGTATATATTTTAAGTTGTAAAACAAAATGGAGAACATATTAAAAAAACATACAAAATATAAAAACATATGAGATTATCCATATACTTAACTTATGTAAATATTCTAAATTACGGATGTAACTGTAACATGTTGTACATTTTAGTTTTAGTACGAGGAGCTTGAACTGTAGCAATGATTTCCGAATTGACGTCAACACCTCCTTATATATTCGTATAGTATTCCTATACATACATATTTTGTCAACATTTTCTTTATTATTTTATATTTTTTATATTACTTATATTTCTTGATTCACGCATTCACAGAAAATTATCATGAGATAACTACGAACGAAAGTGAAAAATATATTAACGATATATATTTTTACTTCTTTTTAACTTCACGCTTTATCCCGCTTATAGCTGGGTAAGCAGAGGGAACCACAGAATCTTTAGGAACCTAGTCATTCGAGGCATTGCATGTCGAGTGGCGGAACTCAACGCCGCGCCTTCCCAAAATAATCCGTTATCCCCGATGGGAAATTGACCGGCTAGCACAGCCATCGTTTTTTCACCTTTAAACTATTCAACATTTTTTTGTTAATAATAATATATAGATTATATATAATAATATATAGATTAAAAAATAAATCCGCCGTATCACAGCAAAACAGCATATGACTGCAAACGGGACGACTGTGGGTTCAATTTTCACCGGCAAAAATTAAATTGTTTCATTTTGCTTGCTTACTATGGTAACAAGATAAAGAGTGGCGTTGATTTTCGCCATTAAACACACAATGTCTCGATAGGCAGAAGATGTGTGGCAGAAGATTTTATCTGCTTTTCCTACAATATACCTGACATGGCGTGAAGCTTGTTTTTAAAAACTTTACTACCTTTGAATGTAATTTCAACTGAAAAGTTAAATACTAAAATATGAATAACATCGCTTTCTATAAAACGAATAAAACATAAATCTTTTTTTTTATAATGAAATATTAAAGAAATCTCCTTCAGGTTGTTGAAAATGTTTTAAATACAGATTTATCTCAGACTTTCAAACGAAAATAAATTAGTGGTAAAATATATGTAGATAATATCGCTTTCTATAAAACGAAGAAAACATAAATATTTTCTTCATAATGAAATATTACAAAAATCTCCTTCAGACTATCGAAAATGTTCTTAATAAAAATTTATCTTGAGACTTGATACAACCATCACTTCTAGTCTAATATTATAAAATTACAACACAATGACGTCACGAACCATGGACTAACAGACAGTACAGCAGCACTTTGAATACATTTTATTACATTCTTACAAAAGCTCTAAATCGGCTTGAATTCTACGACCTCGTGAAATACTCGCCTCCTTACCGCAGCGAGTCATAATATACTAGGTTTATGTGTAAAAACTGTTAATAAACTTCTATGTACTTCAAACATGAATTTTAACTCCGACAAAAATAAATATTCAACATTTTTACGTATACTTGCTTATGTAATTTATAGAATTTTGCGTAATTTTAGATCACTTCAGATTCATAATCGAGTAAAAAATAGCATGTATATGTTATCTCTTATTAGAGAAGATTCGTGGAAGTTCCGGTATCCATGCATATTTCTAATTAAAAAACCTTATGAGATTCACAATAAATGGTCGGAAAGTAAATCTAACTTCTTCTATTTCTCCTAGTTGTGGTTTTGCAGGGCCATACAGCCCTGTTTCACTACGACCAGTGTTGATCTATTATTATTTTCACATACTACAGTTCACAGTTGAGATTGATTTCTGTAAATAATTGCAGTGTTATTTTAGCTGTTACAGTATTAACCTCTTCTGGGTACATTTGATGTGTCCCCATTACAGTATAACGCCGTTGGATTAGCATTGGGCATTCAGTGACAAAATGTAGAGGTATTTCTTTATTCTCGTTGCATATTCTACACATCCTTGTGCTGCCGGTACCTAAGTTGTACATGAGTATATTTAGACCAGTAACCTGTCAGCGACCAATATACAGAGACAATTTTTGCTGAAAGATCCTCATTCTCAGATTTTAAGCTAATCATTATATGCGCACACTTAGAAAAGCAAGATAAATTTTACTTTTGATATCGTTTCAAAGATCTCGAAAAGGTGGAATTATAAAAAATAGAGTCGATGCTGGCTCTTCAACATTTCAATGGATAATTAATTAAACAAAATCTACACATAAGCCAACTAGATTAACTTGCAAACGATTTGCGTGTGCTTCTTTTGCGTTGTGCGTTCCGCTTCTAATTGTGTTTTATTACAAAAAAAACTAACTTGACCATCCTATTAACTAGAAAGTGTTAAACTAATAAAAAGAAATGCATGTGCGCTGGAAATCCACTTGTTGTTACATTACTTTTTAAGGCACTAAACTAGAAACACAATAAATCAATTGTAAACGTTTAAAATGACGTCATTACCGTAATTTTTGTCTAAATACATTAACTTTAGGTAAATTATTAAACATTTTTATTATTCATCTTTAAGATGAAAAATATTCTTGAAAGAAGCTTTTATGAAAATGTAACAACTCTATTAACACCGCATAGTGTTTCATATCTATATGTATGTATAGAACATATGATAATTTGAATACAATCTATTTCTAGAATCGCTTACCATGTATCGACGTAACCGACAAAATCTATTTACGCAATCCATGATTCACAGCTTTACGTTCCAAGTCCCTAGATAATCGATTACACTTTAATTAAAGAATTTATATTTTCACAAAAACAAACGCTTTAGTACTAGTACGAGGGTCAAACTGAAAGTTTTTAGAACTGGCAACTTAAAAGCATTATATTAAAAAAATAAGTTTAAATTTTGAAAATAGAACTCTTTACCAATAATATTGAGTATAGTACATTTCATTCATTTGTCATTTGTTTTACGATTTGGCGGCAAATTGAAAATTGTCTGTGCACGTCAGAATGAATTTAAGCCGAGAAAATTTTCGTGCAATGATTTTTTATGACTTTCGATGTCATATAAGTCAACAAGAAAGTTATGATAGACTTCGATTGGCTTTTCACGATGAAGCCCCATCTCGTGCCACAGTTTACAACTGGTTTAATGAATTCAAACGTGGTCAAATTAATCTCACCGATGATTTGCGTGAGGGACGGCCTTCTACAGCGACGACTGAAGATAATATCAGTGTTGTGCGGCGTATGATAGAGACTGACAAAAGAGTGACCTATCAGCAGATTCGGACAAGTCTAGGCATAGGTATGAGTCAAGTGCACAAAATCCTCCATGAACATTTAGCGGCCAGGAAGCTTTGTGCCCGCTGGATACCACATAATTTGACCGAGGCTCAAAAACTCCGCCGTGTTGATTGGTGCCGAGAAATGATCCAAAAATTTAACGAAGGTGACTCAAATGCTGTGTTCGACATACTAACGGGTGACGAAAGCTGGATTTACTGTTCTGATCCGAAAACCAAAAGACAGTCTGCTCAGTGGGTGTTTCCTTCCGAAGAGTTGCCAACTGAAGTGAAGAGAGGTCGAAGTGTTGGACAAAAGATGGAGGCCTCGTTCTTCGGAAAGACAGGTCATTACGCGACAGTTGTCTTAGAGGATCAGAAAACGGTTAATGCAGAGTGGTACACTAACAACTGTTTGCCACTTGTCTTGGAAAAAGTTCGAGAGAAACGACCTCGCAGCAGGATCCTCCTTCATCACGACAATGCCTCGTCGCACACCGCCAGGCAAACGATCGACTATTTGGCGACCTTAGACGTGGAATTACTGGGTCATCCGCCGTATAGCCCCGACCTCGCACCCTGCGATTTTTATTTATTCCCGAAAATAAAAGAAAAACTTCGAGGAAAACTTTTTATGGACGCCGAAGAAGCAGTGGCTGCGTTTCAAAACGCCGTTGAAGAGACCCCTAAGGCCGAGTGGGCAAGGTGCTTTTCTCAATGGTTCCATCGAATGCAGCGATGTATTGATGTAAATGGACTCTATTTTGAAAAGTTATAATAAAACTAATAACTTGCTAGAATGCTTAGTTTTTGATATTCTAAGAACTTTCAGTTTGACCCACGTATATAATATTCCAACTTAATGTTAAGCTTTTTAATCAACCCTTTAAAGGTTTTCTATATTAGGCAGGTAAGAAAATTTTGTTTTCTTATCCACTTAAAAACATTTTAATTGAATTGTCTCTAAGGCAAAAGCGCGGCGTTGAGTTCTGCCACTCTCAATCTCCGAAAAAGGCAGAAAGTGGGGACGGAAAAAGCAGGCACTAAGCAACGGAGTGTCTTAACACTAGGTTCAAATGGTTCCTGCAGTTCCCTCTGCCTACCCTGCAATATGCGGGATAAAGCGTCAAGCTAAAAAAAAAATTTTTTATGCGGCACGTCGTTAGGTATCAAAGTCTTCTTCTTTTTTTTTATTTATGGCGTGTCAAGCTTTCCACAGTTTGGCACAATTCACTTCACCAATGACAGGACAGAACAGACTGAATGCAGAACTTACACTGTAAAAAAAGGAATGTACGGTAAAAAAAGATAAAATTGTTCTAGAGAAGAACAAATATTTAAAATAAGTCCAGTTTAAGCTTGACCTATAACTAAATCTACAAATATCTACAATAAATAGAGAATAGAGATTTTTTTATTTTTAACTAACGGAACTCAACGCCGCGCTTTGCCTAGTTGCCAGAGCGAAGAAAATGGAAATAGAAAAATCCATCTTCCCCGAGTGGGAATCGAACCCTCAAACCGTCACGTTTACGGGCAGACGCTTACGCCTCTGCACCACGACGGTCCTCATAATAAGAAAATAATTTTAGTTAAAAATGCTTACTGAATTAGAATCAAACATACCAGTTTACTAACTTAGTCAAAATAATTTTGCTATTAAACATGTATGTATACAATTTAAGATATTAATACAAAATGAATTCACTCAACAATTTTCTTGCAGAGTGTGTAGCCGGAATTTGTTCTTGTGCTCACGCGCCGCGACTTCCGGTCCCGAATGTGACAGCTCGCCCAATATCTATACAAGGAGATTTGTTTGTGAATATAACATGGACGTTGCCCGCGCCGAAGGAACCTTTGAGAATACCGCCAAGATTGAAGAAAATGTATTATATTACCAGGTAAAATAAAATAAATATTTTTTTAATTTTATTTTACAATTTGCAGGTTAAAACAAGGTGTCAAGACTCCTTTCTCCACTTTCTACTCTAATTGGAGACATTGTGTGTAGAGTGACGTAACTTAGCGCTGTACTTTCTCTTCGTTTCCCACAGCTGGTAGACCATTGCCAGATATATATTCCACATTTATCAGGTTCACTAGATGGAAACATAGACTTCAATTTTCAACATTGAGTCGATCTAGTAGCGGAACTCAACGCCGTGTTTTGTTTTACCGGATCAAATGAATGAAATGATGTCCACCAAAAGTACAATTAGATACTGTACGACTGCGTCACTAGGGCCTTAATAACCATGGCCTGTATAAACATGACTTCTTAATTAGCAAATTAATCATTGTGACGTACATAGCTTCATATTAGCGAGATCAGAATTTAATACGTTAAATATTTTGTAATTATTTTAGGGAACTTATGACAGCAATTAGTGATAAGTTTTAAAATAAATTATAAATAATATATTATAGAGAAGGGCGTTGTGGATTTTCGTTAATTGATACTATTTTAATAGACAGAGGGTACGCAGGGCATAAGCCCTAACATTCTCTAATATGCGCTCTGTCTAATAATAGAAAGATGATGTTAAGCTTATTCGACAGTGTTAAGACACTCTGTCCCCATTATTATTGAGATATTACCTGTTAAGTGCCGAAATTCGACACAGCGCTTTGTCTCAGTACTAGAGCCTGAAACTTTAACGATTTACTTGAGTGGAAATCGAACTCACAACCTTCGTGTTCATAGTCAGACGTTGGACTGCTGCACCGTGAAGAAAACAAAACTTATACGTAAACAGTGTAGGGGAAGGTTGCTATCATTGGACCACTTAACTTTGTGACATCATATCTCATGAAATATCACCTACAAATTGAGACAATTAAAGGAATGTGATGCTTTTTTATGTAAATTAATGATATGTAAATTATTAGCAATGAAAGTTGAGAGGCTTTAGAGCTATACTAATATAACTTTTCAAAGACGAGTTGCTTTCTTTGGACCACCGTCACCTTGAATGGACCACTAAGTTGCTATCATTGGACTTTGAAACATCTGTATTAATGGTCCAATGAAGGTGACTCTAATGGAGCACTAAATAACAATTCCTTTTTTGTTGTACTGCTCATATATGTGGCTCTTAGTTGACGAAAACTTATATCTGGATGGCGCTTCATGTATGCATAGTACTATTTTTCCAGGTATTTCTTTGATTTTATTAAAACGATGTTTAATTTTTTTTCTCAGCTAATTGGAAGGCAAAAGACATCTTTGGAAGTAATATAAAAAAAAGAATTCTCCATTTTAACAATGTGATTGCTAAATTCAGTTTCTAAAGCCTCGGGAAGATCTACTTTCAATTCTACTATTTGAATTTCGTCGACAGTTTTTTGATTTTTCCCATCTAATCGTCTTTTTAATGTGGCTTTTTTCAACTTGCGTCATTTAATCCAATAGTCCTTTTTTAAAGATTCTATAGTGAGTTTCATACTAGCAACCAACATAGTGTTGCTCATTCCTCATTTAACAATTATATTTAATATTCTTTCCGTATGCGCACATTCTGGAATATATAAATTTAATCCAATTATAACTAAAAGGTAAGTATCTATCTGCATGCAATACCAAAATATGCAATTTACAATATAAAACTCATTATATATTAACATTGATATTAGTTTCTATGATTGGACCGGTCCAATGATAGCGTCACCATTCAGGTCCATTGATGGCAACAAGGCATATAAACAGAAAGAAAGCAATTATTAAAAAACGTGCAAAATTAAATAAAAAGCTTAGTCGGGTCTGTCACCGCAGATAAATTTGCTATTCAGATCTAACACAATCATTAAACATTAATTAAAACAATGTGACATACACAAGTTTGTTGATGGCTCGGTTATTACATCACGGTCACCACTAACACAAGTGCACACCTCACTACTTACCAAGCTTAACGAGCGCACAGAGGTTTGGTGGGTAGGCAAGGGGACCGGTACTGTTCCCTAGCAATGTATCAAACTTGCTGTGACATGTATAGTTTTTGAAAAAATTAGGTGGTCCAATCAAAAAGCCGGTCCAATGATCGCAACCTTCACCTATATACTGAAATACTGCTTACGGATGAGTTTCACACAATTTCGTTGCGCCTTTCACAAAAAAGAAAGTTCTTCTGGTATATTGACAGTGAGTTTCAGAATTTTCCAAATTTCAAATTGTTTATTTAAACAAAGTAAATCTAGAAACCATTCTAATCATAAAATAACAATTGCAATCAAAAATCAAGTTTTCAATCAATTAGGTTTTCCAATAATTTAAATGTCATATTTAATTAATAAATATCCCGTAATTAATTACTCAAAATAAGTAGAAACAAAATAACTTCGACAAATTATGGCACCATATTACAAATTCCAGCAAATACTGGATATGATAAGAGGAATTCAATTTTGTCGCAAGATTTTAACATTCTTTGAAACCAAGTGCCACATGACTAGGTTTGACGCGAACGAGCATGATCTTCCTTGTTTTATTCATTTTGGAGATGTCAGCGATACGTGAAGCCGAAATAAGATTTTCATGCTATATTTCGACTTTTCTGTATAGTAATCTTTGTATTGTTTAAGGAAACAAATCAGAGTAACAAATATTATGTTATTTTTTTTTATAGCTTTACGCTTTATCCCGCACATGGCAGGGTAGGCAGAGGGAACTGCAGGAACCATACGAAGTGTTAAGACACTCCGTTGCTTTAGTCCCTGCTTTTTTCCGTTAATTTTATATTTGTATGTAACGTGTTTTGTGCTTCTATGGTAGTATTTCTTTTTGTTTTACTCCTTTTTTTAACAAAAGAAAAAATATGAGTAAAATAAAATAAAATTAGGTGGTCTTTTATATATTTTTATATTAAATTGAACGTAAAAATATATAATAGGAAGTCTAATGATACTCGATCCTTTGTGCGACAAATTATTTTAATAATTGAAGTTATGCCCTGCTAAGCCAAAAAAACAGCATTGAATTTCGTCACTTAACACACAGTGACTCAATTGGAGTCAGAAATCGGCAGATTACTCAATTGGAGTCAGAGATCAGAAGTCGGCAGAGGTAAAAAAACGAAGTGTTACGTTTCCGCGCTTTATCCCGCACATGGCTGGGTAGGCAGAGGGAACTGCAAGAACCATAGAAATCTAGTATTAAGAAACTCCGGTGCTCAGTCTCTGCTTTCTGCCTTTTTCGTGGCCTTGCTTAGTTGCCAGAGCGAAGGAAACGGAAATAGAAAAATTCATCTTCCTCTCATGGGGCTCGAACACACAAACCGTCATGTCTACAGGTAGACGCTACGCCTCTGTGACACGACTGTCCTCAAATGAAAATTCTATTTTTTTTAGCATAGGTAAGCAGATGGTTTCTGACGCTCACCCAGCGCCGTGGTACGCCCTTACCATATCCCGGAAAGTGGAAGCTTTCGGCTTTGTGGTAGTACCTGATGTGGAACACTGGCACCTACTTCCGGTGACAGAACGAAGTGATAAAAGTGATAAGAGTGATAAGAATATTAAGAGTGTTATGAATATTGTACTCGACGTGAAGCTCTTAGCTAGAGTCAGTTTGGTGGATGAACGTGGCTGTGTTGGACCAGCCGGCACTGCGATTGCTTACGGTATGTATGTTATTTAATAATTTCAAACGTTTTGGTAAATGTTTTTATTTAAATAAAACATAAAAAATTATTGCAGCGAAATTTGATCCTATTTATATAGACACGTCTTGGAAACCGTTTATTTTTTTTAAGTATTTTTTATATACTTGGTATGTATTAATAACACTTTTAAAATCATTAAAAACAAGTGTTGGAAAATTAAAAAAATCCATCTCTATATAAAAAAATTAAAATTATTTATCTTGTGGGTAAAATTATATATATATATATATATATATATATATATATATATATATATATATATATATATATATATATATATATATATATATATATATATATATATATATATATATATATATATATATATATATATATATATATATATATATATATATATATATATATATATATATATATATATATATATATATATATATATATATATATATATATATATATATATATATATATATATATATATATATATATATATATATATATATATATATATATATATATATATATATATATATATATATATATATATATATATATATATATATATATATATATATATATATATATATATATATATATATATATTTACATAGAAGTCTACATCCCTCACATGGTAGGGTAAACCGAGGGAACTGCAGGAACCATAGCAATCTAATGTTAAGACACTCCGTTGCTTAGTCCCTGCTTTACGCTTTTTTCGAGGCATTGCGTTTTGAGTGGTTGAACTCAACGCCGCGCTTTGGCTAGTGTCAAGAGCAAAGAAAATGGAAATAAAATGGAATTTCCCCGCGTATGATCAGAGAGATGAATATGATCTTGCTGTAATACGCAACTATCGCGTAAATTTTAGTACTTACCCAAATTTACTGTTCTTATCAAAATAACAAGAACTAAATTTTATATGTAGGTACTATTGTGATCATAACATCACTATACTACCCAGTTACAAAAAAAAACTATTTAAGCACATTACATTTATTCATTATATTCATTTAGACGACCTCTTCATATAAATAGGATCAGACAGCCTTTTATTACATACACGTGTCTCACTTGATATACATCAGATAATGATCGATAATCCTTAAAGAGCTTTTATGGAAAAAAAGCTTCTCTATTGGATACTATTGAAACTTGGGATATTGTAAAAGTTTTATAACATTTACTTGACCTTACTTAGTGAGATTAAAGAACATATAAGTAAACAAACTAGGCCACTGTCTGTTTATATTAGTCTCGTCTTACTTAGAGCGAAGTAATATATGAAAAAACACGTATATAGTAATAAAAGGCGAACATATACTTCAATAAAAATAATAGCAGTATTTTTTTATATCATATATAGGGTAGATTGAGTGACCTTGGCAATAAGCTTCGTTTTCCAATTCAGTTTTAAGCATTACGTGTTTGAGTGGAGGTCCTCAAAGCCGCACTTTACCCTAAAACGAAATATTCACTACCCCAATTAAGGTAGTAATTTTTTTCGAGTGTGAACCCGTATTAGAGACAGACGTATCTATTGCGCCTAAAAAAACCAGCCATTTTAACTGAAGTTATTCGATTTTAAACATAGAGGAAAGCTTGTGACAACTTCTTCTTGTGATTACGTCATCGTTTTTAAATTAAATTTCTTTAGAAACGATTATTTTAGTATACCTTGATGCATAATAATAAAGTTTAAGGAGCTAAGCTTAATTCAGTTATTTTTAGCTTAATTTGAGCTTTCAATGTCACGTTAGACTTATGAAGTTAGCAGACGCCAGTCTTGGCGTCTGTCTTTACAGATAATACACAAGATAATAATAAAAAAAAAACATATGCATCTTAAAAAGAAATAAATGTAGGCAAAATACGTTTATACGATCTATTCATCAAATTATCAAAGCTGACGTAAGTAGATAAATAAACGACGTGAAGCAAATATGTCTTCTATAACGATAAATATAAATCAGGAAATAAGACACAAAAATAGTGAAATTTGTAGGAAATAAGGGTAGTAGCAAGGACTAAGCAACGGAGTGTCATAACACTAGGTTCCCACGGTCCCTGCAGTTCCCTCTGCCTACCCTGCCATGTGCGGAATAAAGCGTTAAGCTAAAAAAACCTAAGATTATATAACCAATACTAGCCTATTATGCCCTAGGCCACAAATATAATATTTTTTTTTTTTTTTTTTTTTTTTAATAAGGGTAGTAGCAAGGACTAAGCAACGGAGTGTCTTAACACTAGGTTACCACGGTCCCTGCAGTTCCCTCTGCCTACCCTGCCATGTGCGGAATAAAGCGTTAAGCTAAAAAAAACCTAAGATTATATAACCAATACTAGCCTATTATGCCCTAGGCCACAAATATAATATTAGCCTATTCAATATTTCCACTTCACAACACAATATATTTAAACTTCTAAATTAAATTCTATAATTTTTTTTTTTTAGTATTTTAGAATAATTATCTCGGTTTATTTTCACAGATCCCGCAGAGGTTGCGAGATCTACAGTGGGTACTTTGGTGAGTACTTATATGCATATCATAGTAATTAGCATATAATTATAATGTGGCACACTTGGAGTGTACTTCTTAAGTGATAATTTTTTTATAGCTTCACGCTTTATCCCGCACATGTAAGGGTAGGCAGAGGGAACTGAAGGGACCGTGGGAACCTAGTGTTAAGTCACTCCGTTACTTAGTCCCTGCTTTCTCCGTCTCCGCTTTCCGCCTTTTTCGAGGCATTGCGTGTTGAGTGGCGGAACTCAACGCCGCGCTTTGCCTAGTCTGCCAGAGTGAAAAAAATGGAAATAGAAAAATCCATCTTCTCCGACTGGGGGTCGAAACCAGAAACCGTCGCGTTACAGGCAGACGTTACGCCTCTGCGCCACGCCGGTCCTTAAGTGATAATAACTCACCATTAAATTAAAACTAAGAAATACTCTTACCAATACAATTTACAAGTTAAATTCATGAAGTCATAGATCACTAGTTTTATGTTAAAATACTTAAAGAATGCATATAAAAATTTAAATGCGGTATTTGAATCAACGCCTTTTGGAAATCGTTCAAGCGTTCTGACCACTAAGCCATGAGTTTCTCCATCTCGCTGCGTTGAAATTTTTGATGTGCTTTATACAACTTATTGCGTTGTTAGCATCTCTGTAGTGAGATTTTTAAAATTTCCAATGATACAAATGACAAGCGTTTGGAAAGACATAATGCTATTTTGTGAAATGTTTTTATGAACAACCTTATATTTAAAAATCATAACAAAATAGTCTTAGGTTGTCTAGCAATGTGCTTAATATAAATTTAATATATAAATATTATATATACTAAATTTTATATACATCTTATAATCATAGATATTGAAAAATATATTTATATATATATATATATATATATATATATATATATATATATATATATATATATATATATATATATATATATATATATATATATATATATATATATATATATATATATATATATATATATATATATATAATCATAGATATTGAAAAATATATTTATTAGTAATTATTTTTTAAAATCATAAAAACTACAATAATAATATTTTAGTGTACCCAAATTTACTGTTTTTATCAAAATAACAAGAACTAAATTGGATAATTAATATTTATATGTAACTTATAGGCACTATGGGCAGCATTCGGCGGTGCATGCGTACTGGCCATGGTCGTCATTCTTGGGTTCAGTGCTCGTGCTTTGAAACGGATATTGAATAAATTCCGCCCAGCTTCCATTTCTGCACCTCTCCAGCCAATGGCGCATAGACCGACGTGGTTCCCGCTTGGCACGTGAGTACTTAGTTATAAGTTTGTATTTTTAATTCGGTATTTACATTTTTTTTTAAGCTGACCTCAGGTCAGGTCAGAAAGATATTATCAATACACATTGTATTATATTATCCAAGAGTCAAACTCGGAAAGGTTTAAACAATTTAAAATTAATCTTAGGTTACACTACTATTACTAAATATCCATCCTTGTTCTTAAAATTAGAAACTAAAATTGTGTACACACTCATTCACCTGGTTGTTTTATTAGAAATTTCTAATAATATTAATGTTATTTTTTTTTATACAGTTAGTTAGTTCTACGGTTCGATTATTTACTTACCCGATTAGGATTTTCAGCAATTGGTTTACAATAAAAAAAGTATATTCTATACAAAGTAAAAAGAAAAAGAACGTTCTTTTCTTTGTATATATATATATATATATATATATATATATATATATATATATATATATATATATATATATATATATATATATATTATATATATATATATATATATATATATATATATATATATATATATATATATATATATATATATATATATATATATATATATATATATATATATATATATATATATATATATATATATATATATATATATATATATATATATATATATATATATATATATATATATATATATATATATATATATATATATATATATATATATATATATATATATATATATATATATATATATATATATATATATATATATATATATAATATATATATATATATATATATATATATATATATATATATATATATATATATATATATATATATATATATATATATATATATATATATATAAGAATGTTGGATTATATATTAATAAAGGCTAATTACAAACATATCATAGTTGAATGTTGTTGATTGGGTCAGAGTTTGTGATGTACGAACAGTTAATAACTGTAAAACTTCAATAACCCTTCATACGCAAAGTAATATATGAAATTTAATCAAAGTCAAAACGAGAAACTTTAGAACGTATTACATAAATTAAACATTTAAAATACTATTTTTTTTCCAACATAGAGGCGATACTTTTTTTTTCTAAAAAAATATTATAATTTTTTTTCTAAAAAAGTGGGAACAGAGAAAGCAGGAACTATGCAACGGAGTGTCTTAACACTAGGTTCATATGGTTCCTGCAGTTCCCTCTGCCTACCCTGCAATATACGGGATAAAGCGTGAAGCTAGAAAAAAAAAAAGATTCTATGCTTGAGTTTATGAAATGTAACAGTTTGTCTAACGAATGTAGGTTTGATTATCATTTGAGCGTTAAATTTCGTCATTTAAAATACAAAATCTCAAACTTAGACGTAACATATAAAACTATATAATATATGTATCGTAATATATCGATAAAGTGTAAAGCTACAATAATGCATTTTATATAAATACTTTTTCAGGTAACTGAAAGAATTATCGTTGCTTATTTAGTACACAACTTATTTGAATACGTAATTAATTTAAGAGAAAGCCTTCAAAATTGAAGAAATATTACTTAATATTTCACTTAGATTTTAGAAAATTATATGGAAGTAATATTATTTATTCGATATACCTTCTAAATAGACAAATCCATAAGCACCACTCCGAAAAAACTTAAACGTGTAAAAAAATATGTATTAAATTCCCAAATATAATCCCAAAAATAAAAATAAAAATAAAAATATGTAACGAGAAATAAAAAATAGACTGTTGCGTTGCTGTTGCTGAATAGTTTACGGAGGCTTTAGCTAGGATTTCGCCTTAAAAGAATGATCTTAAAGAATAATATTTTTATGGTCATAAAAATTTTTATATAAAGAAGCAATGAATTCAGAAATTTTAAATAGGAAATGTGTTTGGGACGCTAAATGTACTTATGATATATATATATATATATATATATATATATATATATATATATATATATATATATATATATATATATATATATATATATATATATATATATATATATATATATATATATATATATATATATATATATATATATATATATATATATATATATATATATATATATATATATATATATATATATATTACATCCCGATTACCATTACTATCATAAAGTACTTTAAATAAAAAAATGTATAATAGATATAAAGAAATAAGGATTAATTAAAAAACACCTACGACAAAATTATTATTATATAATATTTCACTAAGTATACTCTTTGCCTCATTTATTTACGTAGGCACTGAGTAATTTAGTATAAACTTTTTCGTTTTCCTTATTACAACGTATAATGATTGAATGACTTTCCACAGAATGATGCTACTTTTTGGTTATGAAAATTCAAATTGTATTGCTCTCTTGTAAATGAAATACCGCGAATACTTAATTCAGTGTACACTAATGTCTCAGACCTGAGAACAACTAGCAGAACCTAAGAAACTTGGGGACTGTTTTTCATATGTATATGTATATGTATATATGTATATATGTATATATATATATATATATATATATATATATATATATATACATATATATATATATATATATATATATATATATATATATATATATATATATATATATATATATATATATATATATATATATATATATATATACATATATATATATATATATATATATATATATATATATATATATATATATATATATATATATATATATATATATATATATATATATATATATATATATATATATATATATATATATATATATATATATATATATATATATATATATATATATATATATATATATATATATATATATATATATATATATATATATATATATATATATATATATATCGCACTAATAATACAATACTGTTGTAACTCAAAAAACATGGAATTTGAGATAACATTATAATCTTGCGTAAAATTTAATTCCGCACATTTCGTAAACACAGTCTTAAAAATATTACAAAAAATGAATAAGATATGGAGGTATAAGACATTATTGGTGACTGACTGGTCGCCTACCCTCATCCCGCAATACCGCATCATCTTTAGTTGCGACCATCAGTGATCGAGACAGCACACCCCGCTAGGTGCAATATTTCAAGTTGCAACGTTATTACTGAATCAGGTATGTATAATTTATATTTTTATCTTGAGTTAATACACTATTGCTGATTTGAGTCTAAACATGACTGTGTTGTAATTTGAATTATTACACTGTTACTAATTTACACAAGCAATATTTTAAAAATTATTTTTACTTATAACACTATTATTGAATCAGTTTGTAATTTTTGACATAATACACTATTGTCGAATCTTAACTTTTAAGTAATTTTTTGTACGGTTCATTGATTAATTACTCATAGTCTATTTGATAAGTACGAGACAATTTAAAACTGAGTCGAATGGTTAACAGTGTTATGAGAAAAATGCTTACTAAGTGTCATAATTTCATAAATTTTGAATTACGACAGTCTTTGTGACACACGTATAGGATATTGGAGAAAATAAGCATTTAATATTATTTTTGTAGATTTAAGACGCATCGTGGATGTTTACTTGTTGGTATGGCAATAAATACTACACAAGGTGTCCCCGTGAAAACTAAAATGATGAATTTGTAAGAATTTCGTCATTATTGTCATCTGTGAGTTCAATTGACAGACCTGCTACGCAGAGAGGAGGCAACGACGTTATAAAAAATTAGTCTACAATTTCGATGTCAATTTATCCAGAACTTCAAAAAAATAACGTAAACAGTTCAGTTATGGCTAATAATGTTAACCCGAAAGGATCAAAGGAAATAGTACATTTCTCCCATTGATTCCGATCAAAGTGACTTTGATGATTCCGACCATGATCCGCATTTCGCTCTCGATTTGAACAGAATTTATAAGTAATTCTTCTTTAAGTAGCTCTTCTTCAAGTACTTTTTCGTCAGGCGATTGTTCATTAAGCAGATCAAAAGAAGCAATTGTGAATAATTTCCTGTTGATGGAACCAGTGGCTTGTCTACTGAATCCCAAATTTTGTCGAAAGACCAAAAAATAATACTAGGGGCAGAAATAGGGTGCACAACATAGAAGCCTGGAAACATCAGGTAGCCAAACGAGTTCGAATACTGGCAAAGCTTATGAAACGGCAAACAATAAACAAGTACCAACAAGAAAAATTGGTTCGACATGAGGCGAAAAAAGGATTCAAATGTATTTCCAAAATAAAGCAGAAATCAAGATAGGAAATTTTCAAGAATTATTGGATTTTAGGAGACATAGCAAAACAAAGACGATTCATAATTAGATATATTACAGACTGATGTCTGGTACCAAACTACAGGTACTTGATCACACAAACTTTTCTTAAATTTAACACTGCGTTTCAATTTGTAGTAAATGACGTTAAAGTTACGAGTTTGTGAGTCTTTTTTAAAAAATGCTCGTACAATAAACGACTGACCCATTGTAGCAATGCATTATCAAAAAAAGGAAGAATTATGTGGCAACATACATTCCTAATGTAGATTCTAAGTTGTAAGGTGTCAAAAATTTTATAATAGCTGTACCTATATAAATACTAAACAAAATGTTAAAAAAGTTTTTAGCCAGAAACCTTTACCACTTATTTTATTTTCAGTATTAGAAATTACTGTTTTTGTTTAAGATTTTTTTTAAATTGTTGAATTCTTAGTAGTAAATATAGGAAAAGTCAAAATGTCAATTTATTATATTATAAACACTAATAAGAATAATCTAGTTTTATTTCAAAAAAGAACCTACCTACGAAACGAAATATCAATAATCCGTTTTGTTGTATTTATTTTGTTGTAAGTACAAAAAAATCAATGAAAATCGTAGACAACATTTGTAGTTCAAACTGTCGTAACGCAAAATATTTCATCAATAATGATTTAACTAAAAATAATATTTTATTTCTAAAACTATGTTTAGAATAATACTGTAATAACTCGAAATTTCTAAATATTTTTTTTATTACAATATTTTTTTAATATTTGTTAAGATATAATACCTTTCCATTTATTTTAAAATCTGAAAAAGCCTTTTTTGCATTTGTACCTGTACGAGAAAATGAGTAATGCGTTTTTTGTTGATTCTGAAAAACGATCAATTTTGAGTTACAACAGTATTGTATTATTAGTGCGATATATATATATATATATATATATATATATATATATATATATATATATATATATATATATATATATATATATATATATATATATATATATATATATATATATATATATATATATATATATATATATATATATATATATATATATATATATATATATATATATATATATATATATATATATATATATATATATATATATATATATATATATATATATATATATATATATATATATATATATATATATATATATATATATATATATATATATATATATATATATATATATATATATATATATATATATATATATATATATATATATATATATATATATATATATATATATATATATATATATATATATATATATATATATATATATATATATATATGTATATATATATGTATATTACCGTTGTGGCGCAGGGGCGCAACGTCTGCCTGTAGAGCGACGGTTTCTGGGTTTAATTCCAGTTCTCTCTGCCTACACTGCCATGTGCGGGATAAAGCGTGAAGCTACAAATAAAATCTACATATATAATAATAATTAACAATTATTCATTTTCGATAATTGAAGTAGAGTAGAACAATTCATTCCCAACTTGTAACATACAAACGTCTTTTCATAATTTGTTCAAATTGTAACGTAGACTATTCCCCAACGCTTACGATCACAGTTGTCTGTAGAATGGTGAGCCATTTATTTTCTTTTTTTGTTGAAATAAAAACAATATATAACTGTAAATATGATAACTTTTTGTTGCACACCCACATATCACAAAGAAGTACAATAAGTAGTATAAAAAATATATATGAAAAAAGGCGGCTTTATTGCCCAGAAATATTAATTTTACTAATCCTTATTAAAAATTTTAGCACGTACTTTAATTTCATGCCCGTATTCTATGTTTATATCAAATTAAAGAATTTGTTTGATTTAGCAAACAGTCCAAGGAGATAGATTATGTTATAATATAATTTCTTTAAATACACGTCAATATTTTCAATCAGTGTACCCAAGTGGGCAGCACTGACAGCTGCCCACTTAGAATGTCATATGCCATACTCATCATTAACGTTATTTCATTAGACCACGCTGGTGAAGGCTGCAGTTACTAGTTTTTTGGCTGCGTAGGTTCATGTCCTGACATTGATTTTATTATGAAACTTTGTATAACTAACAATGTAACTAACGAAACCTGGTCGATTCTGTTAGAAATAACGCATATTTGTTATCCTTAAATGTTGACAATAATGAAAACTAAATGACTTTCCACTAGATGAACCTACTAACCTAGATGAAATGTTTAAAAAAAAATATAATTTATAATTGTTTTTAGATTATATTACCGTTTTTGGGGTATGCACCTTAGTCTGCCTGAAAACACGTTAGTTTGTGGGATCGATCCCACTCGGGGAAAACGGATTACTTAATTTCCATTTTCTTTCCTCTGGTAACTAGGCACGTTGAGTTCCACCACTCAAAACGCAATGCCTTAAAAAGCGGAAAGCAAGGAACGGAGTGTAACTTGGTTGGTCTCATGGTTCCTATTGTTCCCCCTGCCTACTTTGCTACGAGCTGCATAAAGCCTGATGTAAAATTTATTATAATATACGTATTATCAGTAGCTATTTTTATGTTTTATATTTTTAGAACAAATCTTTTTTTTTTTTAGCTTCACGCTTTTATCCCGCCCATGGCAGGGTAGGCAGAGGGAACTGCAGGGACCGTGGGAACCTAGTGTTAAAACACTATGTTCTTAGTTCCTGCTTTCTCCGTCCCCGCTATCCGTCTTTTTCGAGGCATTGCGTGTTGAGTGGCGGATCTCAACGCCGCGCTTTGCCTAGTTTTCCAGAGTGAAGAAGATGGAAATAGATAAATCCATCATCTCCGACTGGGGATCGAACCCAGAAACCGTCGTGTTACAGGCACACGTTGTACTACTGCGCCACGACGGTCCTCAAATCGTATTGTAATATACTTATTAAGCACTGTTAAGACAAATATCCTTTCTAAATTCATATTCAAGAATCAAGAGGTCCTGTTTACAAACTAAAACTAATTTGTAAGCAATGGGCTCAGAAAAGTTGGCGCCTCGTGGCATTTCAAAGAAATATCTCAAATTCACTTAAACAACGTTAATAGAATGAATGCCCTGAAAGAGCTGAGAGAAACTTTACTTGTAATATTTTCTGACTTTATTTTTTTTTTTATTTATTTATATATTTATTAATTAGGACAACCAACAGTAAATGCAATAATACATTTAATAATATAACAACTTGAACTTGAACGTGGAAAATGTTCTACTAATTAAAGGTAGTCTCAGCATGCACTTATAACATTACAATACACATATTCTATAACTATCTATCTCTCCGTCGTGGCGCAGAGGCGCAACGTGTGCCTGTAACGCGACGGTTTCTGGGTTCGATCCCCAGTCGGAGAAGATAGATTTTTCTATTTCCATTTTCTTCGCTCTGGATAACTAGGCAAAGCGCGGCGTTGAGTTCCGCCACTCAACACGCAATGCCTCGAAAAAGGCGGAAAGCAGGGACGGAGAAAGCAGGGACGGAACGGAGTGTCTAAACACTAGGTTCCCACGATCCCTGCAGTTTCCTCTGCCTACCCTGCCATGTGTGGGATAAAGCGTGAAGCTAAAGAAACAATATTCTATAACATTGTTTGAAGCAAAGACAAAATACATGTAAAAATTCCGCATTGACATAATAACAATTGCATTAAAATTACATATTAAAAACACAATATTATTAATTAATAATTAGAAAAGAAATATTTAAGCATTAAAGCATTTAATATTAGTTTTAAATTTAATAACAAGCATAGTGCTTGTTATATTTTCATACGAATTTTTAATTAAGTGAAGTAGTTGGTCTATTGTAGTAAGCACGTAAGGCATATATTTCTATTTATATATGTATATTCCCACGTAACATAGTTCCTATACTTTGACTAATGTTGTATGGGAAGCAATGTATGTATAAGAAATCGTTATAATTAGAAAATATGATTTATATTTTCCGCGTTAATGTCGTAATAAATCTGTAAATATTCATGAGTTAAGAGAAAATTGGGTTACCTTTAAAAGAAAAAGGTTCTTGCTTTGCGTAGTTATTTATACAATACTGAAACATACATAAATGTTTAAAAATATTGTTAGTTTGTCTTCTATTTGGCCCTGGCATTTAGAGGATCGTCGTGGCGCAGAGGCGTAAGCGTCTGTCTGTAAATGCGACAGTTTGAGGGTTCGATTCCCACTCGGCGGGGTTGAGTACCGCCACTTAACACGCAATGCCTCGAAAAAAAGGTGGAAAGCGGGGACGGAGAAAGCAAGGACTAAGCAACTGAGTGTCTTAATACAAGGTTCATATGGTTCCTGCAGTTCCCGCTGCCTACCCTGCCATATGCGGGATAAAGCCTGAAGCGAAAAGAAAAAAAAAATAAAGAAATGAAGATAGAAGATACTCTTTACCACGAAATTATCACATACAAAGAGATTTCAATGAAAATTAAACTTCTATACAATTCAATACATACTAAAGAAAATTTAAAAGAATCAAGCAGGCAAAGCTGCGTAATGTCGCTTGTTAAAAATAAAAAAGACTGTTAATTATATTTAAACCTTATCGCGTATTTCGTTATAACCAGATAGCATCGTGATGGATCGGCAGCGGAAATCAGTCCATTGTATTCAGTTCGACTCCCGACGATGTTTATGCTCATTTAGATGCACTTTCACTAACCTCTCACAGTCTGTTTATTTTTTAAATTGCCATGTGAATTGTTACTAATTTTTGTTACAAGCCAGCGAGAAATGTGTTAAAATATGTGAACTTTGGCATTTTTTTTGCAAATTACTTATTATTTTATATTTAGGTACTGTATGTGTGTAATTTGAGAGTAAAAATACATAATTCTATTAATCTGTGTTTAAAATAACTAATTATAAAGCTTTCTTTAGACATGTTTCTATCAAGAACTCCCTTGTGGCAAAATTTGACTGACACTCCATTTTTTCGAAATCAATTTTATATACCGCTCTCTCTATGCTACGTACGTCACGTCCGTACTACACAGATGAAAATCAATATAAAATAATTTAAATACATTATGTTTGAATAGAATATAAAAACAAAAAAAATATTTTTGTTTTAACTGGCTGATTATATATATATATATATATATATATATATATATATATATATATATATATATATATATATATATATATATATATATATATATATATATATATATATATATATATATATATATATATATATATATATATATATATATATATATATATATATATATATATATATATATATATATATATATATATATATATATATATATATATATATATATATATATATATATATATATATATATATATATATATATATATATATATATATATATATATATATATAAATATCGTAATACTTTGGTGATATTACGATATTTACTATCATGATTACAAGTTGTCACCATCATAGTGCAGTACCACTCGGTCTGAATATACATGCGTATACACGAGGGTTATGGGTTCGAGTGGTTAATGTATTATTTTTTAAATTTGTTAAACATTAGTAATCCCAAAAAGGATGCTCTTTCATATATCTAATATAGAGTAATATAAAGTAAATAAAGCTTTATACATGAATAATAATAAATATTACCAACAATTAACAAAATCATTTGTTAAGCAAAACAATCAAACCCAAAAACTTTTTAATTATTTGTATATAATTTGAAAATACTTTATAAATTAAAAACTTTTAGGAACTTTCCAAAATTACCTGATTAAAATAAGGCCGTATTCACATTATGTTTTTGACAAGGTTATGGTAAAAACTGATAAGCAATAAATTAAGCATAACCCAAGTAAATTATATTTTTAAATTATACGAATAATTCATGTTATAATAATATACATATAATCGTAAAGTTCTCTCATAAAGTAATACATGAGGACCGTCGTGGCGCAGAGGCATAGCGTCTATCGATTCGATTCCCACTCGGGGAAGATGGATTTTTTATTTTCATTTTCTTCGCTCTGGACACTGGCTAAAGCGCGGTGTTATGCTCCCCCACTCAACACGCAATGCCTCAAAAAAGGCGCAAAAGCAGGGACGGTGCAAGCAGGGAATAAGGAACGAAGTGTCTTATCACTAGGTTTCTATGGTTCCTGCAGTTCCCCCTACCTACCCTGCCATGTGGGGGATAAAGAGTCAAGCTAAAAAATTCTGGCAACAAGACGAAGCATTACGCTGCTCAGCACGCAACGTTTCAAAAATTGCATGGAGAATAGAGTGTTTTAATATTTTTTTCTTCTGCTTACCCTGCCTACCCTGCTTACGGAATACAGCGTGAACCTATAAAGCTATTAATAAATTTCATCATAATCGGCGTTGCAATTTACATAAAACACAAACATAAACGCATACATAAACGAATATTCACATACATAACTAATTTGTAATAAACGTGAACGAAAAATATCTCTCTGTAATGACGCAAGTCTAGTACAACCATTAAATGGGCAATCACAAGATGGTTATATCTTAATATGAACGTGATATAAGATCATTTTTCATCTTAAATTTGATCTAATGCTTCTGTAAATACGTATCTGAATTTATTACGATGTTAATGTAGACAGTTGACAGAATATTTCTGCGTAGGTAGAGAAAATGTATATATGTATATAAAACTTATCTGTTCTCCAATTTTATCACGCGAGCGAGTAAATGAAATAATTCGTTTTAGTGCATCACGATAGCTTTCAAATCTATTAAGGTAGCTTGTATTTGAGCAAAGCAAAATATAACTAACAAAGGATCATTTTAATGTCAGATACACCCGTTAACTTAAAATCACGAAAATTAAAAGAATAAAAAAAAAAGGAAAATCGATAACAATCAAAGGAAAAGCTGTTAAAAACTTATACTTGTAACATACCGTGCAAACTAGTAAATACGAAAACAAATTTAAAGTATAAGTTATAAGTGTCAATTTTTGAGGGAAATATCTATGGTATTTCTCTTTTACCTAAACTCATGACATTCATACAGAACCCTCGACACGCAAATTCGATTTCAATTTGACCTATTTTCTTACGTAAAATTTTAGCCATCTCTCTTTTAATAATGACTACATGGCACCCTAAAAAATAACAGAAATATATATATAAATATAAACATATAGCTTACTAAATACATATACTTTTATAAATATAGTTCTATTATAGTATACCCTGTGAAAAGACATCCTAACACGCTAATTGGTGAGAACGTTGCGAGCGTTTGATTTATCTTGATTTATTGGTAGCTATAATAATTGATCGTATACATATATGTAGGTAAGCTTGTTATTTATTACTTATCGATATTAACGATATAACTGTTAAAGTACACATATTTATGAAATAAACACTATAACACAGAGAGATAGATCACTCTTTCTTTTAAAGTCACTATGTATTTTATGTTGATTTAGGGTATCTAAGTTTATCCATTACTATTTTTAATAATATTATTTTATTATAAATATAATTTTGTAAGATCGTATTCTTGTTATTAAATTAGAGCGAAGAAATTACTTTATTTATCAACTGTAAATCGAAATCACATCTATCGTTCAAAGTTAGACATTGCGCTGCAACGCCATGACGTGCTAGTTTGTTACATTAATACAGTTACGAAATAGTTACTCGATATTCACTTTTAGTTAGCCTTTATACATATTGATTAAATAAGTTTAAGCAATTGTTCTTGTTCTTCTCAATATTTTCAACTAAGAAATTGTAAAAATAAATATTAAATAATAATGAATTTCATACATAATTAATATTACAATTATAACGAAGGTAAATTAAAGAAACTAAGTAATTATGTGATTCGGAGACAATGAAAAAAATATTGCAAACAGGTTTTTTTTTTAATTTGCAATTCAATTCATCGCAATTTTGCATAATTTTATGTATTTAGTTAGATTTTTTGTAATATTCATTATACACGAGTGTTGTTAAAAAATATCCCACTATGGCACAATGATTACGCATAAAAAATAATTTAGGCTGATTTCTAAGTATGGTTTGTGAATATTAAATATTATTTTTATATTGGATTTTAGCATTTTGTTCTGTATGTTATCTTATAAATAAAAACAAATGTGTAAAGAACTGACATACTCGAGTGGAAATTGAACCTGCAACCGTCGCACTGGGACAATAAATTCACTGCACCTAAAATTTCTTCATATATATATATATATATATATATATATATATATATATATATATATATATATATATATATATATATATATATATATATATATATATATATATATATATATATATATATATATATATATATATATATATATATATATATATATATATATATATATATATATATATATATATATATATATATATATATATATATATATATATATATATATATATATATATATATATATATATATATATATATATATATATATTTACGTTGTGGCGCAGAGGCTGCCTGTAACCGCAACGGTTTGTAGGTTCAATTCTCTCGCGCGGAAATGGATTTTTTATTTACATTGCCTTCGCTCTGGCAACTAGGCAAAAGGCGGTGTTCAGTTTCGCTACTCAACACGCAATACCTCGATAAATCGAAAAGTGGGCAACGGAATGACTTAACACTAGGTTTCTTCAGTTCCTGCAGTTTTTATTGATTACCCTGCCATGAGAAGGATAAAGTTATAAAAATATCCTACAATATCTCGATATGATATTATCGTAATGTCAGAAAAACACTGCTTTATTGAATTCATAAGTAAGTCTCATCTTGTTAAAATTTCAGCATGATCCGAGTTAAAAGTTTGAGATTTGACTCGAAGGCATCATTACTTTCGCTGTCTTCGCTTCTTCCGCTTCCTTTTTACTTTGAAAGGTCTTTTAATAATTAAATCTTTTAAAAATAGGAGCTTTTGAGCTTTCTAAAAATTTTAAAAATAATATATTGTGTGCGTTGCTGTGGTTTATTGACTTTTAGCGTATTAATTTATAACTATTGCCCAACTGACGTCTTTACCCGCTATAGATACTCTAACGAAAAGGTAGAGAGGTAGGTTCTTATATATGAATCTACCTCTTCTATTATCCTATCTTTTTGTTATTAAAGAATTTATAAGTAAATTTTAATTGAATATAAAAAAGCAACAGTAAAAAGTTGAAGTTGTAAAAATTCGATCCCTATTCGGAGAAAAAAAAAATTAAATTCTTACTATTTATTCGCTTCATAGGCAAAATCTCAAAAGTTTAAAATCTAATCCAATCTAAACAAAAACACTGTACCTGTAAAAATCTACGCGAGTAAATGAACATGACTGATATGTCAAAGTGAAAGTCAAAGTCAAAACAATTTTATTCAAAATAAGAAGTACAAGCTTCATTTTTTGAACGTCAAATAATTAATTTAATTTACCACCGGTTCGCTAAAGTAAATGCCTCAGACCTGAGAAGAACCGGCGTAAGAAACTCAGCGGGACTTAATCTGCTTTATTTTTTTTTTAAATTTCTAGATATTTACAATTTCTCAATTCCTATTATTGACAACGATACTCTTGAACTAGACTGGAGCGAGCATTTCATTCCCAAGGTGTTATCATTTACGAAATCATTAATATGGTAATAACCTTTAACACACAAACGTCGTTTCACAACTTTTTTAAATTGTGATATAGAACAATCTTGGACGTTTTCTGGGATCCTATTGTAGAAGCATACAGCCTGTCCCATAAAAGAATTGCGGGTGCGATTTAGTCTAGTTACAGGCGCGGTAAGTTTATGCCTGTTTCTTGTATTAATATTGTGTACATCACCAATTTTAGTAAAATCGTTAATATTTTTTTATATACATTAAATTATCAAAGATATATGATAAAACAACATAGACTGTCTATGATAGAAACAATTATATCAAAAATTAAAACTTTGTTAGTCTAATAATTGATTGAGTTAGTGTCTCATTTCTACATTCTTTTTTAAATTTACGTAACATGAAAAATATTTTTATATGAATATAATTACCATACGTCTATACGTATATATACAAATAAACTTTTATTCGACCAATTTAACTACATTTACTCAGTCATGCTCAATTACATGGCATCACACCTGATGTAACTTATGTACGATTGCAGGTGAATCACAAATTACGCTTCCACCATTTTTTCGTTTACCATTCTATTAAATATTGAGGCTATTGTAGATTGAAGTGAGAACGTGACTGATGCAGGATCCATTCCGACTTGAGGCAATTAATTACTTTTATTTCTTCACTCTAGCAAGCTAAAATTGTGCGTTGAGTTCCGTAACTTACAAGTAATGTCTCCAAATTGATCGCAAAAGAAATTTTGGCACTAACTTTTTACCTTCTCATTTATTCTTATAAATGAAATGTAATAGTGTGTGAGGACCGTCGTGGCGCAGAGGCGCAACGTCTGCCTGTAACGCTGCTGACGCGACGGTTTCTGGGTTCGATCCCCAGTCGGGGAAGATGAATTTTTCTATTTCCATTTTCTTCGCTCTGGCAACTAAGGCAAAGCGCGGCGTTGAGTTCCGCCACTCAACACGCAATGCCTCGAAAACGGCGGAAAGTGGGGACGGAGTAAGCAAGGACTAGGTAACGGAGTGTCTTAACACTAGGTTCCCACGGTTCCTGCAGTTCCCTCTGCCTACCCTGCCATGTGCGGGATAAAGCGTGAAGCTAAAAAAAAAAAAAAAAAAAAATGAAATGTAGTAGCTGCACTTGTTAGTAGCAAAAAAAACTACTTCCAAATATTATTTTAAGTGTATCATTTTAGCAGTGGATTAAATTATTAATATTAATATTTGCTGGTTAGTTTCTTTATGAAATTTATACATAACGAAATTGAATGAAACATATAAGTCAAAAAGCTTTCAATCCGGAATAAAACTTAGATTTCGTAATTCCTAACTAGGTCTAAATAAAGGAGCTCTGCAATTTCTAAATAGATATAATATCTAAAAGAATTCTGTTAAATATATAATTTCGAATAATTTATTCTAGCTTAAAATAATACTTAAAATAATCGTTAACACTTTAATTTGACTTTCAAACTTCATTATCCATTCTAATTTGTGAAATTCTTGTGATATAGCAATATTTAACGATACCTATTGATATTTAGTTTGTGTAATTCTTTCATTAGCAAGGTGACTCTTGACCTTATCTGCTTTAAATAATATTATTATAATTTATTAAAAGGGTACTTGTTATTTGAACTTAGTAGAGTACCTCTTTTATTGATAAAAGTCAAGGTAAATTTTGTACTTGTACATTTATATACCAATAACCTAATTCAATAATCTAGGTGTGGTTTATCGTAGCTGTGTGTAAAATGTGACAAGTGGCAAGTAAGCAAAGTGTCAAGGTAGCAAGGTGGCAAAACAAAATGCGGCGTTAAATTCCGCCACTCAATATACCAGAGAACTCAACAGTAGGCTGATATACAAAGATCTACCTTTTATGAGGGATTAGGCGACCTAAAATAATTAAATTTATTAGAAACAATGACTCGTATTTTCCTTTCTGATTTGAACCCACAACCGTCCGTTGTCGATAGTTAATTTACTATTCCAGTTTTCACCTCGATGGCGCCGAACTACCGTGTTGTTGCATAACTGAAAACAAATATTAGTATTTCATATACATTCACAAATAAAAAATACAATTTTGAATGTTTTAAATATTTATTATTTAGATGAGGAGTTAATATAAGCAATGGTATGTTATGGAGAAATCATTTTTGTGAATATTTAACGTGACCGTTGAAACATTGAATAAATTAAACTAACACAACGCATTGTGATTTTCTTTTACCTATATTAGTTTATGATATGTCATATGACTTAACTATTGTACATATATAGAAAACAGAAATAGTATTTTCTGAAATATAATTTCCCCAAAAAAGAATTTCTGGAAATTTGAGAAAATATGAGATGAGATGGAGAAGAAATTTGTGAATTTACGCTTTTATTTTCTTTATGACGTTACGATCTACACAATATCATGCTATGTAACCATATATTATGCCAATTTAAATTTAATATAAAGTTCTTATTATATAAAGTATATATTAGCATGCATATAGCAAATTAAGGAGGGAGAAGTCTAACTAATACCTACTTTCTAAGTCTAACTAGAACCTACCTAACATTATTCTCCGTTCTGCCAGAGAATTAAAGAGATGAATGATCATGAGAAGAAGGGAATAATTTCGCCGTGTAAATTCAATAGATAATTGATGTATTGAAGTAGTAATAAATATCCATCTGTTGCTTACAATTGATTTTAATTAGACGTAAATCTCTAATTCTATTAGCTAAGAATGTGTTAAAACAAGAATTGCATTATCTGTGAACGGTAGTCATGTTGTAAGGTTATTTCAAAATATATATTTATTTATGACCTTGTCTCAAGTTGTGTTATACAATTTAGCTTTTCTTATTTTAAATCGTTTCGACATTTTGTACAAATATTACATTTATTTTTACATTTTTAACTAAGGCTTCTCCAAAGAATCAAATGCTACATATTGAATACTTCATTATATTAAATTAGCTATGTTAAAAACTTAAGTCAATCAATTACTTATAACCTACACTTATTTATTCAATTTGATTTCGTGTTAATGCTCGGTGAAAAAAAAAAAATATATATATATATATATATATATATATATATATATATATATATATATATATATATATATATATATATATATATATATATATATATATATATATATATATATATATATATATATATATATATATATATATATATATATATATATATATATATATATATATATATATATATATATATATATATATATATATATATATATATATATATATATATATATATATATATATATATATATATATATATATATATATATATATATATATATATATATATATATATATATATATATATATATATATATATTTGTTATATTTTGGATATTTTGTTAAATATATCACTAAATAATGTGAGGTACGTCTTTTTGAGCCAATTATTTGCTCTGACTATATGACTGACATACTATGTTATTATGAAACTTAATGTTTAACATAATTATTTCAACTATAGATTTTGAAAATCTTGGCATAGTATTTTATGTCATAAATAATGATAGTAAAAAATAATAACGATTACGAAAATACCACTATACTATCATTACGGCTAAATCCATGTTCGAAATGGAAACTTCAAATCGTATATATATATTGACTTGCTTGATTATTTATTCCTTTTAAACTTACGGAAGTTAATAAATGATTAAGTACTATGTCCGTAATCAAGACAATAATCCTCAATATTACATATTATTTGTATAAGCGTTTCAATTGCGCACACTTAGAGAGGCGAGAGAAGAGAAGAGGCGAACCTAGAATTTTAGTTAAAGATCACGAAAACACGTGTTTATGAAAAATATAGCCAATGTTGGAACTTGAACAATTCGATAATAATTGATTGAATAAATTGTACACGTTAGCCAATTTAAATTTGCTAAAAAAATCTGTTTTTTGGCAATCTTTCTAACTTTACCATACCTGAAGAGTGTTAAGCTAATAAAAGAAATCACATGTAGATAGAGAACGCACTAACATGATTATAATTGTAAATAATCGATATATTACGATACATATATTATATAGTTTTATATGTTTCGTCTAAGTTTGAGATTTTGTATTTTGAATGACGGAATTTAACGCTCAAATGATAATCAAACCTACATTCTTTAGACAAACTGTTACATTTCATAAACTCAAGCTTAGATTCTTTTTTTTTTCTAGCTTCACGCTTTATCCCTCATATTGCAGGGTAGGCAGAGGGAACTGCAGGAACCATATGAACCTAGTGTTAAGACACTCTGTTGCTTAGTTCCTGCTTTCTAGGTCCCCACTTTCCGCCTTTTTCGAGGCATTGCGTGTTGAGTGGCGGAATTCAACGCCGCGCTTTGCCTAGTTGCCAGAGCGAAGAAAATGGAAATAGAAAAATCCATCTTCCCCGATTGGGAATCTAATCCTCAAACCGTAGCGTATACAGGCAGACGCTTACGCCTCTGCGCCACGACGGTCCATCTTCTATAGATATATTTAAAAAATATTCATACTTAAATATTCGTATAATTTTCAATTCTCTAATATTAACGATAATTACGGCTTGCTTGTTCATATTGCTTTGTAAATAAATTAGTACAATATATAATTTCTACAAGGAAGTCGAGCTTGAAAAGGAACATCGCCTCAAGTATCCGAGCAACGGTTGTATTGATTAAAACATTCTTAGATGGAATTTAAGCCGTCTTTCTATTTGACTTTACGAAATGTACTTTTTTAGATACACATGATGTATTCAGATAATTATATTTATAAAGGACCGTCGTACCGTAGAGGCGCAGCGTCTGTCTGTATCCGCGGGGGTTGTGGGTTCAATTTCCGCTCGAGGAGAGTGGATTATTTCATTTTATTTTTCTTCGTACTGGCAACTAGGAAATGCGCGGCGTTCCGCCACGCAACACGGAATGCCTCAAAAGACGGAATGCAGGGACTTTTAATTCCCTCTGCATACACTGCTACGTGCGGTATAAAGCTTTAAGCTAATTTTATTTTTGTTTTATTTAGTATTTCAAATCCTAAACCTAAAATCTTCATTTTTGCAGTCTTATAAGTATATAAAGGTAGTTATTTATTAAAAAATTAAAATAAATATAAAAAGAAAACAAAACATAAAAAAAATTAAATATATACCTACACGAGTTCAATATTTGTTCAAGAAAAGAATTTTTGATAGTGTTGTACAACTACTATTAACACTTTTATTCGTTACTATGAGGAAACTGTTACCATAAAAATCGTTTTCATATCCGGTTCTGGTCAAGGACGCGGCGTTGAGCTCCGCAACTCAACACGCAATTCATCTCTCATTAGTAGGTTTTCCTTATAAACTATATATTTCCTAACAGGAGTTGAGTGACAAGCAAAATTATTCCGAGAATATAATAAAAAATACTTTTACTTGCACAAACGTCTTCATTGGGTCGCGAAATCGAAAGTCATTCGAATACTTTCATTCCATCTGCTTATGTTTACATATTTTATAAAATTAGATAATTTGCTTTTTAAATGAATATTTTGTAAAAAAAATATTTTTATAATTTTTAAAGTGTTAATCGATACACAGGGTAGAAAAAATACACAAAAAAGGCTTTATAAAATTATAAACATTTAAATGCAGCAGTATTTGAACCCTCTGACTAGTAAACAGAGCGCGAATAGTTTATTAATAAGACCGCTTGCACGGTTTCCAAGAGGCGCAAGTTCGAATCCTGCAGCGTTCAAGTATTTGTTTTTCTTAAGTATTTTCCCTACAGTTAAGATAAATGTTATGTATGTATATATACATAAATTTTTATAGTTATTTTAAAATTAAATTTAGCTTATTATTTAACTTATTATTTTTTATTTTATCTTATAATTATCTTATATTCTTTGATATCTTATTTTAATTGGTGACTTTAGTGTTTAGCTTTAACTAACGGCTCCTCCAGCGTAGTCTCACAAAATAATTGACAGCTCATTATACATTACAACAACTGCATTATATAACTCTAACCAAAGGCTTAGGGAATGGTCGTTAAAAGAACTATCCACATAAAACGAAAATCATGACTGATTTAATTTTTTAAGTTAATTTAAAAAAAAATTAATTGTGATTTTAATCAATACCATGCAAAAGCGTGATCTTAGTTGCCACAGTAGATGTCACCCTAGCCTTGTTTTCCCCTTCTATAAAAGAATATATTAGGTTAACCATACTTTTACCAAAAAAAAAAGGAATATATAATCTAGATTCGTGTCCACGAAATTCTTTATGTACATTTAATTAAGTTACATAATAATGACAACCGATCCTTTAGGTATATTTTTAACAACATAGCCCATATGTGATTGCTTACGGAACTTCAAAGGACTTTCAAGTTTAATCAAAATTCCTAACAAAGGCTATGTTATATGTAATGGATAGATAATTGTTATTTTTGTCTTTTATTGCTTAAACTAAGTACAATAATGTTTTTAATTTTTTTTCTATATTTTAATATAGTTGTAAATTTTAATAATTTATTAATAATTTTTGGTACGATAAATTCTGTACTTTGTCATTAATTAAAAATTGAATAAATTCAATAACCTAAATAGGGATCCAACCCGAAACATTGTTAACAAGCAAGCGCTATTTCACTGGACCACTATGGTTCTTTATGGTTACCAGTTCAAACATATAATATTAAAATAATAATCTAAATAATATTTTTCTTATTTTTTTTATAAATACACCTTTTGAACTATTATTCTTAAATCATTTATGATAACAATACCCATTATTTAAGAAGGAGCCACGTAGTCCATCGCGTCATTTGTGACTTTAAGAGACTTGGACTTAAGCCTGCAATTTAAGCTTTTCAAAAAGTTCCCTTCGAAATGTTAATTATAGCTCACTTTCGAAGTCACACAGTTCGAAGCCATTCTTCTAGCGCCATTTAAAGTACAGAGTGTTTTGTAAATTGAAATGACGGTATAATACGGTAAATGACATCTCAATGTCACAAGAACCATTAATAGATTATATGTTACATGTAGTGATAAAAGCTTTATGAAATTTAACCTTTTTCTCTAGGAAAATATAGTCATATTTAATATGAAATGTACATCTAACGAAGATTTGACCGAATCGTTTCGAAATTGGGCGTTAATGAATTAAATTGTATTCGCCTTGACCGAACAGTTACTCTGGTATTGTTTGGTTGTGAAACATACATACATACATACATATGTACATACATATATATATATATATACATACATACAAAAATACATATATATATATATATATATATATATATATATATATATATATATATATATATATATATATATATATATATATATATATATATACATACATACGAGGGTCAAACTGAAAGTTCTTAGAAAATCAAAAACTAAGCATTCTAGCAAGTTATTAGTTTTATTATAACTTTTCAAAATAGCGTCCATTTACATCAATACATCGCTGCATTCGATGGAACCATTAAGAGCACCTTGCCCACTCGGCCTTAGGGGTCTCTTCAACGGCGTTTTGAAACGCAGCCACTGCTTCTTCGGTGTCCATAAAATGTTTTCCTCGAAGTTTTCTTTTATTTTCGGGAATAAATAAAAATCGCAGGGTGCGAGGTCGGGGCTATACGGCGGGTGACCCAGTAATTCCACGTCTAAGGTCGCTAAATAGTCGATCGTTTGCCTGGCGGTGTGTGACGAGGCATTGTCGTGATGAAGGAGGATCCTGCTGCGAGGTCGTTTCTCTCGAACTTTTTCCAAGACAAGTGGCAAACAGTTGTTAGTGTACCACTCTGCATTAACCGTTTTCTGATCCTCTAAGACAACTGTCGCGTAATGACCTGTCTTTCCAAAGAACGAGGCCACCATCTTTTTTCCAACACTTCGACCACGTTTGAATTTATTAAACTAGTTGTAAACTGTGGCACGAGATGGGGCTTCATCGTGAAAAGCCAATCGAAGTCTATCATAACGTTCTTGTTGATTTATATGACATCGAAAGTCATAAAAAATCATTGCACGAAAATTTTCTCGGCTTAAATTCATTCTGACGTGCACAGACAATTTTCAATTTGCCGCCAAATCGTAAAACAAATGACAAATGAATGAAATGTATACTCAATATTATTGGTAAAGAGTTCTATTTTCAAAATTTAAACTTATTTTTTTAATATAATGCTTTTAAGTTGCCAGTTCTAAAAACTTTCAGTTTGGCCCTCGTACAAAAATACATGCAATATATGAATATAATAAAGAATTGCGCTCGAGCCAATGTTAATTTTTAACAAATACTATGTGAGAAAATCATGGTCTTATAGAACAATCTTTAAATTGTAACGATAAAGGCCGTCCTTTTTTTAGAAAATTTTAAGAAATTCTTCACATTTTTCCAAACACTAAGGTAAATTACGGCATTAATCCCACAAGTCAAGACACAACGTCTCTTTTTATTATAGGTAGGCCGGTAGATGGTGAACGTAGAGTCTTGACACTTATCTCCTCTGTTATATGCGAGAGCATTTATTTTTTTATATATAAAATTGCTAAATAGTTTATTTTGAAGCTCTTGAAAATATAATATTATTTCTTCTTTTTATTCATAACTCAATATAAATATTATTAATATGTACATATAATGAAATTATTCTTATAGTAGAAGAATAAGTATTTTTCGTATTATGTTTACTTATAAGATAATAGATGAGAGATATACGTAGACAAAGAGAAAACAAATCGGAACGTTATGGCGCAGTTTGCCTGTAAATGCGACGGTATGTAGATTCGATTCCCACTCGGAGAAGATCGATTTTTCAATTTTCATTTCCTTCGCTCTGACAACTAGGCAAGCGCGTCGATGAGTTCAGCCACTTAACGCGCAGTACCTTGAAAGAAGGCGGAAAGCAGGAATTAAAGTGTCTTACAACTAGGTTCCTGCAATTTCCTCTGCCTAACCTAGTATGTGCTGGATAATGCGTAAAGCTAAAAAAGAATGAAAAATCGGCTTGAGTCGTTTTTCACTACAGGGAATAAATTACATAATATTATGTCATTGTTCTCTAATAAGACTATATGTTGTGTTCAGTTCCGCCACTCACACGCAATGTCGAGAGAAGTGTCCGAGTGTCTTGACACCATGCTCTCTTTGCCTTCCTAGAAGTTGAAAGTATCTGTTATATATCCAAGATACGTTTTAATACTATCTAGATTATAAATATCCACACTGCAATATATGCAGATGTAACATTCACTGTCTTAAATCCGTTTAAAGCGGATATTATGTTTTTAAATTTATTTTGAATAAAATTAAAGCGGTGATTTTACCGTGTAATGACACGAATTCAAGATTTTACCGCTAATAAATATCTATCGATTCGATTGTGATATTTTATTTTAACATTGGCCTAACAATTTTCTATAAGTATATGCATTTTTATAAGTATATGCAATGCATTTTTTAGTAGTTATACAAATTAAGCAATGATTTTTGTAAATTTCACCATCGACTCCTTTTAACATTATAGGGACGTTGCACGTTGAGTGACGGATCTTAACACCGCGCCTAGTTTAACGTCAGACGCTGTTCAATTAAGCAATAACGAAGTATTCAAAGTATACATATAAGCCCTCTAATAAAGCAGGGACGAAGCAACGGAGTGTTTTAACACTAGGTTCCTATGGTTTCTGCGGTTCCCTATGTGCAGGATAAAGTGTTACCATGTGCGGAATAACGTGTGAAGCTTTTAAAAAATCCACAACAATCGTATTTCCAAAGATTAAATTAGAAATATTTTCAACCTTTACCTTTAATTAGTTACTTTAACAAGCGAATTATAATAAAAAGTCTATTTGTATGTAAAGACAGTACTCTAAGATCCGTGAGATTGATTTTATTTATAAGTGAATTCTCGTAAATAAAATCGTCTCTTTTGTACGTTTAGAAAGTAATCTGAGTGGGATGCGGATGGCATCGGCAAAGAGATGAGGTGAGCGGTCAGCTTCCTTGATTTACCGTCATCGGCAATCACTAAAATTATATGGAAGAGACGGATTTTTTATATATATATATATATATATATATATATATATATATATATATATATATATATATATATATATATATATATATATATATATATATATATATATATATATATATATATATATATATATATATATATATATATATATATAAATATATATATATATATATATATATATATATATATATATATATATATATATATATATATACAAATAACTAAAATTTACTTAATTATTTTTTTAAATTATAAATGCGTTTGGTTTAATTTCAAATTTCGTGTAGCTTTATATATATTTAGTGATTCACAAGAGATTGTAAAAATCTATTTAATGTCAAGAATATTTTTAATCTGTATGTAAAATTTGTAGGTAGCGAGTTGTGTATGTATGTATAATAGGTATTTCTTATTTATATTTTTACATGAATTGCTCTAAAAATACTCTGTTCCATTAGTATTTAAAAAAATTGCAACTGATAAATTATTATTCTTTTATACCAGTGTACCAGTTTTTGTACTTTTGTAACATGTACGAGTAGAGCCGTCGTCTTGTTTTGCTATAGATATTATAGAGCATGTTTATTTAAGCAGCAGATAGCAATTTTTGCTAGAAAACCATAGAAAATGTTTAATATAAAAAGTTTTGCGTTATATCCATTTACTTTTTGGATAACTTACTGATATGCTGTAATATAAGTTCGAAGTAACTAGGTTAGGACGCTCGAGTATTAAATAATTGTAGTATTATTCAGAGTGTATTTTATTTATTATATATAAATAAATATTATTAATAATTTAAAACAATATAAATATTTTATAAGTTAAGTATGTTTTACTAATTTTAAAACTAATTCTTCCAACATATCTGTATTAATTAGTAATTAGTAATTAGTAATTAGTAATTAGTAATGTGGTACACTAATTTTATCATTTAAACGAGATAACTATTAAAAAATATATATTTAATTAAAATTATTCGTTATTATGCTTGTAAAATGAATATATTTTTATCTTCTCGGTTTTATATTCGGATTTATATAAATATCCTACAAACGGCAGATATATATATATATATATATATATATATATATATATATATATATATATATATATATATATATATATATATATATATATATATATATATATATATATATATATATATATATATATATATATATATATATATATATATATATATATATATATATGTATGTCTGGGTAGACAGAGAGAACAGTAGGAACAATAGGAACCTAGTATTTAACACTCCATTGCTTGTCCCTGGTTTCTCCGTACCCGCAAAAGCAGATATAACTTACATTATATATATACATACTATTTCACATATTAAACATTACGAAATTTTAGTAATTTTACAGGCCCTCGATACTTAATAATTAGCCCAAGGCCCCTATTATTCACGGACTGCCCCTGGAATATTTTAGGTTTTTTATTTCAACCCGTTTTGCTGTACATTTTTAACAACCCCTTTAACCTTTTAAGGATTAAATTTCAAAAACTCATTTATACAGAGTGACTGAGGGAGTCATTTTCATATCGAATTTCAACTTTGGACGTAAATTGGTTTAATCTCTGTGTAAAGAAAGCAACTTTTTTATCCATATTCGAAATATCGGTCAAGTAGGACTTTGTACTGTGCGTTTTATACAAAATTATATTATTTAGATAAAAACTTGTAATGGTTATTTCATTGATATGTATTTACTTTCCTTTGTAAATAAATATTTGAAATTCTAGATGTACGGAAAGAACCCTATCGATTTAAATTACGAGTCAAATTTTATACAAAATAGAACAAATCCATACGTCCCAGACAGACACACAGATAAACAAAGTGATCCTCTAAAAGTTCAGCCTTTTTACTTTTGAAGTACGTTGCCCTAAAAATAAAAATTTTACACCTCTTTAGAAAGTATTACACAACGATTGCGTAATATCATCTAATCTAATAACAATAATTATCACTTTTTATATACTTCAACATACAAACTACAAATAATGTGTAAAGCCCTTAAAAATGATATAATAATATTATGTTACAAGTTATGCAAAACGACAGTTCATTTGACACCAGCACCTTTAGACAAACAACTTTTACCGAGGTCTTAAGTCACTGTACTGAAGATAGTGACGTTCTAACGTTATTATGACAACCACTAAACGACCTTTAGTTATGTTTCTTGGAGATACGCTGATATCTTAAAAGCCCATCACTATTATGTTTTGGTTATAATGAAGGTGTACTTGGCAGTGATTGGATTATTTCCATTCACAATTCAATGGAATTTCCATATTTCTTAAAAATCTTAAATTAACTTCTATATATTACTTATATTCTACGATATTTTTATTTAATTAATTATTATAATTCATGTCTAATAATATTGGGATATTTTAAATAATTTTCGAATCAAAAAATGCTTCATTTGTTTGTCTTATTAGGCAAAAGTAAATGTTCAATTAGCCTTTGTAAAGAAACATGTTCTAGCAATTATTACAAGAAAACATTACAAGAAAATAAACCATATTGTTTTCTTTTATATGAAGAATAAGTTAATTTTTATTTTATCACCGCTGAGATAATGATTTAATATTGATACATATGTATGATATCCTGCATCCCCAAGGTTTGGCCAATTTAAATTGATTTGACATTGTAGATACTTAATCAATATCCCGCTTATAGTAAGGAAGGCAAAAGGAACCTAATTTTAAGATATTTTGTTCCCCGCTTTCGACCTTTCGAGGCATTTTATGGCGGATCTCAACGCCACAGTTTGTTTTTTTCCCAGAGCAAGGAAAATGAAAATGATTTTTTCTACCTGAATGAGAGTCGAACCGGCAACCCTCACGTTCAAAGTCAGACGCTATGCTGTAGCTCTACGCTACTCAGCTTAGTCTCAAAATACGTGAACATCTTATTTATAAAGTGTCGGTTACCGCTTCAAAACTCTACCCTAGAAAAACACGATCAGCAAAATGATTCCTAGGTCAATTCAAAAACATCGACACTAATATCAACGATGACAGTCATCATCCGCAGGCTGCACTGGTTGTCTTTCTGTGGATTGGTTTGGTGGTGGTTCAGTAAAAGTCTTAATATTATATTTTCACCATAACTTCAAAACAAAGTGTCCACTTTTAATCATTCAAAGACCAAATATCATGTAAATAAACTATTTTTAGTGGTGAAATAATTTATTTTTATAAGGATTATTAGCATGGGTAAAATAAACGCGTTTAAAACAAGTTAAAAAATCAAGATTAAAAAGAAATGGTTGTTATGCCTCACTCGACAAAGATAAGTATGGTGTGTCGCGGACTTATTTATAGATATTTATAAGATCTACAATTAATTATAGCATTTTATGGTTCTATCTTTGATAGTTTAGGCAACGTACGCAAAATAAGTAAGTTTTCTTTTTGATTTTTACAGCTTCTTCCCGAAAAACCCAAATATTTTACGGAACTCTACTTTTTCCAGAATAAAATATAGCCTATGTTACTCGTGGATAATGTAGCTTTAAGCTTTAATGGTGAAAAATTATTTAAAATCGGTCGAGTACTTTTTGAGCCTATTCATTACAACCAAATTTTACCTCTTTATAATATTAGTATAGATAATGATTTAATATGTAAAGAAAGAAGCATCCGTATTTTTTATAAATGAAACCACCTTTCCTATTCGTTTGCTAATCGAAAGTTATTTTACTGTTTTTATTTATATCTTTAATCAGTCATTAAATTTATATAAAATAATTTTATTACTATAAGTTACATCGACTAACAACTAATATCTAGGATTTTTTTTTTATACTTTCACGCTTTATCTCGCATATTGCAGGGTAGGCAGAGGGAACTGTAGGGACTATATGAAACTAGTGTTAAGACACTCCGTTGCTTAGTTCCTGCTTTTTCGTCCCCACTTTTCGCTTTTTCGCGGCATTGCGTGCTGAGTGGCAGAACTCAACGCCGCGCTTTGCCTAGTTTCCAGAGAGAGGAAAATGAAAATAAAAAAATCCATCTTCTCCGAGTGGGAATCGAACCCACAAACAGCCGCGTTTACAGGCAGACGCTTACGCCTCAACGCCACGACGGTCATCTAAGAATTCTAAGTCATATATTAGCAGTAGATAATAATTGAAATGTGGATGTCATCTAATTAACAATAAACTTTACCCACTGATCATATATACATATAAAAATATAAATACTAAGACCAATACATGAAAAATATTATATTAACAATATTATCTTTTCATATTTATTTACGACATTAGTAAAAATAAATGTTCTATAAAGTTTTTATATTTTTCCGATTACTAGACTTATTGCTAGATACAGGTCCTAAGACATATTGTTGCACTTATACACTTATACACGTTATATACGTTTATTTATTGCATACCGAATAAAAAACTCTAATGATAGGAAAAGCAGTTTTTAATAACCGATATACACCTTTTTACCGATTACGGTAAAGATATTCGCTTTTAATGACAATTGAACCTACGACCTCTTACAATGTGAAGTGATTGTTATTCATTCGTCATGAGTGAGAGGGAGCGATTAAAGTACTACGAATGAAGTGAAATCAAGTATCTAGTATTTACACACTTGCTTATTCATAGCTTGTTGTAATAAGTTAGCTGCTAACAAGTAAGTATTGTACCAAAGCAAGAATTTATTTTCTTTTTATTTTTTTTAGCTTCTCGCTTTATCCCACATATTGCAGGGTAGGCAGAGGGAACTGCAGGAACCATATGACGAGAGTGTTAAGACACTCTGATGCTTAATCCCTGCTTTTTCCATCCTCACTTTCCGCCTTTTTCGAGGCATTGCGTGTTGAGTGGCAAAACTCAACGCCGCATTTTAGCTAGTTTCCAGAGCGAAGAAAACGGAAATAAAAAAATCCATTTTCCCCGAGTGAGAATCGAACCCACAAACCGTCGCATTTACAGGCATACGCTTATGTCTCTGCGGCACGATAAAAAATAATAAAATGTAATACTTCTATAGATTAGTATCACATTTTTGTTTTGTTATATATGTAATACTTCTATAGATTAGTATCACATTTTTGTTCGTCTGTTTTTCTGTTGGTCGGTCGTTTTTCTCAATTTTTTAAGACTTTTAAGAAAAAACTTTTGAGTCAACGTAATTATGGGTAAAAACTTGTGAGACTACAACTTTTCGTTGACCTATGATTATGAAATTTGACGTGTCATGTGAACTTACAATACAAAGATAGAAAGAAATCAAAAATTTGTAATTGTTAGGTTTATAATAAAAAATACCAATTTTACAGCTAACTTGACCTATATTATATTTTGGTATTGACCACACCCCGGTCGGTTTCGTCCGTACTCTTTTCTGCTCCCTCATTGAGATTATATTAATTGATTAAGATAATGACTTTCATTTTAATATAGCGTAGCATAACTTTTAACTGTAAATACGACTGTTGTTGATGCGATTTAAATCTAATAAGTCTAGAAAATTAGGCAAAAAGTACCCAACGAACTCTCATAACAGGGACGCTTATACCCAGATATAAGCGACCCTGACATACAAGTAAATTATAAAAATAATTTTTATATTAAATTATTACAAAGTTAGAAAAAGTGGCTCAGGTTAGGTAAAAGCGATGAAATTATGGAAGTATATGTAATTTAATGCTATTACTTCGAAACTGTGTCGTATACGATCGAAACATATGATGTGTGTTTCGATGTTATTATTTAAATAAAACTATATAATCCAACTTAAAGCACATCTATAAGGAACGTCTGGTTTCTAACACCATTATATTTACTTATAAATCAGATGCTTGAAATTTGAAACTAATACCAAGGCTCTCAAAAGTAAAGATGTAGTGCTAGTCTTTATATTTTGCTTATACTTAGATTGAAATATATTTTATTAAAGATGAGAAAAACAAAGTATATTATGAATAGAATATTTTAACATAATACATTTGAATTATTAATTAAACACAACTGTTAATTAAGAAGTAAACAAGAAAATTACAACAATTTATCGAACTTACTGTAGTAATTTCGCTGTTATACAAAGTCCAAGAATAACAATAGGTTTTCATAATTAAAATTACTTAAGGAAAACTTTAAAAAGTTTATCGCTGTGAGTTTTGAACCCAAGACTAGTAGAATCGTCCAAACGCTCTAATCATCGAACCATGCGTTCCAATAGCTTAGTGGTCATTTTTTTTTATATGTTTTTGTTAAGTATTTGATCTATATTTTATGTGGATTAACGCTTTAAGTGCCATATACATTTTTTTCTAGCTTCACGCTTTATCCCGCATGTTGCAGGGTAGGCAGAGGGAACTGCAGGAACCATTTGAACCTAGTGTTAAGACAAGATTGGTAAGAAGACGATAAATATAGTGTTTGGTTGCACAACTCTTTCACATTTCATTAAGTCAACAATAAAAATTGCAATTATTGGCTACGTATGTATATGGCCGGACCGTCGTGGCGCAGATGCGTAAGCGTCTGCCTGTAAACGCGACGGTTTGAGGGTTCGATTCCCTCTCGGGGAAGATGGATTTTTCTATTTCCATTTTCTTCGCTCTGGCAACTAAGGCAAAGCGCGGCGTTGAGTTCCTCCACTCAACACGCAATGCCTCGAAAACGGCGGAAAGTAGGGACGGAGTAAGCAGGGACTAAGTAACGGAGTGTCTTAACACTAGGTTCTAATAGTTCCTGCAGTTCCCTCTGCCTACCCTGCCATGTGCGGGATAAAGCGTGAAGCTAAAAAAAAAAAAAAAAAAAAAATCAAAATAAATAGCACAATATTTTAGTGGTATCAAATTGCTAACTTTAACTATAATGAACTTCTTTTTCTAAACTACATGCTTGTATAATTATGTTTTCTTGGTATTTTATTATAAGGTTTTGTAATACTTTTTGTGACTTACTGTGTTCTTCATTATAGATCCTAACATGTGGTGTTTGCCAGTAAGAGATTACTTTTATTGTACTTGTAAGGTCTACTTATTAATTATGGCCCCCATTACATTATTATTATTATATACATTAATATACTTTTATAATATATATTTATAAGAACTGTAATAAAATAATAAATTATTTTAATTTAAAATATGGCTTTAAGAAAAAATATTTATTTTTATTTTTACGGTGGCAACACTGCGTCTTCTCCTACTTAATGAATGTTTAGCATACAGACAGTCCCTATATATACATATAAAGATGTGGACGTAACAAATTAGTATGCAAGCGAAGTAATGACTGTGCAAGTAAATGAAGTAGCGATTTACGAGTACAATACTTGCCATCAGTAATGACTTTTGTAATATTTACGTACGTAATTAGTTGTTTCTTTAACGCGTTTCCGTATAAGAGAAATTGTATGTTACAGTATAATGTTTTAAACTTCAAAGGGACGAGTATTGGTGTTTGCGTACTTTGTTATTTAGCAAAAAATGTTTTGTAATATTTTTTAAGTTCAATAATTCTTAGTATTTTAAGAATGAATTTGAATGTAAAATCTCTTTTTAATAAAATAAAGCATGTAGGTAAGTTAATAGGGAAAAACGGAGAATCTTAACACTACTTATTCATCAATCATCTATGTCTACCATGTTTTACCCGAAAAAAAGAAAATTAGAAGAGAAAGATAAAAATTATAGGTAACGGTAAAATCATAATGTTATAAAATATTTATTTAATACGTAAGATAAATAACTCGGTTAGCGAAAATCATCAATAAAACATACATTCTCGATTTTTTGCCGCCTTTTATACATTTATTTGTGGTAATAAATTAAATAAACCCTTTTCCTTTGTGCTTAAAATTTTTAAATATGCTTCTTTAGCATCAAGCTTTATCCAGCATATTGCATGGTAGGCAGAGGGAACTGCGCTAACCATATGAACCTAGTGTTAAGACACTCCGTTGCTTAGTCCCTGCTTTCTCCGTCCCCGCTTTCCGCGGAAAACCAGACCGAAAAAAATGGAAATAAAAAAATCCATATTCCCCGAGTGGGAATCGACCCACCCACCAACCCACTCTGTTATATTATTATGAGAAATGGACTCTAAACAACGAAAGCCTGGCCTAGCGCCGACATATACTTAATATAAATACAGCTATATTAATATATGAATGAACTTTTTTATATACTAAACATTTGTACAGTCCGTACTATATATAATGCGTAAATTGCTATAAATAAATATTGAAAAATGTTTATTTAATGAAATAACCTGCTTATTAATGTGAAATTTCAATATATAAATATAAATTCAAAATTGAATATTTTTCATATGTACTGAATTTCAATGTTAAAAAATCTTCTTATCCTTGTAATTATGATTGATATTCAATTTCCACGGAACGGTAAGTTTTATCAGTACGGCCAAAGGTATACAGATATCTCCTACAGCGAGTTTCTAAGGCGTTCTCTTATCTAAGAACATTATTATAAAATTATCAATGAAGCCAAGGGTTATATATTTCTCTATTGATACAAATTATACATACATGTTTTCAAAAAAAAATCTAACTAACACATAAATATTAAAATAATAAAATTCAGTTACCATAACTTCTTATTCAAACACAGTATTATGTCAAATTAAACGTGTTTATTTACTAATTTATTTACATGAAAGAACTTGTTACGTAAACATACGGTCACAGGCGAAATTTCAACTTTTATAATATATTTATGCCTCCCTCTGAGAGACGACAATGTGCGATAAAATGATGACTTTTCAAACATCGGGTTATTGGCAATGGTGGGAAAGGAACGTTTCAATACGATTCACTTGTGGTATTAATATGGAATCGATAAGTCGTACGTTTAGTTAGGTAAAGTTATATTTTAAAATATAGAATAAAGTAAATATTTTATAAGAAAAAAACTCGTAACTGATATTATTTACCTACTGTATATATATAAATATTCAACAAAGAAAGTGTTTATAAAATCTAAACGGTTGAATCACGTATAAGAGCTTTTAATCATATTGAAGTTTCACTACTTAATGTATAAAGATGAATGGATAGTTCTGTGGATATTTGAATGTAGATGAGTACTTGAAAACCTTCGATACCTATCTATGAGCAGCTAACTAGCCACTTTTATATTCAAATTTAACGTTAAACTGAAAATATTTTTATTAAAGTATATTTTCGCAAGTATTTTTGAATCGTCGATTGCACATATGTACATAATTTCTGTTAATAATTTAAGAAAATTAATAACAATAACCACATGATTTGTCCAATATATTTTATAAGCAGTAAAGCACGTAGGTGAGTTAGTACGTAAAAACGGAGTATCTTAACACTACACATTCATCAGTCACCTCTGTCTACAATGCCGTTCTCGGAAAATGGATATAATTATGTTCTAATTTTTAAGTTAGCATAAGCTAACCTAACTGACTAACTGCTGAAATAAAACCTGCTTGTAAAAAAGTTTTTTTCATAATGTAATTGAACAATTAAAAATAACAACCCCTAAGAAATTACAAAACTGTTATTAGGAATTTTGTCATATTTTACATTCAAAGTTGTGAAAATATATATATAAGTATTTTTATGATTTTTAAGATGTTGATCTACACTGAGGATAGAAAAATACTTAAAGAAAACGTATAAAAGTTTTTAAAAATAATAGCTTTGATATTACTCTTAAAAAGTCGATGAAGACAAAATGGATATCATTCTCTTTTGAAGACAACAAAAAACAATAAATTATTTGTACGCGTGGACGAAGTCGCGAATAAAAGCTAGTAAACGTAACGAGACACACAAACGGATATTATTTGTCTTTTGTCACAATGTTATTTACGTAGAAAATTTAATATACTCTTTATTGCATTTGTAACATATCATAAGTACAGAATTGGAAACATTGTTGGCAAGCATGTATATATTTTTCAATATAAAATTCATTTAAATCGTTGGGTATGCTGGTCGATATATCTACCAAAAAAATAGCAGGTCAATCACAGCTATTGTTCAATTGAAATCAATAGTATTTAATACTATTGTAACTCTCATATTCAGTCACTTGAATGCAAATGCTAATTATTTGCATACCATTGTAATGTCTGATTAAGAATTGAAGAAAAATTATGAAAGCTCTTTAAAGAAAAACTCATAAAGGGTAACAATTATTGGGAATTATTAAATAATATAATATTTTATAGTTAACGTAAATTTCTAGGTTTAGGTTTAGGTTTTAATTATAAAAAAGTCTAAGAAAAATCACAGTATTGTATAAAAAATGTTATAAAGAATAATATATTCAAAAAAACCTAAAATATCACCAAAAGAGCGATATGCTCAAAATTCCTCTCGTTTTCGCCTTCTGAACTTCCCCGCAGTACGCTCGACGCATAATAGGACCCTCATTACACTAATACTGTATGAATAGTAAAGACATATTGAAATAACGACACATAGTAAGTAGTACATAGTACTTACGTAACGATAAATGAATTCCGCACAAAGGTTCTTTACGTTGTCACATTAGAGTAATACAACCGCTAAGGTATTACGTCTGCTATTTGAATTTTAATGAAAAAATTTGAATTTCAAGTAAAAATATGATTTTTACTTTTTATTTATATGTTTTATTCTTTATTTTATTTGTCCATAATGTATGTAGAAAAATATCTCGATCCGTTCCATTAGCTATCATAATAAATAATATATACATATATTTAAAGGAAAGCGGAATCGGAAAGCGGGGACGGAGAAAGCAGGGATTAAGTAACGGAGTGTCTTAACACTAGGTTCCCACAGTTCCTACAGTTCCCTCTGCCTTAGGTTCTTATACCCACAAATTTTCTTCATAAAATATTTACTTGATCTGGAAAAATATTATAAAAAATTCCATTAACCGGTATTCTTATTACCAGGTATATTTTTGGACTCAAAATTAAACGATGAAATAAATACAGACTGTATTGTCCGTCTGTGTGTCTTTCAAAGAGACCATTTTCTCAAAATCATGTGGAGATATCAAGTTGAAACTAATATTACATACAATCCTCTTGGAGTACAGAACTAATCAAACTTCAAAGTCAATCAATAGTTACGAACGGTTATGAGCCTACGTTGGCCTTCAATGATTTAACCAATGTAGAGGCAAATAAAGCCTCAATATGTACTAGAAACAGTAAAAAAACTGAAATAAAAGTCAGTCAAATATAGAAGGAAAAAGTAAGCCCCGTGGTATAACTTTGATTACATTATTTATTATATACGCGCGACCTTTCCTTACCTTTCACATTACGCAAGAGTTCAAACAAGAGTACGTACTTAGGTTACACTTCTGTACGAGATATTAATGAATCAGTTAAAGTACTTGAACACTACTGTGCATTTAATAGCTTCAGGCATTATAATATTCGATATTTTTCTGCAAAAAATTAATATATTGTAAAGTAAACTTCATTTCTATAATGAAGTAAAGAGGCGCAGCGCCTGCCCGTAACGTGATGGTTAGTGGTTCCGACTCCCGCTCGGGGTAATGAATTATTTCACTGCTATTTTGTTTTAAATGGATTATTTCATTTTTATTCTCGCTCTGGCAACAAAGCAAGCGCGGCGTTGAGTTCCGCCACTCAACACGCCTTGAAAGACAGAAAGCGGGAAACAAAGTGCCTTAACATTAGGTTCCCAGGGTTCCTGTAGTTCCCTCTGCCAAAAAAAATAATAAAGGTAGAAACGTAAGTTATACAATAATAAATTGTATTGTTAAAGAGGAATCCAGTAAGTATTCAACAACTTTCACCCATAATAAGATAAATACATATTTATATTATACACACATAATAGTAGATTAGAAAATATATATTATATAACTCTCTAGAGAAATATTGTTAAATAAATCGGTTATACACGCCATTCATAATTTTTGCATTGTGGGTAACGTCAAAAGATTTGACATACCAGATCAAGATACAACTTATATACAAGATACAAGATAAAAGTAACATATTCATATTGACATTAGTCAAAATATTATTCGGCGGGAGAATTAAGGACGAATGAAAAAAGCTCTTTACTCTAAGTGGGGGTTTGATTCCATTACAGTGACTCATTGTGGATTGAACTTAGATTACAAAATGTACCCTACACTCTCACATCTTAAAAGGAAAATGGATACGAGATACCTGTTTTTCTTAAATGTATAGTTAAATTATCTTTCTATATTTCAACGAATGGAAATGTGATGTAAAACGAGGATTTAAAGTACAGTAAATAAAATAGTATCATTAACATATCGCCTTAATGTCAGTCTATATTTAAACAGCACATTTATGATAAAAAATGTACTTTTTATATATGATATATATATATATATATATATATATATATATATATATATATATATATATATATATATATATATATATATATATATATATATATATATATATATATATATATATATATATATATATATATATATATATATATATATATATATATATATATATATATATATATATATATATATATATATATATATTAATAAATATAATCCAACTCTATTAAACTAACCTAACACAAACGAGATTTGAACCTGTCTACCTTTTTAATTTATTTTGAAAAAAAAACTAATCAACAATTGCATTCTTAAATATCGTACGTACGTTTAAAATATTTTCTAATCTGACAAGCTTGTCAAAAACATTACAAATCTGTCTAGTCATACATAAGGAAGATAAGACCTTTCACCTCGAATTATTTCAACTTTGTAGCAGTAAAAGTTCAATGGTATATCACCTGATGTTTATTAAGAGATTGTAGTTACAATGTATATTTTAGTTTAGATGGGTATTTTAGATCTTTATGCGTTATATATATATATATATATATATATATATATATATATATATATATATATATATATATATATATATATATATATATATATATATATATATATATATATATATATATATATATATATATATATATATATATATATATATATATATATATATATATATATGTATATATATATATATAGGAGTATTTTGCATCATGTAGTCTTGGTAAATATTTTATTATATGATTGAAATTATTTAAATTATCAGGCATTATAATCCGATATGTTCAAATTCCTTCCATTTTCCATTTTTATAAGGTATATTTTTTGTTGACATACAATTATGTAATTGATCAAATCCTGTGTAAGTGAGTACCGCTCTCATTTGATCGATATTGTTTACTTATTACTTGGCAAATATGTAATTGATATAAAAATAGGATGTTTTTTAAATTATCACTGTTATACCAAGAAAAATACTTGGTGTTAATACACTCCGATTTTCACGTCCGTACCGAATTCACAACACTATGCGTCGAGTGGCGGAATTTAGAACTGTTATTTGTCTTCCAAGTTCCAAGAGAATCAAATCAGCTACTATTGCATTTGTAGTCAAACGCTTTCATACTAAGGCATGATAATCAATCTTCTACCGTACATTCTTCTCTGTATATTCTCCATTTAACGTGGTCATTCAATTAAAAGGAGAAGAATAATGTCAAGCATAGCGGAAATCAATGCTATATAAATTTTAAAGTTATACAATGACCGAAGCACATTATTTTGAGCAATCAAAGCAAGTAATTGCCTCACGCCGGAACAAGATGGACATAAACTTGTGTTACATTTTATGTCTGTTAGGTATCCTTTCTACTGTTACAAAATGACCACAAACCAATGTGAAAGTGTGCAAGTTTATTTCAGAAACAATACTTTTTGTATATACATCTTTTATATTTAAACATATTTGGAGGGAAATATTTGTGTTATTGTTTGATAATTTATATAAAAGATTTTTAGTTGGTAGGTTGAAAGTTATGTTTTTTATTATGGTTATTTATTTTGATACTAAGTAGTAATTTAGTTGTTACAAATACTATAAGATAAATGACATCCTGATATAGTAAATAAGCTATATTATGTCAAAAAAATTATATTTGTTTCAAATATTACAAATTCTTACAAATTCTGAAACAAAGACAGTAAGAGTATAATTATTAGATTCTACTTTGAGAGTGGCGGAGTAAGCAGGGACTAAGTAACGGAGTGTCTTAACACTAGGTTCTTATGGTTCCTGCAGTTCCCTCTGCCTACCCTGCCATGTGCGGGATAAAGCGTGAAGCTAATAAAAAAAAAAAACTTTGAGAGTGTTATTTCGTGTTTTGCTGTGGGTGAAAATCAATTTAAACTGAAGATCATAATAAGGTTTTACATTTTGAACTGCATAGTGCTGATTATTAACTTAGTTATTTAATATCAATTTTTTGTTACATCGACACAATCTTTAAGGCTTTGATGGACCAACATACATTCAGAAAACAGTGTTCCTATGAAAGTTTCATTTTTCGGATACGGAACCCTGAAAAGATGAAATATCTTACTACATTTTTACTTTTGTAATAGGATTACAAACATATTACTACAGGTTTTAGTTCGACTTTTTTATCTGTTCATCTGAACAGTTGAAACAAATTCATTCCAATCCGGATTAAAAGTCAAGACGTTCACTTTTTCACAACGCATTATGTCATCTTATATGGCTACATATATAGCTACAAGTATATAACTATACTTTTTACTAATATTACAAAGCTGAAGAGTTTGTTTGTTTGAAAGCGTTAATTTCTGTAACTATTGGTTTATTTTTCTGTTGAACAGTTTATTTAATTTCCGGGAAATAACACATGGTAATCTTTTGGAAGTGACTATATATTGGAGAGTGTTAGATATCATACATATAACTTAGTTATGTTTTATGTTTATAACAATCTGACAGGTTTCTAAAGTATTATATTCAGTCTGAGAAAAAATTATATTTATATAAGATGATTATATAGATATTGAAGTAAATAATAGACATATTAAACTATAGGCAAAAAGGAATTGATTCTTCAGCAATTATTATTAGGACTGACAAGAGTTTTCAAAGTAAAAGTTTAGAACTTCTAATGTGAACTCTAAAATACTACATAGTGAATGTAAAATATCCTATAGTTTACACTAACGAAGTTGCGGTCACCAAGTAGTATATAATATATAATGGTTTTTTTGTGTGTTAACGCATTACAAATGAGATGCTACCGTAATAGACGTTGTATAATCTATTCCGATCAGAATTCAGATTTACATGCGCAGGCGCATGTCATGTTAGATATTTAAATCACGTGTTATGATATCGATAGACTGAGGTAAAGAATGTGTTACGCATATTTGCTTTGCAAAACACGAATTTGAATATTTTTTAGGCTTTTTGTAGTTAACTTTTTCCACCACTTATCAGTCGTTAGTACTATAGGTACTTATTATATATTTTTCCAGAAGAAACGTCTTTTTTTTTCAGAAGGAAGAAATTCCAGAACCAGTAGAAATAATAACATCTAATTTACACAACGAATTGAATCGGGGGAAAGCAGGGACTAGGCAACGGAGTGTCTTAACACTAGGTTCCCGCGGTCCCTGCAGTTCCCTCTGCCTACCCTGCCTTGTGCGGGATAAAGCGTGAAGCTAAAAAAAAAAAAAAAGAACTGAATGATTAAGCCTCAAATGAGCTACCCTGTACTAGCAATTACATTTAATATTAGTTGTAAGAACCCAGACTTTATTAGGTTAATTATTAGAGATAGATCAAAGGATAATCAATACCAGTTCCCGTTGACCTGAATTTATTAAATTTGGGAAGAAGATAATTTATAATCGAACTAAAGGAAATAATTAATATCATAGATAACTGATTACAATTTTATATATGTAGTTCATTTGATACGAAGTGAGTGAATACATCCGCAAAATTAACCTTGTTAACTTTTTGTCTTGTGCTTTCGACAACCTACGATCATAAAATTGGTGCGGAGCTCTTGTCACAACTTCCAACTTGTATTTGGCCAATTTTTTAATTTATTTATTAATAATTGTAGCATTACTAAGAAAAAATAAATATTTTTGTTTTCATTGCATAATTTGAAAGCAATTTGTACTAATGCAGGTCATTCAAATATCAACAGTTACACTTCTCGACCTTTAATTTATACATCAATGTAAACACTCTTGTTGGACGAGTACCTATAAATATTACGAGGGGCTATTGAACTATGTAGAAATAGCTTATTTAGCTTGAATCTTGATGATGGATACAGGCTACATGTATATGTACATAGTACTATGGCATTTTTAAATAAATATACTTTTATTCTCAGTGCTAATTAAAATAAATATTTTCATCTTATATATTTACATCTTATAACTGGAACTGGAAGTGGAACTTGAACTAGAAAGCTTTAATTTAAAGTGTAAGAAGAAGCAAAAAAATAACATTCCGCAATTTGATATTTAATGTGTTAATCATTAAAAAAGCCGGAAGATATACATTTTCTAGCCTTTTATATGTTTGCAATCAGAAGAATACAAATTTAAATAACTAAATAAAACTTAAAAATAAACTGAAAACGGTGTTGATCTCCGCCAGTGTCACATCTTTTTTTATTTCTTCACGCTTTATCCCGCACATGACAGGGAACTGCAGGAATTATAGGAACCTAGTGTTAAGACACTCCGTTGCTTAGTCCCTGCTTTCTTCGTTCTTATTTTCGCCTCTTTCGAGTCATTGTGTGTTGAGCGGCGGAGCTCAACGCCGCGCTTTGTTAAGTGTCCAGAGCGAAGAAAATGGAAATAAAAATTCCGACTTCCCCGAGTGGGAGTCGTACCCACAAACCATCACGTTTACTTGGGACGTTACGCCTCTGTGCCACGTATCATGAAAATACGAAAATTAGTAATGTAAATGTCTCAGCGCTAATCGCTTTCAACTTCACAGAGTACCTACGTACTTCCTCCAGGATATTGAACAATCACAAACAAATACTAATATGGCAAGAAAATGTGAATATAATTGTAATTATAATCAGGTAATTTTCGAAACTTTTAAATTTTAAAACAAAATTTGTGAAATAAAAATCATTTGTTATATAAAATGTGTTTTTTGGTCATTTTCATTTATTTATATATTATAAGGTTTCCGAATTCAACGCCATAATTTGTTAATTGTTTTTTAGTTTACTTTTTTTTAGATTCACGCTTTATCCCGCTTATAGCAGAATAGGCAGAGGGAAACCTAGTGTCAAGACACTCCGTTCCCAGCCTTCCGCCTTTTGGAGGAATTGTTTATTGATTGGCGAAACTTAACGCCGCGTTTGCCTATAACTCACCTACTTCATATTTTTTGCGCGTAATTATCGGTGTAGATATATAATTTCCAAAGATATCACAATGACATTGTCGTGGCTTAGTAATTTTACTAAGTATATTTACTTAGAAACTGAAACTGAACAACATTTGAACAGTGTCAAGTATCAATATGTACACACGCCAGAAGTCCTTAGTACACTTACCTAATAGTATACATACCTATAAGATATTTTTTTTGGTATCAATGTATTTAATGCATAATAGAGACGCAGCGTCTGCATGTAATCGCAACGGTTTGTAGGTTCGATTTCCACTCGAGGAAGATGGACTTTTTCCTTTCCGTTTTTTTCCCTCTGCCACCTAAGCAAAAGCGCGGCATTGAGTTCTGCCACTCAATAACGCATTGCCTCGAAATAAATGCGGAAAAAGGAGTGTCTTAACACTAGGCTTCCACGGATCCTGCGGTTCTCTTTGCCTAAGCGGGATAAAGCGTGAAGTTGTGTGTGTATGTATAAAGATTAAAGAACACTAATAAAGAAAAAAAATTAAAGAACACTATTAAAAATCTGAACGCAACGAAATTTGAACGTACGCCTCTTAGACGGTTTCAAGGCGCAAACTCAAATCCAGCTCTGTTTAAATTAGATATTTGTGTGGTTTCGATCCTATAACCTGCCACGATCATCGTTTGTAGTCAGACAGTGCCACAAGGCAAGATAGCCTCATCTCTTATCTCAAAATGCATATTAACAGCGCTATTGACCCAACTTCATCATCTTTGTCGCCAAAGCGGGTCATGTTGCACCACCTAATTAGTACATTATAAAAGGTTAAATTAGCATCGAACATAATTCAGGATTGATTCGTCAATCTGTTAAACATTTTTGATGGCTTTTATGAATATTTTAAGCGTAATTTGATCTTAATTGTTGCGCTTTGGACCAATTTTCTGATTATTAATAATTTTGCCGCTTTTATAATAGAAGAAAAATTAAATCTGATTTAGATTTCCATCTCTTACGCCACTTAATTGTATCTTAACGATGATGTGACCATTTTGTATGTAAATTGTATGTTTATATTTATTAATTAGGTTCGCTCGTGCTCCTTGGAGTAGGGTCGGTGAGTTTTTATGTATGAGATACGTAATAATTCCAATGGAAATAGCATAGTATTCTATATGACACATATATAGTACAAGTACATATGTCATAAACACATGACATTTTAGTACAGATACTCAAAAATTGTTATATAATAAATAATATGAATTAATTTAGTAATTATTATTTTGACAATATTAGCTATCGATCAGTGAAATAAAAAAATATATTTATTTTTTTTTGTAACTTTATCTATAAATCACTCAAGGTTTTTTTATCACCAAACTTTATATCTAACACCCATTTATACAAGGCAAGGTTTCGTCTTGAATTATATACAGAAAGATTATAATTTTGAAGTCAGTTAGTCGAATTTTTTACCTTCCTTTAGCAATTTCACTAATATTAAAATCGTAATTTCTATACGTACGCTGATCGCAACAGCTATCTTTATACAATTAATACTACAATATATTATTGTTACGTTGGAAGTGTCACGTTACAGTGAAACGTGAAATACTCTTAACGTTAAAAACGTGAATAGTATATGTTTGGACTATTTTATATATGACAACTAATTAATCTAGCACAATTTCAAATAATTTTGCAATTGGTCTTGATATTAGCTTACTCGTTGACGCGTGACATATGCGTTGCCCGTATTTTGTCAAATACATAGAAGAATATGTAATATTTTATTTATTACTACCTGTACTTTATAAGTTTTCTTAAAAGGGGTCTAACGTATTTAATTCACATATAAATATATATGTAGTTTATAATTTTTTAACTGTTACAGAAAAAAGTATATTTACTTAAATTATACTAGCTATTTTTGAAATGAAAAACAACATAACTGTATTATAAGTCATAGATAACTTAAGCAATCGATGAAAAAAGAACATTTTGTAATATAATTAGTGTTTACCTTTAACCTACGCTTTCAATTTAACAAAGAATTTTTAATGGCATGACATATTCTAAACTTCTAAGTGCCCGAGGTAACTCGACAGGCTCAATGGGTTACATCAAATCGATTAAGGTGATGTAATGTAGAGTACAGACCTGGATAAATAGATTAACCCACAATATAAGTGTCTAGTAATTTCTAAGATTAATGCGTTCAGTCGAGAAAACACTTTAGCATTATAGTAGATAGATTGTACATGCGATTAGTTTACTTAATAAGCTTTTGCTTAGAATTCTTTGTTTTACACAATGACCTGTTGTTGTTTTATAATAGAACTAATTGTGTATAGCGAAATCCATTTTGTGAACTGTAAAATGTAAAATCTCCTTTTATTTACCCCTTTCTCGTAGAAATTTTGAGAAATCCTCTCGTAGTAAGTACTCTCTTATACTCCCCAAAGAACATATATAAGACTTTTTTAATTTTATCTTAGTCCGTCAATTACACATTAACGTAAGTTAACTTAATATATACAGATCTTTTTTCCACTATTTATTTTCCTATAAGTGAGCCCTCAATATTCCAACTAAATCCTTTCACTCAGGAACTTACTTAAGTAAGTTAGTAAGTAGTTAACATCTACTCTAAGTAAATCCTAACACTGATTCATGCGAATCAAGATTACGACGTCCTTACGTAAGGTTTTATTGCAAATCTATTGAGATATGATCTAAGTTTCATCTGCAGTCGAAACGTTACTTCACATCAATTCAATGATTGTAATTATTAAACCATTAGCTTCATTTTTTTATATGTTTTTAGACACTTTTATATTTCTATAGGTATTATAAAATATATAGAGGCAAAGAAGTTCTACTAGATGAAAAATATAATTTAGATTCAAAGAAAAGTTTTAAATTAATTTCAGTTTTAACGCATCATAGGGAATTGTTATGTCAAATACTTACTATACTTATATTATAGAGGAGTAACATATATATGAAAAGATAGAAAAATATTAAGAGGTACAGAGGACGAGGCGGAAGAGGTACGCAGGGACCGCAGCTTTTGACGCTCTTCTGACTATCCCATATGAAGTTTAAAAGATCCTCTACAGACAATGAAGCTCTATATATTAGCTACTGCAACACTATAGTTACGATGTACATATATAGTACAACACTTAAATTTAAATTTGTATATAACATATAACAAACATATATATATATATATATATATATATATATATATATATATATATATATATATATATATATATATATATATATATATATATATATATATATATATATATATATATGTGCGTGTGTAACACAAGACACTATAATAATTAAATTGTGTTTTAGTTGTATTGTATTATACAATTTCGTATAGCGAAGAGTAAATGAGGATAATCAAGTGTCAATTATTTTTTTTACTTTACGTTCAAATTTGAGTTTTCGTGGGAACTTGTAAATTTAGATAGATATAGATAGATAGGTAGATGGGTAAATGGGTAAATGGGAAGATGGGTAAATGAGTAGGTGGATAGGTTGGTTGAGAGGTTGATGGGTTGATTGGTTGATAGATGGATAAATGACATATTTCTTAGTGGGACTGACAAATAACTTTTGAACCTCGAAATATATGTGTGTTAGATCTAGGTATCCTGAAACGGCGCTGATAATAACAATACAATCTCTATCTACATTTGAAAGAGAACAGATATACAAAGTATAGCGTACAAAGGTCGATACAAACTAGATAACTTTACTTTACAACGTCAATAGATGAACATAAAAAATTTCAAAATAACACAAATGCTTCTAATGTGAGTGGAAAAAAGAAAGGAATACGATGCGTTGCGGAGGTCGCTGGGTTTAGCAACAGTAATTATATTACGAATTTGTAAATGTGTGTGTGTTTGTGTGAATGCGATTTTATTAAGTTTTAAATGATTCTAGTTTTTAGATTATTTTTTTTATTTTACTTTTTTCTTTTTACTTTTCTTACAATCGTATCATAATAAGTTTATGTAAAACTACCTAAAATATAATAAATTATCCTGGCTTAACATATGTTATAATAGAAGAATTAATAATAATAATTTTATAATAAAACAATGAGCTTTAGAGCTTAAAATGTAAAGAAAACCACAATTTCCAATTTGCTCTTCAAATAGCGTTTGTTCGGTAAAATCAAATATTGGATTTTAAATATTCTAGACTTTGCCCATCCTTTCTATAGAAAGTATTTGACGCATGCGCTTTTGACGTTGGTAATGATCTACAACTAATGTGCATTCGAATCTGACGCAACGTGAAGCGTTCCAGTCGCTTTGAAGAATTCTCAACATCCTTAATATAATGGTAGTTAGATAAGTGCTTTGTATTCTAGATATAAGAGGTTTTATATACAAAAGTTTTAAAAAATATCTTGTCAGTATATTTTTAAGGTAAAAAAAAACAAAACTTAGTTCTGTTAAGAATTTTGTTTTTTAACTTCTGCTAGATACAGGTCCTTCGGTCAATCCTTCGGTCCATTTATTAACCGTCCTTTGAGATCTGTAGACCCATCACTGATCACATGCAATAATAAATATATAAAACGATTGTATCAAGTTCACAAAACAAACTTTCTGAGAAAAATGCATTATTTTATTTCCATATTTTTTTCTCTTTGAATTCGGAGTTTGATTGCGACGTTGAATTCCGCCACTCAACACGCAATGGTAACGGAGTGTCTTAACACTAGATTCCCATGGTTCCTGAGGTTACCTCTGGATACCCTGCTATGTGCGGGATAAAACGTAAAGGAAACAAAGCAATATATTCTCAGTTTTATATAATTTATAAAAAAATACTATTTTATTCAAAAATTTTTTTTTGAAGTTTTGTCTACGACATCCCTGATATTTAGAAAAAATATTTCGTAACAAACGATGCTTGCGAGGAGTTGCAATAACAGTAGCATTGATTTTATGTAGTTTGGCAAATGTTTTCATAAAGAATTAAATGTCAAAAAGATATTTTAAATCCGGTCACTTATTTACGAATTTGATGAAGCGCAATTAAATAGAAGTTTATTACTTCCAACAAAAAAAATAAAAAAAAACGTTTTGGGAAGCAAGATTACTTTTTTATGTTTTGTACTTTAATAACTTTTGTCAATAATTAAGTACGAAACGGAGAGTCTTGTCACTAAGTTCTGTGTCTTTATTCTCATAAGGCTTCAACTATACTACAACTCTATACAGTTGTAATTGTTATGTAACAAATTTTCGTGTTAATTTATTCTTGGTCTCGCTCCAAACCTCAGGTGGTCTTATAAAAGCAATTATATTTTGAATTATAAGCCAATTATATCAAAAGAGTACTATGGGGATGTGCACTTTATAAGTAGCTTTTTTTAAATCAAAAATTTTTTTTATTACTTTTTTTTTTTTACTTTTTTGGTTCCCGTTTTATCCCAGTGGTAGCATGGTAGGCAGTGAGAACGGCAAAAACCATGGGAACTTATTGTTAAGACGCCCTGTTTTCATTCCTACTCCATCCCCTTTCCGCCTTTCTAGACTTCTAGACATTGCCTGTTGTATGGCGGAACTCAACGCCGCGCTTGCTTAGTTGCCACGGTGAAGAAAATAGAAATATAAGGATTCAAAATCGAACCTACAAACCGTGGCTTTTACAGGCAGACTGCGTCTCTGCGCCACGGCAATCCTCAATTTTTATTTATTATTTATTATACAATCTATTAAGTAAAGAATGTCTGGACTGTACAGTTTCTATATAACTAGGATAAAGCATAAAACTTAAAAGAGGGGGTACTTATTTCAAGAATGACACTGAATAATAATAAAATGTGCATAGATTTGCTGTAAATTAGTTTACACTAAAATAACCCAAGTTAGTTAGTACACGAGTACACAAAACAGTTCTCCTTAATGTTTTTAGAATTTACTATGTGGGAGTCTATCGTTATAGGGTGAGGAAGTTTGAGTAATACGTATGAAATAAATGAAGGCTTAAAGAGCAAGAACTTGTAACTTAATTATATAACCAAATATATCTTAAAATCTTCTAGTTTTACACAAAATGTAAAACAAAAACGATTGACATATATATATATTATATTTTATTCTGACCAGTCAAAGTCAGAGATATATTAATGACAACTATTTTACACAAATAATTCTACACATTTCTTTTTAGTTCCATTCAAAATGTTATTTAATAAAAGTATTTAAATATTATATCAGGTTAACTGTAGATTATAAAATATGTAAAACGGACCTTTTACTTCAATTTCTCTTTTTCGTTATTACGTAATGCGTACCGTAAATTTGCTTTAGTTAATTGTATCCTTATTGTTTTAAATATCTAATATTTTTCTTTAATATTTTTGACTTTTTAATCTGTTATTTGTAATACTATATGTATAGATTTATAGATCATAGAAGTTTTAACAATAATTGATTTTATGATGATTTCAACTAGTAAAATATCTTTACTAGAAAATAAACTATATTTAAGTAAGTTAAAATGTAGTTTTTATTACTCTGTATATATATCACACATATTTGTCACTTTGTGGTTGGAGACATGAATGAACGTTATCACACCAAAATGCCAAAGACAGGACTTTTTGTCATTTTTATCATTACAATTATTGGAAAACGTACTAAATACAAAAAAAAATATACTCATCAATCGAATATTAAAATAGATTTTCGCGTTGTTAAATCCACAGAGAATAAAAAGTTTTACTTAAATTTGTTTACATTATTGAAACTTGAAAAAGAATACAAATTTAAACATAAAATTCCTTTACAACAAAAAGGAATTTAATTTCTTATACTGTATTTATTGAAGATTAAAAAATATGAATCTAAATAAAAAATGATCGCATCTAAAAACTTATAAAAAAAAACTTCACCATATAAAATATATAAGTGGGTGAGTAAATATTTACACAACACTACATATGCATATTCATACGTATGTACATAATGATAGATACGTAGATACGTACAGCTATAATGACCACAAACGTTTTTATAAAATTCGAAAGTGGCAAGCAAGCGCACACTCTGCCCGCCGATACATTTCTGATTCAAGACCCGTAGCTGCGCTTGCGCAAGTGTCAGAGGGCAATTTATCACGAAAATCATATGTCACAATATATATTATCATCTATTAGTCGATTTGTACGTAATGCTACAGTATTTGAACTTAACATATTTATTTCTGAATACTGTTTAATTTTATTAGGTACTAAAAAGTATTATTTTTTAGTTATTACTATATTAATTAAAAGCCTTAACTAAAATCAATTTAAATATTCAACCGTAGCAAACCCCGGCGTTAAGTTCTGTCACTGAGCAAGTAGTGAAATATAAAATTCGGCTGGAAAGAGCGGAGAATGGAGTGTCTTGACACTAGGCTCTCTATGTCAATTATGATATATGATGATGCAAACGTAAAAATAAAACAAAAAAGTAATTAGTGTGCCAATTACTTTACTGCACTTTATCTAAAATGAACAAACTGGGAATTGAACTCATAACTATCTTGTTTTAAAGGAAGTCTTATTTATTTATTATAGAATAAATTTGATAATGAAACAAATATAAGCTATCTTGTTAATTTGAAAAAATATTGAAGCGGACATTTTAGTCTTCATTATTTTTGTTTTACTTCTTTATCTCAATATTGCTTGAAACTTGTTGCGTCCAATAAACCAGTTAGCTATAATTTGTAAAAGTTGTCATCTGTACTAGTACTATCACTATATCTTACACCTGAGTGACATTGAATGAAATTAACATAATATATTGGACGGCTTAGAAATGTCAAATAAAAACCTATATAGGTACTAACTTATTTTAAAATGTTATTTAAGGGTAATGGTTTTCGTTCCATAGTATTTTATATAATTAATATGTGACGAAATGCCTTCATTGGTGACAAGCACATGAATAGTTTCCAAGAAGCACAGGTTCGAATCCTGATGTGTCCATTTTTTTAACTTTTCTCATTTCATAATCATATAAATGATATAAAATTAATTGTAACTTCTGTATTTATATTAATCTGTGTAATTTACACAGAGTACCTAAATATAAATGTTTCATATATGTACGAATGAACATAACAGCATGTAGTTTTTATTTGATAAGTCATCCTGAAGCCCTTTCGTAATGTACGAGACTAAATAAAAAATAGCTTTTGACTTTATAAAATTAGCACATTAAGTACCTTCTTAGCATCACAATGTAATTGGCGTAGCGGCACAGTGTCTGACTGTAAAAGTGACAGTAGTGAGTTTGATTCCAAACCCGGTAATTATTTATTATACCCCCAGGAATTCATTTATTATTTCCGCCAACTAACACGCAAAATTGAGTAGGAATTGAGGAACAGTATATCCTAACACAAAGTAGCCTCTGTCTCCTTTGCTAGATGTGGGAATAAGCAAAAATATATGAGATAAAGCATACATTCTTTGTATGAAATATGAACCTGTACTCATCATATGTATAAACATATAAAAAAAGCTCTACAATAACACCTTATATATATATATATATATATATATATATATATATATATATATATATATATATATATATATATATATATATATATATATATATATTATATATATATATATATATATATATATATATATATATATATATATATATATATATATATATATATATATATATATATATATATATATATATATATATACACATCCCTGTACTAAAATGTAACAAGTATTTTAAATGAGTTAATGTTATAACGAAGCATCTATATTCTTACTAACTGGAACTCATCTTATTTCTTTTAGTCGTCGTCCTGCCTTTTAAAATACTTACATATTACATTAAAAATGATTCAATCCTATTACTATACTTTATATGAATATATAAGAGAGAAGGGAGAGAAAGTACAGTGTGGGGACACTCTGTTCTCCGTTTTCTGGATTCCATACGTTTCCTATTAAGTTGCGCAGAGAAGAACTAAATGAAAATATATTATTCTCCGTAGCGAAGATTGAACCCGCATCCACTGCAGTACGATGTCTAATTTATTGATTATATTTGATTTAATTCTTAATATTAAAATTTATCACATATACATTAAGTAAAACATTCGAATTCACATTCATTGTAAATAGTTAGAAACACCTCGATTGCGTTGAATAACATATTAACATATTATTTATGCATATATACAGTGTAATATACTTTTTATATACATTTTTGTTTAATGTAAAAATATTATGATTTCTAGACGCATTAAATTATGTGGAAATACTCGTACACTAATGTACGAAGTGTTTATGTCAATATGACGAGGCTATCGTGCAGTGATCTTGTATGGAAATATTAGGCTTTTTTATAACATCCTGTTTCTAGATTTTTACTCACAGTCTAAAATCACTTACATTATTTAAATAATAATTAAAAAAAATATTGAAAGCTATTAAAATTAACCATCTTTTTTCAATATTTCTAAAATCTTTATAATTATGACAATACGTCAATATTTATCTAAACACATATGTGGTTGACATATTATTTTAGTGTGAAAGTGCAAAGAAGATCCACATTGTTTTCACCGAAGGCGAATTCGGACTGGTGTCATTAAATTCATAATTCTCGTATAGACTGAAGGCCGAATCTTAGGAAGAGCCAGGGAGAGAGGCGTCGACGGATCGTCTGTATAAAAGCCAAGTGAATCAGGTATAGAGCATCACACAACCACGAGACCTCAGCGAGACAACATGAAAGCGTTCTTGGTAGGTATCCGTGTACAGTGAAAGTGATGTGAACTGTGTGTGACCCGAGTCTTGCTTCCTTATGGGACTGTGACTCACGACAGTGCTCTCGATACAATTAACCGAGCGATCGGTGTCGATCATGGGAATCGATACGGGAAGTTTCTGTGCAACAAGCTTGCTGTTTGCACTATAAAAATACTGCAGATGTCACTGCAAATTATTTTATTATATTCAGTCCAATTGGAACGAGTTAATTTAAAAATAAATATGTGAAAATATCCTTTTTGTGTCTCAGGTATTAGCAGCCGTTGCGGCAATCGGCTCGGCGAGGCCCGAAGCCGGATACTCCTACAACGCACCTGGAGGTGGTGGTCTCGGTGGCCACGGAGGCCTCGGAGGTGGCATCGGAGGCGGTATTGGAGGCGGACACGGCGGCGGCTTCTCTTCCGGCGGTCTGAGCTCCAGCAGCTTCGGTATCGGAGGCGGACTCGGCGGCGGATTCTCCTCTGGAGGCGCCATCGGTGGTGGATTCTCCTCCGGCGGAGGATTCGGTGCTGGAGGCGGCGGCTTCGGTGCTGGAGGCGGCGGCGGCTTCGGTGCTGGAGGCGGCGGCGGTTTCGGAGGTGGCTTCGGAGGAGCCCCTATTGTCCAGAAACACATTTACGTGCACGTCCCACCCCCAGAACCTGAAGAACAGCGCCCACAAGTAATCTCTGGCGGAGCTATTCCCCAGAAGCACTACAAGATTATCTTCATCAAGGCCCCAGCACCCCCTGCACCTGTTGCGCCCATCATCCCCGCTCAAGCCCAAAACGAAGAGAAGACCCTCGTATACGTTTTGGTCAAGAAACCCGACGAACAACCCGACATCACCATCCCAACTGCCGCTCCCACTCAACCCTCAAAGCCCGAAGTATACTTCATCAAGTACAAGACCCAGAAGGAAGGTGGTTCCATCGGTGGTGGTGCTATTGGTGGTGGTATCGGCAGTGGTATCGGAGGTGGTCTCGGCGGTGGTATCGGTGGTGGTCTCGGCGGTTCCGGCATTGGAGGTGGTATCTCTGGTGGTAGCATCGGCGGTGGTCTCTCCGGCGGCAGCATTGGCGGTGGCATCGGAGGAGGACACGGCTCCTCTGGCTCCGTCAGCTCCTCATACGGACCCCCCGGACACTCCGGCGGCCCATACTAAAATCGCACCCCGCGTGCTAACTTGTGATACCTGCTCAGCCGGCGACAAACCTAGATATAAGTAGAGAAAAAAAATTACGGTGCCTAAATGTATTTATGTAAATAGTAATTTTAATGTATAATTTTAGTTGTATTATAAAATCTTTTTTGCATAAAAAACTCGATAAACCAACGAAATATATGCTTTTATTTCCACACCTTCACATCATAACATACATCTCAACCAAACAAAAAATTCCATTACACACATTCAAAATAAATCAAAACAAATAATAAAAGAAATCGATCGTCTCGAATGGTCTAAGAGAAAATATAAATATACAAATGTGTATAGACCTATAGATTCTGTAAGCGCAGCATAAAATTTGACACGCCAAGGTCTTTTATCGCGTCTACAATATTTTTTATTAACACATCACTTATCACCTGTCCGGCAGATGATAGAAAGCTACGTTTTCTCCGTCATTACACAATACGGGACGGAGTGACCTCACTTGCATAAGAATGAAGCTCCTTACAAAACACGGTAAAGTAAGAGCTTTGCTAAATATTGATTACGTAAAAGCACCCACTACACAATTCCGTTGCGTAAGCCTTGACATTTGATGATTTCCCTTTACGAAATCATATATTCGTATATCTATTAACTTATTATAATATATGTTTTTTATTATTACTTTAAGTAAAAAATAAAAAAAATCTAAATAAAACTTATTTTATGTGACTGAGTAAAAGCTAGGTATAGCATACAAAAAATACTACACGACAACCTACAGGGCATCGAACTTTACATTTGCTTACGCAATTGTGAAAAGATTATTATAATCATATAACTCATAAACATAGACTCTGTATTAAAATCATAAATAATGTATAAAATATTATAAAGTTATTACATATTTATAAAATAATAAATAAATATTTGACGTAAATAGCTGAAATGAGAATTTAATCGTCGTTAAACGAAAACCACAATTGAAATTCGTTTCAACAAAGCTACTTTCCTTTTGCCAAGATTCTGCCTTAATTACAATTAAGATGTAAATTATTATGTATAATGAACAGTATACGAGAGCAATATGGCGGAATGGCAGTGTCAGACTATAAACACGATGGTTGCGACTTCGATTTCCACTCGGGAATTTCTTTTTCTCTCTTCTTTTTCGCTCTCATAACACACAACTCAATAATTAAACGAGACGTTGTACATGTACAAACACTATTAATTTCCTTGTATAAGGATTGAACCAAAACCTTCCTACTTACGGTGTGACGTCTTTTAAATTAAAAAAGACAAATTCAGTTGTAATTTGAACCCGTTACCTTAAGTCATAGAGGCAACCAGTGCTCTTAGTCGTAAAGACGTTTTAATCTATAACATTACGATATTAGCTGCACTGCATATAAGACCAAAATATATAACTTTATAATACATATAAAAGAACTATGGTATAGTAAAAAAAAATCAATTATGACTTACGTCTATGAAAATAACACATATTACTTATAATCATGTGTTTATATTTGATTTCAAAGGAAATACTACTTTATTTTGAAAGTTATGAAGTATAAATTTTAATAACAATTTCGCAGGGAAAGCAAAACCACTCTCACTCTCATCACAATCTTGACCAAAACTTGTTCGGGATTGTCAAAATATGTAAAAGAATTTTAAATTTTATATGCTGGTAATAAAGTTCAATATGGAAAATTAAAGAAACTAAGACAGTTACGCAAGAGGAACAGGTTGTTAAGATGTACGATAAGTTTTAACATTTTAAATGACGTATTAATTTCCTTTGCATGTATCTGTATTGTGTGTTAATCTTGTAATGATAGCATAAAAATATTTTGATAAAAGATTTTGATTTTTTTTGTTTCACGCTATATATGATAGGTTGAGGGAACAGCAGGAACCGTAAGAAGCTAGTGTTAAGACACTCCGTTCCCCACTTTCCGTCTTTCGAAGCATTGCGCATTGGGAGAAAATCAACTACTATGTGTTTTATATATTATTTTTGTCAGTAATCTTATTTACTTAACTAGTTTGTACTCGTAACTTTGTTAGGATTGTATAACTATTACCTATATTAAGTATCAAAGTTTCACATCAGATATTCAATCGTTGGATTTTGTATTTCACCTAAAAAGCTTATAATCCTAAACAACTTTCGCCAAGAAGCCTTCTCTATGTTTGTTATAATTTAGCTGGTTATATATAGATTTACATTAAGTGCTCGAGCCAATTATATTACCTGGAAAAATATATATGAATTTGACATATCGCACAACTTCCCTGGCTGTAATGACTTATTATTTAGTTTTTACTATGTTAAATAGTTTCAGTTATTCCATCTATGTATATATATATATATATATATATATATATATATATATATATATATATATATATATATATATATATATATATATATATATATATATATATATATATATATATATATATATATATATATATATATATATATATATATATATATATATATATATATATATATATATATCCTATAGCGAAATTCATAACAATCATCGCTAACATATATTATGTTAGTATGAATTATTACCTCATATACTTTTACATTTTTGCGCCAACTGTTATTGTAGTCGTATCATGCCTATCATTAACCATTAGTCTTTCAATATCCAATTTTACTGAAAATCGTTCCTTTGAGGCTGTTTCGTTATTACTAAGTAATTCTTCTTTCGACCAAAAGGTTACGTAAATATTATATCTTAATAAAATATTTTACGAAAATTGCCTTATAAACGTATACCGTTAAAAAGTATAGATTATTATGTTTTTCATTAAATTATGCCGTTAATCTTCTGTCTGACAAAAAACACCATTTTAGACAAAAAATGGGGAATTGTAAAATAATTTTGCCTCTATGAAATAAAGAATAAACTAAAGAAAAATAATAAATAAAATAGAATACTACTTTAAAGCTAATTACTATAAGAAACAGAAAATATATATTCATATACACAGCAAATATCTTCAACACGACAAAAAAATTCAAGCTGAACTTGAACTCACTACAAGCGCGCTGACACGTACATATGTCATACATCAACTAAGCCTTGACGACATAATATGACTTCATTTTTCATTAATTTACTAAAGCCTCCATAAAACATTACTCAACGGCTACTCTTATTTTACTGCACATAAATCATTCTAACGATCTTTCACCAAATAATAGACAAGGCTACGATCATAAAGTGTTTTTACACAATATATGTATGTAAGTTATTGTTTTGATATTAATGATGCCGTATGAAAAATCGTCTTGCAGTACAATTTGTATATAAAAGATTATTGCACTGTCATTTTTGTATTTAAAAGACGTTAATTAATATAAAGGATGTAATGGTAAAAAATAGCTGGAAGCATAATTAAAATTTAATATGTATTCTTTTATTTTAATTCTTTTTTTTTTTTTTTTTTTTTTTTTTTTTTACCTTCACGCTTTATCCCGCACAAGGCAGGGTAGGCAGAGGGAACTGCAGGGACCGTGGGAACCTAGTGTTAAGACACTCCGTTGCTTAGTCCCTGCTTTCTCCGTCCCCGCTTTCCGCCGTTTTTTCGAGGCATTGCGTGTTGAGTGGCGGAACTCAACGCCGCGCTTTTGCCTAGTTTACCAGAGCGAAGAAAATGGAAATAGAAAAATCCATCTTCTCCGACTGGGGATCGAACCCAGTAACCGTCGCGTTACAGGCAGACGTTGCGCCTCTGCGCCACGACGGTCCTCTTTTTTTATTTTAATTCAATTATTTTATATCAACTTATTTAATTTAGTATGTATTGATTAAGATTATTATATTTTTATTCTATTATTTTAACATTTCCGTAGATTACGGCGCAGTTTCGAGTCCCGCTAAGTACAAGTTTAAAAATTATAAAGTTTTCTCTCCATATATTTCTCTTAAAATATTATTTATATGAAGAAAGTCACGTAGTAAAGTTATAAAGATCGATACAGCACACGCGTAAACATACAAGTACGAAGATTTACGGAAACGTCATGCACATATTGTTGCAAGTGTCACTTGCACTTGAATTTGGTGTCATTGACCTCAAAAGGCATTTCGCATACAAATATTATTAAGATAACTATGTATATATATTTATAATATTACAGCTTGTAGCAGGTATTTAGTACTTATCTTTCTGAAGTTCTCGGTTTTATAGGAACCCGATACTTTGGTTTAACATTTACAGGCTCCTTAGGGAACTTAAAATACCTTGAACCCGTCCATACATTACTAAGTAATCATAGACAATCTCCTGCAAATAAACAACACTAACAACAAAATAGAAAATATGCAAAATAAACGGGACTATGTAATTATTAGATGGCCAGTTCACCTAAACCTCACTAGGCGATTGAATTCCAGGCGTTTAAAGACCAACCCAAATTTATGTCATCAGACTCAAATTGAAAGACTGACAGATGGTGACACGCTTCCAACCTAGATTGATCCAAGCAAACTGAAAATCTATATATTTCACAACTTTAGCCAATATCTAACATTTATGCTGTACCTCAATAGATTTAAAACGTTCAGATAATTTCTCAAAATGAATTTTAACATACAACATTCATCTTCTATTTAACTTCAAATTGCAATTAAATCGCTTTTAAGCAATAGCCTTTAATGCCTTAGCAATTCAAATACAAAACATTTAAAGTTAAAGTATGTCAGATGTCCTTTCTCATACATTATTACCTATTAGGTCACATTTGTTACAAAACGCACGTTTTCGGTATAAAAGTCCTTTACGCTCGCAAACCACTTTCTGCGTGAGTCACCCTTTACGTAATGCAGTTCAACTTTTACAGCCATCGGTGGAACAATGTAGACTTATTATGTAAGAGCCGATATCCTGTATGTAACTTAAATTATATATAATTATTATTTTCTATATATTTTAAGTATTAATAGTTATTACAAAAGCTAATTAACATTATTAATATATTGACTATAATTCGGTAATATAAGTGTACTTTAATTATATGCCACAACTGCTAACAATAACAATATATAATAATTTAATAAATTGCTAAAATTTTGTCATTACAATATAGATCCTTACTAATCTCTGTTTTACAATTAATTTCACTGTCAATCAGACTTGCAAAAAAACCGATTATTTTAAAATAAATTTACATTATAACATACTAATTCTTTGTTATATATATATATATATATATATATATATATATATATATATATATATATATATATATATATATATATATATATATATATATATATATATATATATATATATATATATATATATATATATATATATATATATATATATATATATATATATATATATATATATATATATATATATATATATATCTATCTATATACGTTCGGTTAGTATGTGTATGTTATTAAATAATTTCCCGTAATTGCTAAATGTCTTAACAGATCAAGGTTGGAACATTCTATCTAGATGCCTTTAGCCCTACATGCCTAGGTCAACTACGTCGATATGGTCTGGTGATGGCACACCCGTTCGTCTTGATAGACGAGGCTAAAGCTATTTAAATTCAAAGTAAACATTAGCGATAATTTACATACTTTTATTTAGGTATACAATTATTTATATATATGCGTGATTGTGTACTTACATATTTATTGTAAAAATTTTTCTTTTAATAGGATTATATTTTTAGGATATTTCGATAATAGATAAATGAATTGTTCTAGTGGAAATCAGAATACAGAATTTAACGCCGCATTTAGTGATATAAGAAAAGGGGAAATGAAATATACTTATGTTCCTCCAAGAGGTTATAGAACCCGCGACCTTCGCGTCGTGCAGTCAAAAGTTTTCCACTGCACCTCTCAACGCGTAATGCCTAACAATGAGTGAAAAAAATGGAGAGCAAAGTATTTAACCACTAGCTCTTTTCTGTCATTTAAATTAAAACTAAATTATATTTAGGGTAGACAGGGGGAACCGAACTAATCTAGTGTTAAGTCACTCCGTTCCACGCTTTCCGCCTTTCGAGGCATTGCGTGCTTAGTGTCTGCTGGAGGGAAGAAAATAGAGATAAAATAATGTATCTTTAATCGCAACCACAAACTATATTTTGTATTATAGGTTTATATTTATAGATTCGTTTACACAAAAATACAAGACCTTTGAATAAATACGCACATTCAGTAAAAAAGTTTGAAAAAAAATTAATTTAAAATACAAAATAGATTCAAATCCAGAAATGTCATGAAAAACTAGTAAAATAGATTCTTTAACTTCCAGTTTACAGGTTAAATAAAAAGTCGATCAAATCACAATACATATCTTCTACAATTAACTACAGAAAACTGGCGAAAGAAAAATGTAAACGCATGACGCCGCGTCGCGATCTTAGTGCGATATACGCCTATTTATCATAATTAGTATCTTAATGGTATTTAAGTATACTTCCAAATTAATTATAAATTTATATGTGTTTTTTATGAACTTGTTCGAAATGTAATTATGTTATGAAATTATGAGGCATTTGTCTTTTTAAATTATCGTTTGTGTAATTAAATTTGAAGTATAGTGCTAAAACGCTAGTTAAAATATATAATGAGCAATAAATGTATGTATAGAATTTATACGCTCGAATATGATATTGTTTTGTAAAATAAAAAAGTATTTATTTAAGTATTTGATTAATAACGATATAATGTTATATATAAGTATATTAGGTATACCATTTTTTAATAAAAAATATTTGTATATCCTTAGTGTGAATTAGTGTGTTAAAAAGTCATAAAATATAAAATTTTATTAATATATATTACCTATGGTACATATATATGTTGTTACAATGACAAATATAGTGCTCCCAAAATTTAGCTATGCTATAGTATCTGCCTTTATAAATAATAAATGGAGCTTATATAAAATATACTTAGATCATTGCTTATTTACATTAGGTAAACTAAAATTATTGAATTTTTATTCAAAGAAATTAACGCTAACCTCGACAAAACGACTTAAGAGATTTAATCCATATTAAATCTAGATTAAAAGAAATATTTTTTGGCTGAAAAACTATTATTTATATAAAACAATTCTCCATTTGGACCAAATTTCTAAGTCGATATCATAGATAAAAGCAAATCAATAGAAAAAGATGAGCATTTGTCTTGAAATCGTATAGAAATAATTCAAGCCAAGTGGCACTTCAATGGCGAGGAAATGAAGCCTGAAACAAACGGTCTTGTATAATATATTCTATGTTAATCATGGGGTGGGAATTCAGCTTGTTTTCTACGTGAAAGTGGTTGTTACGTAATATCAATTGAAATGGATAGTTATGAAGAGTACGCTATGTTTGCATACAATTATGTATATCTCTTTTTTATCCGAACATATTATGTGTAGGCTTTTGCCTTTTTAATATTTACTTATAAGTTATAAGTGATATTGTCTTATATTTTTTTGTGGAAGCATTTTTATTGCGCACACTTAGAGAGGCGAGTTTTGATCTAGAATTTGATTCGGATTGTTATCGATTTGGACTTTTAGTACCGATTTAAAAATCTCGAAAAGGCAATTTCTACACGTTAGCCAATTGGATTTGCTAAAAAAACATTTAAACTAACTTTACCATCCTTAAAAAATGGTAAGTTAATACGATGCACATATTCGAGTGTAAACTAGTAGTATTAGTTAAGTAGTGGAACCATATGGTGTTATAATGTAAAGATATTATATTTCATATGGTTTTGATTCACCAAATACTGATTTAACGTATATAGAAGTACTGACATGTAAGAAAGTAAAAGCAGGTTTACTTTCCTACTTCACTTTAAGAGCTAAATAGTGTATATTTTTTATAAGTTTAATTTTTTAATTATTCTTAATTGCAATTTGAAACCGTGAGACACACCAACAAAGATTTTAAACAAAATATATCTTAATTATAAAATATTTTGCTTTCTCTATAGTGATTTGACATTTCGCGACTGACATTCAAACTGATAATTTGCATTCAGTGAATTCACAGACTCCTCAGACTATATCCAGTGTATGTAAACGAGTCGTTTTGTGAGTCATTTCTGCATCCACAAAGCATATTGATTTGTAGAAAGTATGTAAAATATCTTAAATATACAAGTATTTATCTCTTATATATAACTATACACTGCTTTTATTTATGATTTTATGACTTCAGTGGGAAAACTCCCCGACTACGAACCGACAACTAACGCGTTTAAAATCAGGCGCTGCAGAACTGCACCAAGGATCCATTGGACCATTTTATTAACAATATCTATAAAATCATATTGAAATAATCACAGCGTTATTGTTTTATGTATTTTTATAAAAAATAGCTCAAAAGTAAGTAATATTTAGTTAAACAGGAATAAACATTGCGTAGTCTGTCTTCACACTTAAACTTCATTATCGTTTTGTTATTGTATTTGTTTACTCCAATTTTGTCAATGTTGCAACTGTAAAACATTTTTTTGCTAAAAAAAAAAAGATTACCTTAAATATATGCAATCGTATATCTAATCAGTCCATCGATTGCTTTAGAACAAACCTCGGCCTAGTATTATTGTAAGCAATAAGAATTTGTACGCCATTGAATCTCACGATAAAAGATCAAAAATAAAATTTAACACATTCAATATATACAATCGTAAAATCTATTTAAATTACAACCTCTTTTGTTCCACAAAAACAATTTTCCATATCATATGAATTCATTAGAAAATATTGTGTAAGAAAAACCACGTCAAAGTTGCTAATGCATTAAATGTGCGAAGCTATAGATATAGTAAAATATAGTGGTGTATTAGTTTTCTTATTTTTTTATAAGCTTCGCAATTTGTCCCGCGCATAGCAGGAATTGTGGGAATCTAGTGTTAAGACACTCTTTCCTTGACTCTCCGCCTTACATTAATTTGCGTATTAAAAGGCTAGCTCGACGCTGCGCTTTCCTATTTGGCAGGGCAAAGAAAATCTCTCTGAGTGGGAATTAAACTTACAAACTGTTGCGTTTATAGGTAGATCACCTCCACCTATATTCAACTAAGTATTTAATAACGTACGAATATATATATATATATATATATATATATATACATATATATATATATATATATATATATATATATATATATATATATATATATATATATATATATATATATATATATATATATATATATATATATATATATATATATATATATATATATATATATATATATATATATATATATATATATATATATATATATATATATATATATATATATATATATATATATATATATATATATATATATACATATATATATATATATATATATATATACATATATATATATATATATATATATATATATATATATATATATATATATATATATATATATATATATATATATATATATATATATATATATATATAAATTGTTTATATACTTTTACGGCAGTCTGCTGTTACATTTAATATATTAAAATTCAAATTTTAAATCCAAAGACGCAATATATTCTGAAATAATTTCTACAAAAAAAATTAACTATATAGCACTCTAAATTCAATGTACAACAAAATTATAATCAGTTGTGCAAACACTATGTTACCTAACACACGGTTGTGAGAATCTTTGTTACGCTAATGCGAAGCTCTCACGAAAAATTGAATTTTAAAAATGGTTTACATTTATAAAACATTATAATTTAGAATAAAAGAATGTTAATTTTTTTTATAGTTTCACGCTTTATCCCCCATATTGCAGGGTAGGCAGAGAGAACTCCAGGACCTATATGAACCTAGTGTTAAGACACTCCGTTACTTAGTCCCCGCTTTCCGCCTTTTTCGAGGTATTGCGTGTTGAGTGGCGGAACTCAACGCCGCGCTTTGCCTAGTTTCCAGAGCGAAAAAAATGGAAATAGAAAAATCCATCTTCCTCGAGTGGGAATCGAATCCACAAACCATCGCGTTTACAGGCAGACGCTTACAACCCTGCGCCACGACGGAAGAATGTTAGTGATTATCTATATTTATATATTGTTATTTTTATATAGACTTCACTTTGATATAACTGACATATGGTTTCTGCACGACTATTGTGATTTCGATTGTAAAAAAAAGTATTAAAACACGTGAGCTTTATTATCGATCTCTCAAATAAATCAAAATATAGAAATAAAAAAGAGAATGAGAAGATGTTCTATACAACAAAAACCTTCCTTATAAGAATGTGTCTGAAAAATTAAATTAATGATTCTGATTTAACTATTACTCGTTCAATTATATTGTATGTTTAAAAAGACTTAATATTCATATTAATATAGATGTCTATTTGACTATTATTATTTATGAATAAATAATACCACTATTTAAAAACCTAGTGGCGCCATCTATCAATATTATTCAATTCACAACTGTGAATAATAAATTCATTGTAATATATATAATTTAGAAACATTTTAGGAATTTGCTCATTTAGACAAAATATACACTACAACATCATACTAATTTAATATAAATTGACAATTAATTTAACGACATTCTGTACAAAATTAAATACAAATAACCAATTAAACAAAAATATTAGCATTTTTTCCAAAATTACTAAAATAAATAATAACTGTCTGTAACAAAGCTTCAAAAGTTACAAATAAAATTTAGACTTTGAAATGTAAAATGAACAGTCGACAAAGTAATTGTTAATCTCAGAATCCTAACGACGGTAATCCTCTACTTACAGACCCAATACTCGCAAAGCCTGTCTCGCTGATCGCAGATAACATTAAAATATGTAACATTACGAATGCCGGTACTTAGAAAGACTAAATATACCAAATCGGTACATATACGGTCTAATCCTTTGCAAACGGTTTTGTAAATCTTATACTGATTTTCGCTTCTAAATTATATTTAAATTCGTTGACGTTATAATGGGTTTTACTCCTAAATAAATAAAAATATTTATTTATTTTACTTGTTTTTGGTAAGGCTTTTTTTTTATTGAGATCTTGCGGCAGCAGTATAGTATATAAAGTCTTCATTTGTGCTCTGGTAGCATAACAAAGCGCGGTGTTAAATTCCACCAACAAACAATTGACATCGTTCATTCATTCTTTTATTACATTTAATTATCATTCGTTCTTGCAAAATGAATGGGATGAGCCTACCCTATACATGGCGGATACAGTAAGAAGTTGTCTTCTTATATTAAAAGTAAGCAAAATAAAACCTTAAAATTAGTAAATCACAATTACTTTCTATTCAGCCATAACAATATAACAAAATAAATTGAATAAATATAAATTTCTTTGTAGTAATATAAAAGCTACGCTGTTATTTAAGAGTAATCTTCAAAAAAAATTACATGGTCTTTTGAAAATCTTCTTCACTGCCGAATTACCTCTCTTTCACGCTTCAAACGCTTCAACATTTCAACGGTAATTATGTTTAGACGAAACATTTGAAGTGGTGACAGGATCGCTCATGCCCATATCATTCATTTCGCCAAATTATGTTAAAATCGCTTAGATGTAATTTAATGATGTATGCCATAAATCACAAGTTAAAATCAAATGCGAAGTAAACAACAAATGTAAATAAAATATATATAATATATTGAAAATATTCCAAGTCTTTTTTTTTCAGCTTCACGATTTATCCCGCTCGTAACAAGTTAGACAGAGGGAACTGTAGTAACCGTGGAAAAGTTATATTAAGACACTCCGTTCTCCACTTTTCAAGGCAATCGCGTTGAACGGCGACATCAAATGCCGCGCTTGCCTAGATGCCAGAGCGAAGAAAATGGAAATTAAATATTCCATCCTAACCGAGCGGGAATTGAACCCAAAACAGTCACATTTACAGGCAGCCGATGCACCTCTTGGCCACGACGATTCCGAGCATTTGTTTTATAATTCTTTGTAATAAGAGATGGGCTTGTCAAGACCGAGATTTAATTATCTCACTTCCACGTATAATCTAATACTGTCCATACTGTACACGGTTCGTGACTGTCAGATCGACTGCGCTACAATGATGTGGTCGGCTCTTGCTATTAATTTATTATTTAAGTAGGATTCGTCTATTGTATAGACGAAGGCGAATTTTATGTTATGTTATGTTTATTTCAGAATTAAAATAAACGGTTAACGGTTTTGCGAGTAGGAGCAGAAGAGGCAACAGCTCATTTTTTTAGTTCTGTTTCCTTATTTATTTTTTCAGTTATGAGTTTTTACAAGTTATTTAATATACAAAAGGTTTGTACTAAATATCTATCCTTTAAGAATATTCAGTAATCCATAAGAAATACTCAATAATAACTGACCTCGGAGTAACTGTGAGTGAAGCTGATACAATACTTCAATATACAAATGGCAGACCTGGAAAAAATATTTTAGGAAAAAAATATTGTATTATGTAATTTAAATTCTGCTATGTTATATATATACATATATATATATATATATATATATATATATATATATATATATATATATATATATATATATATATATATATATATATATATATATATATATATAGAGGAGAAGGTGGTAATGTGGCCCCCTACTTTGTTTTCGGGACTTTATAAAAAAAATAAAGGCTCCAAAAACTTGATAAATACTTTATTAGCTTCCTTAGTTATTCTTTTATCCATATTTCACAATGGAATAGATGAAACACGTATAGTATAATGAAAAAAAAAATTATTATTAAGTAATCGAATTTGGCCAAATGAGATCAGGTGATGGTTTTGTGGCCCCCTGGGGGGTCACATTAAATGTATAGCATTATTGAAACCTAACGACAAAAATCACAAATATAATAATCGCCTTCCGGACCTGCACAGGCTGTATGAGCCCACAATTCGCAACTCTGACACT